>CM042696.1:210705982-211305982 GCA_023614405.1 Avena insularis | reverse complement strand
AGCAAAACCATGTTATCATGGGGTCCGCTTTCGACATTGCACTTATTATTTAGTTGATATCATGTTCTTTTGTTTATGGATGTTGGTGGTGTGAAATAAAAGGGGAGCTTGTAAGCTCATGGAGTTTGTATATGTGTTAGAGAAACGCCTGGGCGGCTAGCCTAAGCCATGCCTAATAATGGTGCAAACTTGCAGCATAACCATAGTGGCATTCTAAGAAGCATCCTCAATAAAAACCTATGCAAATAGCAAATAAAAAGATCGCTGAGAAGCTCACTCTCTGTTGCCTTTGTCATTTTGATATTGGATAGCTCCTATGTCATGGGACAAGGGGTACCCCGTTGGCAGTTCTCTATGATACACATACACTTACAATGACAAGAACTTACCGGAGACCAAAGTTGAGTAGCATGAGGTCTGGTACTCGTACTCAGGGGGCATGAGATTTTCAACTTATAATTTGTCAAGCATATAACTCATATTTTCACTCACATTAACCTTAATCACTTAAAGATGCCTATGATAGGGGCAATGAGGGCTCAAAGCTAGTAAGTACCATAATCTTTGGAAGCTCTTTATGAAACTTGAAATCCCTGCTTCCCTCTGCGAAGGGCCTATCTTTCACTTTTTAGTTGAGTCAGTAAACATATTCCTTTCTATCTCAAGCAAGTGTCATTCAATCATCCATATGATGATTTATTCAATCATGTTTCTTATGTTCCTTGTTTTGCACACTTCTCTTATCTGAGTGAATACTACTTTGAAAGCTATCATTGAAAACCCCATTATGTTTGGCTCCTGCAATTTGTTAACCTTTCTCTGACCAAGAACAAAGTTTGCCATTACCAATTATGATTTACTTTGGGTATCTTTATTGTGTTTCCCTTACTCATTGCAAGTTAAGTTATATAATAGTGAGTTGTTTTCTATTATGATTTGTGTATTGATGAATGTGATGCTTATTGTCTGTATTCTCTTTATCGACACTTCACTCCATAAACCTGTGGTCATGTTTATTGAGCTCAGTTTTCGCTTGGGGACAAGCGAGGTCTAAGCATGGGGGGAGTTGATACGTCCATTTTGCATCACTATTTTATATCATAATTTACTGTTATTCATTGATATATTTCATATTAAGAGATGATACTTATGTTATTTCATGTATTTTTGCATGATTGATGACTTTTGAAGGATGAACCACCGGAGTCATGATTCTGATGGAAAAAACATTGTCCAGATGCAATATTCGTGAAGATCAGAAAATATACGGAAATTTCTATTTTTACAGAAGACGAAGGAGGCTAGAAGGAGGAGTGGAGATGGGCCACAGGGTGCCCACACCACCACCTGGCGTGGGGCCCCCTGGGCCGCGCCACCAGGTGGTGTGGCCACCCTGGCCCACCTCTAGAATTGCCCTTTGGGGTATATAATCCCCTCGAAATCCTAAGACTCGAGGAGGGACGACATAAAGATTTCGCCACCTCTGTAGCACGGAAACTATAGAGAGAGAAAGAGCTCTCAGGCAGACAGAAATCTTCTAGGGAAATTCCTTCCCGGAGAGGCGAGATCGTTGCCATCAACACTGTCATCAAGCTAGACTTCATCGGGATCATCATCATCATCTTCACCATCATCTCCACTAGCACCATCACCACCACTCCGTACCGCTGTAACAATTGGGTTGAATCTTGCATCGTTCTTAGGGGAACCTTTCCCGGTGTTGATTAATTGTTGTAGTTGATGCTATTGAGTGGAACCATTGAATTATTGTTCATGTTCAGATTGTTACTTATCATTATTTCATCTCTGATCTTGATACATATGATGTCTCATGAGTGGTTCATTTAGTTTTTGAGGACATGGGAGAAGTCATGTTGTTAGTAGTGGAATTGTGGTGAGAAAGATTAAATGGTTTGAGATTTAAGTTATGGTGCTATTCTTCTAGTGGTGTCATGTGAACGTCGACTTCATGATACTTCACCTTTCTGGGACTAGGGGAATGCATTGTGTATTTGGCTACTAATCGTGGGGTTGCCAGAGTGACAGAAACCTAAACCCCTGTTAGGAAACCTTTGCATAAGGGAGTGTAGGATCTCAAAGTTTAAAGCTGTGGTTAGGTTTTATCTTAATTACTTTCTTGTAGTTGTATATGCTTGCAAGGGGTATAATCATAAGTATGTATTAGTCCTAGTAAGGTCAGTACACTAGAATAGGTTCACCCACACAACACTTATCCCACCAGAGAAGATTAATCAACTATATGAAGCGAAAGCACTTGACAATATTCCCATGTGTCCTCGAGAATGTTTACTTATCTTAAGTAATACAACCGGCCTGCACTTTGATAAAGAAAGGATTGGGCCACTTGCTGCAATTATTATTATTATCTTTTATTTACTCACACTTTATTTATCTACATTATCAAAAAAAACCTAAAAATCCATTTGCTAAGTATTTACAGAGAATTCCTGATCCAAACCACTTGTCAACACCTTCTGCTCCTCGTTGGGTTCGACACTCTTATTTATCGAACGTACTACAATACACCCCTATACTTGTGGGTCATCACACGCCCACCACCACTATTTCGGTACTTGCCAACGGCGAATCTGATCTCATCATCGGAAGTTTTCGTTTCCAAGTAAACGATCTCAAAGAATCCCACCACTCGGCTCTGATCTCATCAGGACCTTCAGTTAGAAACATTGTGCCTACGTCGCTAGCTGCGTCATCCGTTGGATCTTCCATAGAAGTCACAGTGCAGATCGATGCAGACGAAGAAAACAAAGAAATCATGGCAGATCTAGGGGATCTTGATGGTCTCTATGACGATCTCTCCTTCAGATCATACCAACTACCAACCACACCACATGAGTCAAGACCGGTATACGCGGAACCCGAGGAAAGTGACGAAAGCATCGACTTTGGAATTATGATGGCTGAAATTTACCTAGAATAGAAAATCCCGGACTTCACTAATCCCCTAGGTTGTATCTCTGTCAACACTAACGAATACGTCACCAGTCCATACGCAACTCAGCACCAAGTGTGCATAATTATTGGGGATGCTTCGACTCAGCAAGACTCCAATGGTAACCCTATTTTTAACCCCGATGATATCTTGTCAGATGATAATGTAGGAGATCATGAAAACAAAGGAAACTGCGGAGACTCGACGAACAACAACATAACCCCGGGGAGAGAAGAACCACGCGGAGGGCAACAATCTCTGGTGCAGTCCCAATGACATCCGATGCCACGCGTGAAGCTTTGCGAGCATATCAATATCTCCTTCATCACAAGAAAAGAGACTTGCTAAGGATGCAAAGACAAATCGACGAAAGGAAAAGGATAGCCGGCAAATCTAGCCTAAGACGGGCACAACTAAGCTCTACTCGAGGATTAGGGAGCGTAACGGTGGAGCACCTCCAAGGAGATGAGAATCGCGGCTGCAAAACATACCCGAAGCTGAAAGAAATGAACTAACTCGAGAACTCGACCTATCATTCATGATAGTAGACCAAACAGGATATATCAAAGCAAAAATAGCCCAAGCCACAATTGTGGCTACGCAAACATATCTAATCACAACTCAACCAGCACCCGATGACCCTCGCGCAGCCCTCCACCGCTCCACTTTGATGAACCTTAGCATGGTAGGATCATCTCTTGCACAAGAGGAACATGGAATCACACGACAACCCGACAGATCCCCATGCCGTCGCAACAGCCCTCGACAAGTGGGACATACCCGACGATCACGATCGCCACATCGGGTCCACTTTTTAGGATAACGGTCGCGAAACGATGCAAGAGATGATATTACACAACGCAGGATCGATAGATCTAGGAAAGAGCACAACAAACGAATATATTACGAAGGCGAAAGAAAAGATGAACATGAGCTATGTGGGGATAGTTTCTTTACCTAGCGGGTTCGCAAAACACCAGTACCAAAGGATTTCAAACTACCCCATGATCATCAGAAGTACGACGGTCTACAAGAACCCGAAGTATGGTTGGTAGATTATCTAGAAACTGTCAAATTAAAGGGTGGCTCCAAATCCATGGGCATGCAAAGTTTACAGCTACATCTGACTGGCGTGGCACGGTCCTGGATACGACAACTACCCAAAGAATCCATCAGCAGCTGGAATAATCCTGAGGACAAATTCATCAGAAATTTCCACTCCACGTTCAAGTGACCCGGATCTTTAGAACAATTGCGAGCATGCAAACAAAAACTAGGAGAACCGATACAGGCTTTCATCCAGCGGTGGAACATCATAAAAAACTTGGCTGAAGCTATATCTGACGAAAGAGAAATTGACGCTTTCAATGATGGACTTCGTCAGCAAGAGTTCATCGAATAATTGGGACGAATCAAACCCAAAACAATCTCACAGTTGATGGACATGGCCAACCGCTGGGCCGACGGGGAAGATGCAGTACACAACAAAAGAGCCCGTTCACCCAAAGAAGACATGGATAGATGAAATAAAGACATAAGACGACAAAACAACGATGGATATAGCGGACCAAGTTACGTTGCAGCCATTTTTTTAAGGAGGGGATAACCGAAGAGGCGACGATTACAACAGTGGGTATCATAGTAGTAGGGACGATGGCGGAGGAAGCTAGTCACATCAACGATATCAGCCGAAAAATCGAGACCCACCAATGTCAGCAGGGAAAATGCTAGAAGGACCTTGCAATATGCATACTACGTCGACTCAACAGGCAAAAGGCGATCCAATCACCTACTGAAAGATTGCTGAACATTTTTAAAGATGTAGGAACTTTGCAACACAAGGGCAACCGAAGCAACAAACCGAGGCTACGCTACTACACCTGGCGCTTTAGCCATCGGCGCACCACCACCACCGCCAGGGCATTCGCTAGTCTGGCAGCCACATAACACAACACACCAAGAAGACGAATATCCTAGATCAAAAGGAGCAATGTTGATGATCCAGAAAGGGCATCCCTCTAATAGGACATAGAAGCTGATTACTAGGCAAGTAAACATGACAGTAACAGCGCCACCCCCTACACCCGAGTACCTCCACTGGTCAGAACAAGAAATTACCTTCAGCAGAGCAGATCATCCACTTTGGGTCCCATGACCGGGCCAATCAACACTAATAGTGGAAGCATAATTGGTGGGTTCTACATGAGCAAAGTCTTTCTAGACACACGGAGCAGCATCAACCTCATCTATGCCAAAACTCTATGAGCAATGAATTGGTCCTTAACAAATCTCGCGCCTACTGACACAACTTTCCACGAGATAGTTCTAGGAAAAGCCCAAACTCATCTAGGAAAGGTCCACCTCGATGTAGTATTCGGACCAAGGAAAAACTTCAGGCGCGAAAAGCTGGAGTTCAAAGTCATGGACTGGCCATCTCAGTACCATGCGATCCTGGGATGACCAGCCTTCGCTAGATTCATGGCAGTACCCCACTATGCATATCTAGTGATAAAAATGCCATCCCCCAATGGGGTCATAATGGTGAGAGGAAGCTTTAGCCGCTTGTATAGTTGTGATCGAGAATTCAAAAAAAATATCAAAATCTTTTGGGATGGTGATAGAACTTGGGCAGTTGAAAATAGCGGATACATAACTACTACCTGAGGGACACGTCCTCAATGGGGAGACCTCGGAAAATCAAGTGTACCACGAACCCCCAAAAGTGACCTATCCGACCTCCACTTCCGGTCCCGCATAGGAAGACGCGCTTGTTGGCATTCCTCGTGAGAATTGGGAAACTATTGGAAATTACAGCGACAAGCAAAAAGCCCAAAAGGAATCCAACGAGAACCAATTGAAATCAAACACCGGAATCAATGGACAATCCACCCGACGAATTAAGGCCATTAGAGAGCAAACTCCTCGCTTCACAAATACATGGCGCATCACGAAGATAACAAAAGCAACATGGGTAGCCAACCCAATACTCATCCGCAAAAAAGGCGATGGCCTCTCCGTATGTGTCGATTTTCCAAGTACAAGCGACTCAGTAAACCAACTACTTTTCTCTCTGGTTCGCCATACAGACGCGGCGCTTTCTAGTCAAAAAGACGAACCCCCCACAAACCAACACAGAGCATAATGAGGCACCTCAAGACAAAAGCCGAAGTTTGTTAGGAACACTTTTTACTTTTATGCATTTGATATCCAATAAAGGCCAAATGGCCAGGCGAACACGCCAAAACAATGTATCTCCCTACGTTCATCAATGAATAAAGAAGTACTTCCCGCCATAAAGTTTGCAAGACACATGCAGACACCAACAATTTCCCCAAGCATGCTAAATCGTTGGGTCCTATTCAAAGGATATCTCACACAAATAAACAAAATCTCGTGACAAATACAATTGCTTTATACAATATTTTTCCTAAATTTCAAAAGGTACACAATAAAATAAAAACAGTCAGATAGCAAAGTTTACAAAAAAATCCGCGTCTGCCTCTAGGCACCTCCGGATAATCCTAATCGCAAGCCGGCGAGAAGCGACATAATGAGGCACCATATCAATAAGACCACCACTAGGAGGGGAGGCAGCCCCAGCGATACGACATCCAAGTCCAGCGTCGGATGGTGCACATGCATCCAAGAAAGCGCAAGCTTGGCACCTACCACAAGATGAAGCTTCACGAAGTGATGAATCCTTTCTCCCTGTCGAAACTTTGCAAGCAAATCAACTAAAGTCTGAGGCTGGGGATCTCGGAGACACATGGCATTGTAAACAATGGCCAACGATCTGCGGCAGCATTCGACAAACTGCTCCACCTCGGATATGCGATCCTGAAGCAAAGCCACGACATAAGCACGGCGGTGGTCAATCCAAAAATCTGTCTCGGAATTTTGGGAAGCAGACACAAGATCTTGAATTCGGTTGTGTAGACATTGGGTTTCTCCCCTCTTGCACAATCGAATGCCTATAAAGGACAAAAGAGAGAGAAAAATTGATATCCCACAAAAGGGAGAAACACAAAGTAACGTGAAGAACTTACATAGCATTGATGGATCTGAAATATAGCCATCTACGTCCACATTTAAACTGGATATTATTCATATTTTTGATAAAATATCTCTCTAAACCCTGCCACTAATGCCTAATATTCAGAGGGGCATGTAATCCTTTCTTTTTATATTTTTCCTACGTAGATAATGTCGTATAAAGATGGGAATCACTACATTAAAGTTAAAGATACGAGATTTCTTACAACTAGAAGAAACCAGGAGTTGTGAAGCGAAGGCAGATGCTTTAACGACCAACTATACTATTGGAGCGAAATTCCGGCCGTATAGCTTCGGTCGTATAGTTGGCGCCGCCACCATTAGGTCAAACATAACAACTTTCATGAAGGGACCCCTATATAAAGAAGCCTCGGGCGACGAGAAAACAAG
This sequence comes from Avena insularis, assembly GCA_023614405.1. Lineage (NCBI taxonomy): Eukaryota > Viridiplantae > Streptophyta > Magnoliopsida > Poales > Poaceae > Avena > Avena insularis. The sequence continues at coordinate 211,298,568 of CM042696.1, read as the reverse complement.
CCAGACCCTCGCCAAAAGCCTTTGCCATAGATCACTAGCCGCCTCCAGATCTCAAAACCCTTATCCATCTCCATAGCCATATTCCACCACTTGTAATAGTAGATCTCTTCTCCGGTTGACGACATTGTAAGACTATTGCTATCAATCTTATGATTTTCATTACAATGTTTATGATTGTTGATCTCATCTCTATGTGTGAGTAATTCTCCTTGGGCTAAGGTCTTCAGCCTAGCCATGTAGCATTTGTGCATGTTATTTATCATAGATGGGATCGTGTATTAGTTTGTATGACATGATGATTATTGTATCCTCTCTTGCCTCAATCCAAGGACTTGTCAGGTACCCAAGACCCCAAGGGTTGAGCCAGGTATAGGGAGTATGAGTAGTGACTAATCTGCAGGTTGAGAACCCCAATGACAGAAGGAATAGTACGGCAGTATGTGAGGGATTTACTTGGGATTAACGGTGACATCAATATGCATATCATTAGTTCTCTTTCTTCTATGGATGAGACTAGTAGGTTATTGCTATAAGCGGTTGCGGAGGCAATAGAAATTATGGATGCACTACCCACATATAATTTATCTTGCTCTAACAAGTACATACATACTTTATTTCTATCTTTTATTCCGATCAGATGTTTTGCATAGCTATAGGTGAAACCGAACGCCCTAGGCCCTCTCTCTCCATCATTGACAACAACAAAAAGACGCAAATTATTGGTCCGGTAAAAACACAAAAGGAATTCTAAAACTCCAGAAGTTCCGTTAAAGTAACTTCACTATGCATTCGCTTCCTGAGGATTCGATAACCTAGGTCTACTAGGGAAAAAGAAGCTATACTACATCCGTAATCCGGATCGAAGGTATCAACCCTTTTCTGGCGCCGTTGACGAGGAAGCAATAGCTACACTGGTGAGGTTATTAGGAACCTTGCTAGTTTTAATTCTTGTTTTTAATTATGTTAGTTTGCTTTCAGTCTTTATTTGATAAACCAAAAAAAATAGTTAGCCTTTAAATTCTTGCTTTTACAATTATAATTCTCTGTTTAAGAAAACCCAAAAACATAGGAAATATGGCTGAAAAGAAGCTTGGGGAGTTTGCTACTCCCAACAATGATTATTTGCATACTCATATTACTTAGCTAGGAATTGTTGCTGATGACTATGAAATTAAGCCCCATTATTTAAGTTTGGTTCAACAGAATCAATTTGGAGGCTCTGCTATTGAAGACGCAGGTATGCACTTGAATACTTTCACTGAAATATGTGATATGACGCGTATAAAAGACGTTGACCCTGATGTGGTCAAATTGCGTCTATTTCCTTTCTCTCTTAGAGGAAGAGCAAAAGAATGATTGCTATCTTGGCCTAGAAATACTATTACATCATGGGTGGGATGTACTTCCTTATTTATGACTAAATTTTTCCCACCTGCAAAGACTATGCAACTCAGATCTAATATTACTAGTTTTAGACAGGAAGAGCGTGAGCCACTAGTGCTTGCATGGGAGAGAATGAAAGAATGCATGAGAAACTGTCCTAGTCATGGGATGGAAGACTGGTTAATTATCCATCTATTTTTATAATACTCTTAACCCTATGTCTAAGTCTATGCTTGATACTGCAGCTGGAGGAACGTTTATGGGTAAACATATTACCGAAGCAAAGCAGCTGCTAGACAATATGCAAGACAACCATTCCCAATGGCATGTGGATAGATCGAACACGAAGAAGGTGAACTCCATCTCACCATAAGGAAATGAAGAACTCAATGACAAGTTGGATGAGCTCATACTAGCCGTAAAAGGTAAGGAAACCCAGGTAAGAGCTACCTCTGAAACAAATATCGAAGAAATAGACTTCGTAGCTCGTAATGATTATAACCCTGCTTGGAAGAAGAATTATAATCCTAATTTTCAGAAACATTATTCTAGTCTTGCAGGTAACTATAATAATAATATAGGAACTAGTAATGGTATTCTCCAAGAAACACTAAAGTCTTTTATAGACTCACAAAATGAACAAAACAATATTCTTGTTAAAATAACAGAGAACCATGATGCTATGCTTGCTAAATTATCTAACCAAGCTGTTAGTTTGAGAAATGATTTGCAGGCCCTCCAAGAAAGAACGAGGATCGTTGAGGCACAGCTAGGTAAGATAACCGAGAGTCAAACTCTCATTCTAGCTAAATTTGCAGCTAAAGCTGTGCCCGATCTCGTTGAAGACCTCAATATGATGAGAGTCCAAAGGGAGGAGCCTAAAGAACTTGATTATAGTAATACTCCTTCACCAAGCTACACCATTGAAGATCTCGTAAAAAGGATCAACATCAAGATTCTGGTAAGTGAAGGTAGTGAGGAAGATATGTACCAACACTTTGTTAATCAGGTAGCAATTAAGGTACGTGAGCTTGAGGAAGAATATAACCAAATTGCTGAAAAATTACCTGTGAAGTTAGATGACATATTTGAGCCTACTATTAAGATTAAAATTGGAACCAATGAGATAGCTACACTTTGTGGTCTAGGTGCAAGCGTCTCAATAATTCCGAAGAGTCTTTTTAACAAGTTAAATCTTGGCTCCTTTGAAATTACTAAGTTAAAATTGCATCTAGCAGATTCTACCTACAAACAAGCTATAGGAACACTACAAGAAATGTGTTGACTAGTGACCTTTTCTTAACGACCCTAAGTTTTTTGGTCATACATCTATGACCATTTCGAACCAACTGGTCATAGGCTATTTGGGAGGGTACAAACCCTGAAAAACTATGACCTTTTTTGTCAGGAAGGTCATAGCTTGCTTACACCGGTTGGTCATAACATAGACATCACTGTTCCATGACCTTAATTTTAGGCGATTACGACCAATTTAAATGGTCATGGGTGTTATTCATGATAACTTAAGAAAGACCGATGGCCACATCGGCAGGTTGATCTAGGTGTCGCGTCCTAGTGTCAAGTTTCGCTGACGTGTCTGCATATGTGGCATATCCACGTGTCAATTTACATTTACATGTCATGTCCATATGGTGTTGACCTGTTGACTACCAATTATACTCCTACCCAATGATATGTGGGACCTTCTTGCCATGTTGGTGTTGACCTGTTGACCAGGAGAGGTAACTATGAGATGTGGGACTTATAGAAACCGCCGACCAAATTACTTGACAAAAAATTCGGGAGTCGGGGTCGAACTCACGACCTCGCGACCTCACCTCCAGCGCAAGGTGGTCTACCACCTGGCCACCGATACCACCTTGTATGGAAGGGAGTACCGCGCCCTCTTAACCATCTGTCGGGGGCCGGGGTCGGACCTGCATAGGCCTCCATCTTTTGGGCTGCTCCCTAGGCTCGTCTTGGGCTACTCCCCGGGCTCGCCTTGGGCTGCTCCCTGAGCATGCGAGGCTTGCTTGGCTGGCCCGTTTGCCTGGCGGGTTCGCCAGGCCGGCCACCTCCCCTTTTTTCTTTTTTCTTTTTTGAATTCTTTTGTATCTTTTAATCATAATTCCAGATTGAGTCAAATAAAATTCAGAGAAATTGTAAAATTTAAGAGAATGTTTCTAGTACATTATGTAACACTTTTAGTTTTTGGAAAACTACAAGAATATATTTTCATATAAGACCTTCATAAGTGTAAATAGAGATTTTGAATTATGGTTTTGAAAATAGGTGTTTGAAATTGAAAATTTTCATCTACGAGTTGAGTCTTGCTAAACTTGCACTGGATCTTAGAAGAAACATCATATTGTGAGTCTAAAAATGATTTTTCAAAGAATCATGAGCATTAGATCATGTACCTGTAGTTCACACCGGACCCACTTCCTACCGAGTCGGCAGGAATTTGTCTTTTTTGCCAGGGGTAGACGGAAAGGTTTTAGATACCCTAGTTGGGACATTGGTCATGTAAGGTACGTCTATTATTTTTGAAAAATAGGATGGTACCATTTTGAAACTATTATTTGGTGGTTGCTTCACAAAATGCCCCAATTTTGGCACTCGGAAAATGGAAAATGTTTTTTCCGTGTGACGAAATGGAAAACTTCCTCCTAGAATATTGTTCTCCATCATAAGATGCACACGGCTGCACAATATGGACACATTATCACAAACTATGCCATGATTCTACCCATAACTTTGGTCGTTTAGCCTAAAAGCCATGAAACCTCGAACATGATAGGTCATTTCTATGAAGGTTTTTTGGGAAACTTGCAATATACCAAGTTTGGTATTTTTCCTTAAAACTCCGTCACATAATACGTCGCCACGCGAAGGATTTACATTGTTCGGACCATTTTTGAATTTATTATGCCTGTTTCAATTTTTTTTCGTTTCAAACTATGCTCAAAAGGGTGGGCATGAAGATAGTGGATGAGCCTCGCTAAACATGAACTAGATCTCTAAAGAAACATCATATTGTGAGTCTAAAAATGATTTTAAAAAAATCATGAGCATTAGATCATGTACCTGTAGTTCAAACCGGACCCACTTCCAACCGATTCGACAGGAAGTTGTCTTTTTCGCTAGGGGTAGACGGAAAGGTTTTAGATACCCCAGTTGGGACTTTATTAATGTAAGGTGGGTCTATTATTTTTGAAAAATAGGGTGGTACCATTTTGAAACTATTATTTGGTTGTTGCTTCACAAAACGGCCTGATTTTGGCACTCGGAAAATGGAAAATGCTTTTTCCATGTGAAGAAATGGAAAACTTCCTCCTGCAATATTGTTCTCCATCACAAGATGTACACGGGTGCACAATATGGACACATTATCACAAACTATATCGTGATTCTACCCATATCATTGGTCGTTTAGCCTAGAAGCCATGAAACCTCGAACATGATAGGTCATTTCTGTGAAGGTTTTTTTGGGAAACTTGCAATATACCATGTTTTGTATTTTTCCTTGAATCTATGTCACATAATACGATGCCACGCGAGGGATTTACATTGTTCGGACCAGTTTTGAATTTATTATGCCCGTTTCAAAAAAAAACGTTTCAAACTATGCTCAAAAGGGTGGGCATGAAGATAGCGGATGAGCCTCATTAAACTTGCACTGGATCTCTAAATAAACATCATATTGTGAGTCTAAAAATGATTTTTAAAAAAAATCATAAGCATTAGATCATATACCTGTAGTTCAAACCGGAACCACTTTCTTCCGATTCGGTAGGAATTTGCCTTTTTCGCCAGGGGTAGACGGAAAGGTTTTAGATACCCCAGTTGGGACATTGTTCATGTAAGGTGGGTCTATTATTTTTGAAAAATAGGGTGGTACCATTTTGAAACTATTATTTGGTGGTTCCTTCATAAACGCCCTGGTTTTGGCACTCGGAAAATGGAAAATGCTTTTTCCGTGTGACGAAATGGAAAACTTCCTCCTACAATATTGTTCTCCATCACAAGATGCACACGGGTGCACAATATGGACACATTATCATAAACTATGCCGTTATTCTAACCATAACATTGGTCGTTTAGCCTAAAAGCCATGAAACCTTGAACATGATAGGTCATTTCTGTGAAGGTTTTTTCGGGAAACTTGCAATATACCAAGTTTAGTATTTTTCCTTGAAACTATGTCACATAATACGACGCCATGTGAAGGATTTACATTGTTCGGACCATTTTCGAATTTATTATGCCCGTTTCAATTTTTTTTCATTTCAAACTATGCTCAAAAGGGTAGGCATGAAGATAGCGGATGATCCTCGCTAAACTTGCACTTGATCTCTAAAGAAACATCATATTGTGAGTCTAAAAATGATTTTTGAAAAAAATCATGAGCATTAGATCATGTACCTGTAGTTCAAACCGGACCCACTTCCTACCGATTCGGCAGGAATTTGTCTTTTTCACCAGGGTTAAACAGAAAGGTTTTGGATACCCTAGTTGGGACATTGTTCATGTAAGTTGGGTCTATTATTTTTAAAAAATAGGGTGGTACCATTTTGAAACTATTATTTGGTGGTCGCTTCATAAAACACCCCGATTTTGGCACTCGGAAAATGGAAAATGCTTTTTCCGTGTGATGAAATGGAAAACTTCCTCCTGCAATATTGTTCTCCATCACAAGATGCACACGGGTGCATAATATGGACACATTATCACAAACTACGATATGATTCTACCCATAACATTGGTCGTTCATCCTAAAAGCCATGAAACCTCGAACATGATAGGTCATTTCTATGAAGTTTTTTTTGGGAAACTTGCAATATACCAAGTTTGGTATTTTTTGCTTAGAACTATGTCACATAATACGATGCCACGCGAAGGATTTACATTGTTCGGACCATTTTTGAATTTATTATGCCCGTTTCAAATTGTTTTCATTTTGAACTATGCTCAAAAGGGTGGGCATGAAGGTAGCGGACGAGCCTCGCTAAACTTGCACTGGATCTCTAAAGAAACATCATTGTGAGTCTAAAAATGATTTTTGCAGAAAATCATGAGCATTAGATCATGTACCTGTAGTTCAAACCGGACCCACTTCCTACCGATTCGGCAGGAATTTGTATTTTTTGCCAGGGGTAGACGGAAAGGTTTTAGATCTCCTAGCTGGGAGATTGTTCATGTAAGGTTGGTCTATTATTTTAAAAAAATAGGGTGGTACTATTTTCAAACTATTATTTGGTGGTTGCTTCACAAAAAGCCCCGATTTTGGCACTCGGAAAATGGAAAATGCTTTTTCTGTGTGACGAAATAGAAAACTTCCTCCTGCAATATTGTTCTCCATCACAAGATGCACACGGGTGCACAATATGGACACATTATCATAAACTATGCCGTTATTCTACCCATAACATTGGTCGTTTAGCCTAAAAGCCATGAAACCTCGAACATGATAGGTCATTTCTGTGAAGATTTTTTTGGAAAACTTGCAATATACCAAGTTTGGTATTTTTCCTTGAAACTATGTCACATAATACGATGCCACGTGAAGGATTCACCTTGTTTGGACCATTTTTTAATTTTTTATTCCCGTTTCAAACTATCATTTTTGTACGATCAATCAGAAGAGAAAACTAGTCTATCCACGGATCACCCACCGAATCAGATATCAGCCGTTGATAGGGCCTCTATCCAACGCTCCAAAGTCATTGCTCCAGTTTCTCTCGCCTCCCACACTTTGGTGTGAATGGACCGAAAAGCCCTAGGTTCCAGTATTGCACCACAGAAATGATAAGGCGCATTTTGGTAAAATCCTCCCACACCTGACCCTAATCCCCACACGTGACCGACCCTGCCGCCACTTCTTCCTCCTTCAGGACCGAGCCAGCAAATCCTAATCCCGCTGTAGGCGCCTCCCTCTCTCTGCTACACCTACACCACCTCCGTGCACCATCGCGCCGTCCTCTATGTACTTCATCTGCTAGTGCGCTCCCCACCTTCGTCCCCCTCCCACGATCAACGCCATCCTCCACTCGCAGCCACCCTCCTCCTCTCCTCGGATCCTTGAACCGTCGTCGGATCCCTCGCGGCTCGTGCAGGTGGGCGTTGTTGACTTCTTCGCCATCCCTAGGAACCTCCGCCCCCTGCGCTGCTGCTACGGGTACCACCTCCCCTTCTTCCCGACCCAAACCACCCCACGCCACCCATCCAATCATCCAGATCGCCATCGAGAGGTATCCGTGCCCCCAAACCCCAACCCCTCACGCGTGAGACCCCACGGCCTCTCTCCGGATCTCGGCTCTCCCTAACCCTGCCGCCTCTCCCCCCTCCGGCACTGCCCTCTCTCTTCGTCTCTCCATCGCGCCCACCTGAGCTTGATTTGGTACAGCCACACTGCCTTCCTCTCTCCCTCCAAAGGCAGCGGGGAGGAGGATCTTGTTACCATGGAAGGTGTCAAGGCAGGGACGTGCCACCGTGGCCGGTGCTCCCTCCACTAGAGAGGATCACCAGCTAGCCACAATGGCCATGGTGGGCACGATGAAGCTGGCCACATATGAAGCTTCATTGTCCAGACCTTTATCGGCCTGCTCGTCACGTGCCTCTTCTCCCACCGCCAGAGAGGTATGGTCCCTCTCTAACCAAACTATACCCGGATCCCATCTACATCAAATATAGACGCACTTGCTAATTCTCTCTTGGCTCGACCCGCTCGAGATGTTAATGCAGGAGCGGCTCGATGACGGATCTGGTGAAGGGATCCAAGCACAAGATCTCCTCTAGCTAGGACTTCCTTACCGACACCGACAGGAGCGAAGGACGGCGATCTTGCGTCAATGCTTGGCGGCGAGATGGGCACGTTCGTGCTCGACGGTGTAGGCCCGTTCGGGCTGCTGGTCTTGGCCTCTGTTTTGTACTGTGTGGTGCCGCTCTACCCCAGACGTGCAACGGCGACGAGGAGCCACGCCTGTCGACACCTGATCCACGGGCAACCTCCACTACAGAATTACCTCGCGCCCAACGACAATTGATCCCGGTCTCCATGGTGTAGCTAAGTCCCATGTTCCTCCCTTTCCCCCGCTGCATCCTTCTCTGAAGCGTCAGGTTCAGAGTAAGAATAATAGTCTGAATTTCTACCTGTAGATGATACTCTATTTTTAAACTTATAGCTATGCATTCTGGAGTAATTCAGTTTCTTGAACGTTGTTGAGCTGTAGCTATGTACACTGAAATTCCATACTCGTTCTTGAATGTCAGTGCCCTGCCAATCAAAAACTCCTGAGGGGATAGTAAATATTTCTATAGGGCTAGGTTAGAATCATGACTGGGAGCATGATGGTTCTAACTCACATATTAGTCGCTTCTTATAAAGCTACCACTGATGGACTGGGTATATGAAGTAGATAACATCAACTATTTGACTTTAGCCGACTCCTATCTTATGGATAGAAGATCAATTTAATTTTGCACATCTTTGTTGTCGCTTAATGGACCTATACAGATTACTATGGCTACTGTACACTGTTAAATGCATGTTTTCAGTGGATGACCTAATGGCAAACATAAGTTGCACTTCTTTTCTGTAGCTTAATGGACCTATACTGGGTGGGTGTTATGTCATGTTTGTGTGTCCAGTTTTCCTTCTATTTTCTTAGAGAACATGCAAACATAAGCTAGCTAAATCTGTTTTTATTTTCTTAGAGAACATGCAAACATAAGTTAGCTAAATCTTTTTGAGTATGTGGTGTTATTGACAATGGTTCATTTACATGCTATAATTTGATATGGTGCTTTTGTTAGCAATTACAAACTCTGATCATCTCCCATTTCTTACTCTAGTCTAGCAGCATATTGCACCTAGAACACTTTCAGTTTGCTAGGCTCTCAGTGCAGGTACTAATCTAGGTATTCTGTTCTTTTTGATCTACTTGGACCCGAAGGAGCACAACAACACGGAATAAAAGCTGGAGACTTTCTTTGCTGTCTACCGTGGGCTTTGCGGGATGGAGGTCATCTTCGAGTACCCTGTGACCGAAACCGTGTAAAGGACGCATGCCTCAGGTACCTCTATTTTGATATATTTGCAACCCAAATGTATTGGTTACGGGCTCATCATATTATTGTAACTTTATGGTGATGTTTCTTCATATTATAACTTTGTCCTATTGTCCCATTTGTGGTTCTTGAGAGACATGTAGTGGAAAGTGGAAAACATGCTTTGTTTGACCAACCCGACTCTCCTGATGTACTGTTATCTATTACCATTGTTATCTGCTTTAAATTATGTACTGGGAGTATATTGGACTGGTTATTTCCTGTTGCAGTTTGGATTCTCCATTTACCTAACATAACTAGGCCTTGTTTCTGATAACATCAGTTCTGTAGTTTATAAATGAGACATGTTGAGATATGCTTCTGTTGGTTTATAATATTTGACTGAGCCAGTATTTAAAGCTGCATACATAAACATGTGCAGTTGCATCATTGTAGTAGGATCTGTTATTTCTATATTACTATGGTTACATCATTGTAGTAGGATCTAGTTGAGTGTATGATGTTGTGTACTTTATGGTCATAGAAATTACTCATGTCTATCTTGTGCAGGAGTATTTGATGTTGATCCGTAGAAGGACAAAGAAATGGAGGCAGAGGAGGAAGAAGGTGAAGTGGATCTTCATGTATCCATCAATAGCATAGAGGCATGAAGAAGGAGCTGGCCAAGGGCACGGAGGAGAGCGAGTTCCTAGAGATGTTCCTGGAGGTCCTGGAGGTGTTGCTGGCCGGAGGAGGAGCTGGCAGTAGAAGCAGCGAGTTCGTGGAGGTGTTCCTGGAGGTTCTGCTCTTTGACTTTGAGCGACCTCAAGGTACGGCCAGCGGCGGGGCTATCTGTAGTGTAGGGCATAGGTAGAGGACGAGGTCGAGCAAACCTGGCGATCTGGAGGGGGTTAGCTCATTGTTGTAATTGGAAGTGTTTATTTGTGAATGATAGTTCTTAACGAGTGGGGCACTCTAATTGGAAGTGCTATCTATTGTTAATAATTGCTGTTCACTGTCAAAACGTGGGAAGCTAATATCTATGTGAACGCCATCTATGTGGAATTGAAATCTGACGAGTGGGGCATGTATAGAACTGACATGTGGGCCCAGTAGTTGGAAACTAATACTGTCATGTAGGACCGAGTTGTCATGTGGGACCTACTGTTAATTTAAATCAGAATAACAAAAAATATTGCGCCAACCAAAATTCCATGGACCAAAAATATATGGGCTCATGTTTTGGGCTTGTCCCATGAAATAACTAGACAGTAGAAGTTAGACTTATAAAAACCAAAAGGCTAGAATTGTTGGGCTTGGCCCATGTAAAATACTAAACTGGACTAGGCTGAATTTGCTGCCACGTCAGATTCCACGTCAGTTTCGCTTACGTGGACAAGGCAGAATGCCATGACCAAAATTTAGGTCATGGACACTATGACCATCTATTTTGGTCATAGTAGTCCATGACCAATACAAAAAAAGGTCATGAGCTATCTATAGTGACCCTCGCTATGTGACCTACTGTTTTTGGTCATAAAAAGGTCATAGAGGGACTACTATGACCTTTCTATGACCAATATTTGGGGTCACTGGTTAGCACATTCCTTGTAGTGGAATTAAGGAGAATACTTTAGTATACATTAAAGGTTGTCCCGCTCTTATTGATTTTGTTATTGTTGACATGCCTGAAGATGCTACTGCTCCTATTATATTAGGCCATCCTTTCTTAAGATATATTAAGGCTTTGATTAATCTACATGAAGGGAACATGAAGATTAAATTGCCTTCGCGGGATTCTTTTGTTATTCATTTCCCTAGGAAGAAGAAAGCCAAGCATGATGAAAAGGAGGCCATCACTTTGAAGGCCAACTACTTTGGAGTGGGTGTTCCACTCATCTAGCCTAAGTAAGCAACATTGAGGTCAAGCTATTGACCATAAAAGAGCGCTTCATGGGAGGTAATCCATGTGTAAAGGTTTGAGTAAAGTTTTAAAGTTTTAGTTTAAGTTTATGTTTAATAAAGAGTGCTAGAAAACTCCAATTGAGGGGAAGAAGTTCGGTAGTACTAAAAATCCTGCTTTATTCATGCTGTTGTTGGTCGAAAATATTTACTGTCATTTTTTTGTCAAAAACAAGGTATATAACTAAGTTACAGGAAAATAAATAATTTTTGAAGAAACAATTTTTTTTTGATGCACACAGAGAGTTTAATGACCAACTATACAGTAGGAATAAAAATTTCGGCCGTATAGTTTCGGTCGTATAAATATCTTGGCCATCGACAATTTTTCTTTGATATGTACTGAGAGTTTAACGACCAACTATACAGTAGGAATAAAAATTCCGGCCGTATAGCTCCGGTCGTATAGATATCGGTGCCTCCATACAAATTCTTTTCTAATGTACTGAGAGTTTAACGACTAACTATACGGCGGGAATAAAAATTCCGACCATATAGTTCTGGTCGTATAGATATCGATGCCTTTGTATATTTTCTTTTCCAGGAACAGACAGTTTGACGACCAACTATACGGCGGGAACATTTTGTTCCGGCGGTATAGTTGCGCCCGTATAGCTGCGCCGCCAGGAGGAAACCCTAATATTTTTGATAAAAGGCCAACTATACGGCAGGAACGCATTGTTCTGCCCGTATAGTTGCATCCGTATAGTTGCGTCCGACCACAAAAACGCACGGGAAGGTACCTCCAACTCCAAAACTTCAATCTTTTTTCTCTCTTCTACCTCCAAACTCTCTTGAAACCTCAAGAGATCTACATCTCTACTCAATTTCGTTTGATTTCCTCGCACAGAAGTGATCTATGGTATGTTTCTCCTTCGATCCTCCAATTACTTTTTGCAAATTCATCTTCAATCTATTGTCACTATCAATCTAGGGTGAGATGTACTATGAACCAATTGCCATGATTTTCTTGCCTAGATTATTATTTTGAGGAGATTCTTTAGTGTGCTATGATGAGGAATATGATGTACTGTTGTTGGATCAAAAAGTTTTATTTTTGTCTTTCTTCAATGTTTTAGATGATGAACACAAGGAGCCAAACTCGTGCTCGTTCCACCACTAGCGCTTCTCAGGCTATCGCTCAAGAACGCATGGGGATACGGTTCAGGTATGAGCCCCAACATGATCGCCTCAACAAGATCAAGAACCGTGAAGTGAAGGCCACCAAGTGGGCTTGCCCCATTATATTGAACCAACTCAATATTTCTGATGACTTCAATTTACTATGCAATAGAGTTGGCCTGCAAAACTTTGTGTACAATGATGTGCCTACTTATCGCCACTTAACCATTGAATTTCTAAGTTCGTTGCAAAGCATTGTTAAACAATGGCAAGGAGAGGACACTATTTCTTTCTGGCTTATGAACAACAACTACACTTTAATATTAGATGAATGGTACGCATGCATTAATTTGCCAAATAACGATGTTAATGCCTTACGCGCATCTTTTACTAGCTTAGAACCTACCCCTGAACAATACTATAATGGAATGAGTTTCACTACTAGAGTGAACAAGGGGAAGAATATTCAACATCCTGCAATTCGCTATTTGTTCTATGTTATTGCTAACACCTTGCAGGCACGTTATGAGTTCATGAGACTCAACGGAGGAGGACATCCTAGTCTCGCAAAGGCTGCTTACACAAACTGTGGCTTGTCACTCAACTAGGATGCCATCCTTGTGCTCTACTTGGAGCACAATGCCTCCCAAAGCCAAGGACCAATCACATGTGGATGCGTCATCATTGTGCTTGCCACTGCCCTAGGCATCAACCTAGGTGAGTTGCAATCCATACTAGGTGAGACACGTTTTGGTTTCTCTACTTTGAAAGCTTGTGGAATGCTCACTAGGAGAGGTGGTGTTTATTACCTGCATATTGCTAGAACAAGGCGTCTCTACCCCGCTCCTATGCCTAATGGTCTTTTTGTCTATCGAGGAAGGACGTTTGCTATATGACTTGCAGGTTGAGCAGCACCAACCCGAGGAGGAGATCCCGAAGGAGGATGAGGACCAAGAGGAGGAGAAAGAAGTTCCTTATCAAGAGGAGCAGCCACAAACCCGGTTCGCTACATACCAAGACATCTAAGAACTTGGAGGGAATGTGGAGAGGATGTGTAGCCTCTCTTTGAATCTCTGAGAATCAACTAGTAACCTCTCAACTCAATTTGCAAACTAGAGTAATGACTTTTCCCGCCACCACAATGATTTGAAGGGCTTGCAAAAGCCTAAGCTTGGGGAAGTTTCCTCATGTGTCTTTATTTGGCGTTCATTTGCTTTTATTTATTTCGCGGTTGTGTTTTTATTTCAGTTTATAAGCACCTGTGTTGGGTTCCCCAACACCTTATTTTTAGTTCTTTCTATTTTCTTTTGAGATTTTCTAGCCGAGCTTTGCCACCTATTTTCTATTCTTTAAACTCCCTCTCTTAAAAACCACAAAAATATTTCTCCATTTTTCCTTATTTTCCCTCTTTCTTTTCTTTCCGCCTTGAGGTTCATGTATTTGTAGGAGAGTGATCGACTTCGAGTTTCCAAGAAGCAAATAAAAAGGGAAGAGAGAAGTGGAACCAAACATGAGAGGTATGCCGTATGACTCCCCACTTTTGAAGTTTGAGAAACCCATGCTAGTTAGTAGTAAATGTTGAGATGTTAGATTGGTGGAGTGAGTCTTTGTATTGTAGTAAGATTGTCGTTTGTATGGGTATTTAATTAGGTACATTTTGTTCTAGCTCTCGTAATTAACCCAATCTTGCCTAAAATTGCTAAACAATTGTAATAAGAAAAAGTTTCACAATTGAAGGCTTGGGTGTTGTAGTGCTTATTCTTGAAAGCTTATTTGTAGAGACACTCAACACCACTGAAAATGTTGATTGACTTGATAGCTCTCTTTTAAAGGATTTGTTCGATTGAATTAATGTTTAGAGGTTTTTGTGAGAATGCCAAAGTTTGACTTGTTAATCATCAGAAAGATATAGCTTTATGCTTGTCAAACTTCATGGTATGCCAACAACTCCGCTGGCCTACGAACGATCTTCATGGAGGAAACTCCTAGATTTCGGCTATGAGTTGATTAAACACTTACAGTAGCAATGCTATAGTGGGTAAGATCTTGGCACTCCCGGTTAGCGGTAATCATGATGGAGTCACTCCTCTAGCTGTTATGAGAAATCATTATGCAAAAGGAACAAAAACCTTAGTGATGCCACGAATGTCCATCATAACCCGATAAACTAATAAAAATCTTTGGCATGCTCTCAATTACTCAAAAACTGAAATCTTGAAGGACAATGAATAGAAAAGTAGTGCTTGAAAAGTCTTGATTTATTGATGTGGGAGAATTGAGATACTCTAGTGTATATGCTTTTCATGACAACTCTTAGACTCTCAATTTACATGATTATATTTTATTGTTCAAAGGCAAGCCTATGAGTTGATTACATGACATGGAATAAAGTTTACTCACTTGAATCATCCATGTTGACAATAATTTTGCTACACTATAAGGATGCATAAAACCCGTATGATATGCTTGCCATTACTCTATCTATGCTGAAGATTTTCAGATTTATAAAGTGGAGGAAACATGAGACTACCAATCATGAGTAAGATCACCATCTCGTTATTTCAGTTTAAATGTTGAGTTCCTTTTTGATTTTGGTTTTCTTGCTCGGGGACGATCAAGTTTAAGATTGGGAGGTTGATGGCTCTGAAATATAGCCATCTACGTCCATATTTAAGCTGGATATTATTCATATTTTTAATGAAATATCTCTCTAAACCCTGCCACTAATACCTAATATTCAGAGGGGTATGCAATCCTTTCTTTTTATATTTTTCCTGTGCAGATAATGTTGTTTAAAGATGGGAATCACTACATTAAAGTCAAAGATACGACATTTCCAACAACCAGAAGAAACCAGGAGCCGTGAAGCGGAGGCAGATGCTTTAACGACCAACTATACGACCGGAGCAAAAATTCTGGCCGTATAGCTCCGGTCATATAGTTGGCACCACCACCGTTAGGTTAAACAGAACAACTTTCGTGAAGGGACCCCTATATAAAGAAGCCTTGGGCAATGAGAAAACAAGCCAGACCCTCGCCAAATGTCTTTGCCACAGATCACCAGCCGCCTCCAGATCTGAAAACCCTTCTCCATCTCCATAGACATATTCCATCACTTGTAATAGTAGATCTCTTCTCTGATTGATGACATTGTAAGACTATTGCTATCAATCTTATGGTTTTCATTACAATGTTTATGATTGTTGATCTCATATCTATGTGTGAGTAATTCTCCTTGGGCTAAGGGCTTCGGCCTAGCCATGTAGCATTTGTGCATGTTATTAATCATAGATGGGATCGTGTATTAGTTTGTATGACATGATGATTATTGTATCCTCTCTTGCCTCAATCCAAGGACTTGTCAGGTACCCAAGACCCCGAGGGTTGAGCCAGGTATAGGGAGTATGAGTAATGACTGATCTGCAGGTTGGGAACCCTAGTGACATAAGGGGTAGTACGGTTGTATGTGAGGGATTTACTTGGGATTAACGGTGACATCACTATGCATATCATTAGTTCTCTTTCTTCTATGGATGAGACTTGTAGGTTATTGCTATAAGCGGTTGCGGAGGCAATAGAAATTATGGATGCACTACCCACATATAATTTATCTTGCTCTAACAAGTACATGCATACTTTATTTCTACCTTTTATTCTGATCAGATGTTTTGCACAGCTACAGGTGAAACCGAACGCCCTAGGCCCTCTCTCCATCATCGACAACAACAAATAGACACAAACTATTGGTCCGGTAAAAACACAAAAGGAATTCTAAAACTCCCAAAGGTCCATTAAAGTAACTTCACTATGCATTCGCTTCCCGAGGATTCGATAACCTAGGTCTACTAGGGAAAAAGAAGCTATACTATATCCGTACTCCGGATCGAAGGTATGAAGCATCAAGGGCCTGGCGTGTTTCTGACTGAGCAAAGTCTACCCTTGATTCAATAACCCGAAGTTTCCCTTCAGGTTTCTTCATCTGCTCAATTTTTTTAGCGTACAACGGTGGATCTACTTTGCGTACACTGGTAGTTTTGGTTGCACCTATTCCAGATGAGGATGGGATTGCATCTGACGTCTGGGCAAGCGCAGAAGGAGCCGCCTGAGCATTCAAAATCTGGCAAAGCACACGAAAAATACAAAGCCTTCAGCATACAAAGATTAACTCACGTGCACACATACAGAAATTTTTGTCTCATCAAAAGGAAGCATCCAGCAATAGGAAAAGTTAAATATTCATTACAATAGTAGCAGAAGATACACGGAAAACTACAAAACAAAGCTACGGAGACGACTTCTCCGTGGACAAAGTCGCACTAGCAGAAGGAGCACTCGCTATAGGAATAATAGGGGTAGTAGTTGAAGAAGGAGCAGCAGCCAAAGAAGGGGCGCCAGTTGAAGAAGGGGGAGCTGACTTCTCCTAACCCGAGCCTATGCTCAAAAGCAACAAGGAAAACTTCTTGGCCTTAATAAAAGGCTTCAAATCAACTGCTTGCCCTTTGGAAGTGACTGGGACAGAGGAGCTAACCTTCTCCGAGTCGACTTTCTCGCCATGCGCCATTGCAAGTGCCATTGAAGTCTCTGCGCCACTCTTCGATTGCGTCACGCTATAGCCAATAAGAGGGCTCTAATAAGCACCAAAGATAGTGACAAGGCTGTTCAAGTCCGCCGTTACTTCCTTCGATGGAAAAACTTTGGCATGTAGGCTCTTGAAAGCACGACGTGAGCCGACAAGGAGATTGCACCCACGAACGCTGTTAGCCTCCAAAATGCTAACATCATCGATAAAGGATCAACCTTCTTATCTTCATCCAACAACAAATTTTGGCCTATCAGCTGTGCACATACAAAAAAGGGGGATAAGAACAAAGAGGGACTAAAACAAAAACTCTCCCTCGGCATCAGAAAACTTACGAGTTAAGGAAGCATTGAGGGTCTCCAAGTGCTTCCAAAGATTCTTATCTCGGGTGGCGGCTTGTTTGGCCTTCTCTTCAGCATCAGCGCTAGCGTTCTGCTTGGCATCCTCCAAAGTTTTTTCGGCAACTAGAAGTTTGGCCTCCAGATCATCAGCACGCTTCATTGCTTCGTCACAGATGACCTTGGACTCTTTGATAGTGGCTGAATAATCAGAAAGCAATACAGAAACTTAGGAAAAAGAGACGGACATGGCAGAGTGCAAAGTCATAAAATAGAAAAAACATACCTTTCAGACCTTCGGCTTCATTACAGATCTTGATGAAGTGAGATGCCATATCAACCATCTCACGCATCACAGGATGCGAAGAAGGACATCAATAAAAATAAGCAAAGGAGAAATCATGACCAAGTGCAAAGCACAAGTACACTTACATCTTGCATATCAACTTCGACAGGGCTTTTAGATATCACTACGCCTTTACCGGATGATTTTCTTATTTTCTGCGGTGGCGGTTTCGGTGAAGTGGCAGCATCTTTTTGGATAATTTGACCTGCAGGAGAAGCATGCAAATCCTTTGGGACCGTGGATGGCTATGGAGACTTTGCAGAAGGAGGAGCAACAGATGTACCTGGAGGAGATAGGGAGGGATCTTCCCCATCATCACCACTACAAATATAAACACAAAAAACTCAAAACGACATGTTCATCCACAAAAACAATGGAAAGACAGTAAGTACTTATGAAGAAACGTTCTGCGTAAAGAGGGAGAGATTCATCTGGGGTAGAGCCGATGAAACTGGGATGACACACAAAGGCTTTGAGCCAGTGGAGTAATCCGAGTCTTCAATCGTCTCTATAGCATCAGTGCTCTTCCTTTTCTCGCCAACAGGCGCCACACAAAAATCTTCAGAACGAGCCGACGGAAGCAACAATGTCCCCGATGAAGATTCTGCGACTGACGCCTACATCTCCTCATCAGCAGCAGTCCCAGTCATAGGGAGATCGTCAGATGCATAAGGATCGGCAGGAAGCTCACCGCTTTCAGGGAGAGGAGGAAGGCGGGACATATGATCATAATCCTACATAAGCGGTAGACCAACAATCACAAAAGGGGACAGTTGTAAAAGAAGAAAATCATGGATGAACAAAGTACAGAGAATCAAGGAATTTACCTCGAGAAGGCGCTTCTTCTTGACAAAAGGCTCTATACGGCAATCAGAAGGAAACGAGCTTTTCTTTGTAAGGGTCATGAAATTCCGAACCCTTTTTCATACACCTTGAGGGTAAGATCATCTCGTGAAATCCTCATCGGGTCCTTCTTGCCAGTATATGCCCACATACCAGAAAGCTTGGCCTGTAGAGGCTGCACGCGGATTCGGAAGAAATATGCCAGAATTTGAAGTTCTGATAGTTTCTTGCGAACCTCATGTCATAGTTCAGAAATACAGGCAAGAAGGGGCTCAATCTCCGTCATTTCTTTGGGAGTGGGATGCTGGTCCCAAGTGTCAAGTTTGCGACAAGGCTTCGTGGGATCAAAGGGGGCTAAGCCAAAAGACTGACCCTCGACTGACTGATCCTTGATGTAAAACCACTTATTTTTCCACCCTTGGACAGATTCAGTGATCTTAAAATCAAAATAATCTACATCGGAGGGAACATAGATAATGGCGCCGCCAACATCATGGACAATGGTGTCGGTGGCATTCCGACGAACATAGAAAAATTCTTCCATAGGCCCCAATGAGGATGGATCCCAAGGAAGTATTCATAAAGAGTAACAAAGCAAGCGACATGAAGGATGGAGTTGGGCGTGAGGTGATACAGCTGCACGCCATAGATGAAAAGGAGACCACGAAGGAATTCATGGACAGGGAGAGAGAGGCTGAGGAAAAGAAAGGAGAAAAACATTCCCCTCCAGCCCGATTTGGGGATTGGAGTAGCTTCATCCCCTGGGAGGTTGAAGGCGCTCTCCTGTAGATGGCCAGAATTCCGTGCCTCACGCAACTCCCGCATAGTGCACTTCGAAGGGGCCCATCCGATAGCCCTCTTCCTGGTGGCCTTAGCGGCCGCAGGGGATGTCCCCACTCTGCTTTTTCCCATGTTGGTGGAGGAGCAGTACTCACGCGTGGAAGAGCAACTGGGGTAGGCGAGAAAGGCAGAGGAAGGCAAAGGCGCAAGGAAGAAGATGAAGCTAGCAAAGAAGGGGTAAAAAGCAGTAAAAGGAATCCCTTCCCCTTTATAAAGAGCTAAGATACACAGCTTGGACCGTTTGATGTAAAATAGAACAATCACAAACATACACGATGGTGACATGTGTCCCTGGACTCCATAAAGGAAAAAAATCTTAAGCAGTTATTACTGCGGTAAAAATGGGAGAACCGCGCACGACGCCTCGATCTTCGTGTGAAAAAGGGGACTTGTAGTCAAAAAACTCCGCTGAACACGCTACCCACACGTCATCATTACTGTTGTATGGCCCTACAATTGAAACGTCCCATCGAGACGTGTCTCTTGGAAACCACGGTGTAATTTCATCATGAGTGACATCATACCATGCAAGACACAAAGAAAACTTCGACCCTATAAAAAGGACAAGGACCCGAAGAAAAGAATCAAATTTTTTTTGAGTCGAAGTAAAGTTCTCAGCAAGGTAGACTTTGAGACTACAATCGAGTACAAATATGTTGACTGTAGCCTTGGGGGTACTCCTATCAGAAGAGCTAGGCACGCACCCGACAAAATACAAGGTAACATTGTCAGAACAGTTACATAATAAGTTTTTCGAGCCTATGTCCTTGGGGGCTACTCCTATTAGGAGCGTTACTGCACACCTGAAAAGAAAGTTCATGATTTTTCAAGACAATACCTGAAGAACAAGTTGTCCTCGTATGTTGAGATCAATAAGTATTTGTACCACAAATAATTACTCCTATCGGGAGCTTCTACAGGAACCGGTAAACTTCAGCAATTCCAACAAACAACCAAGGCAGTCGATAAAATATATACAAATCTTGGATTGCGCATGATGCAACAAAATATCTGAATGTTATGTCCATGACATGAAGGTAAGACCCCGAGATTCGTCCTGTGTGGCCTTGTAATCGCACAAGCATGCGCTTTGCTAGTAAAATATCCGTATCAACGATACGATGAAAAATCCCGGCGGTCGCATTGGGTACCTCATAAAATAGAACTGGGATTCAGTATTCGATAAGACCTAAATGGATCAAACTGAGTTACGCCAGTTATAATTCCGAATTCAGGCCTAGGACTTGAATTTGATGTAGGTCTACACTGCCTTTGCCTAGGAGCAATTAACTGATGCCCGATCTGTCGGATGCATTAGGCATGTTGTATCAAATCCCTATAAAACCATAAAATCTCATAAACAACTAAAAATTTCTTTGAGACTCAACCAGAATCTACGGTTCAAGTAGAGTCTCGGGGCTACTAACATGGGTATGATTATTCGGGTGCCTATGATTTGTTACCCTAGCTGCACAAAGGCTCACGGGCCATGTAGATTCAAGATGATGGCCTAAGAAAGCATCTAATGAAAGCTATAGTTGTATTTGGAAAGAAACTATGAACCGACATTGTATTAGAGTTGTAATCATGTATGTGTAACCAATCCGTATACAACTTTGATACCCGGTCTATTATATATAGTACGGGAGAAGCCTATGAGGAGACAACCGAAAAACCCCCAAGCGATCTGTAATAGTGCAATTCATCAAGTATTCAGGCGACTTCGACTCCCTTGTTTGCCTAATATCCTACAAAATCCCCAGCGTTCTCTTTTCCGCAAAACCCTAAGTCCATCATCATGGGCATTGCCGAGATCACCCCTCGTCACCCGTTGTATGTGAACGTAGAGTCAAACACACCCGATCATAATGTTGTGTCTTGACACGACGAACTTTCTTAACGGTGCATACTTAAGGAAGAACACATTTTATCTTGATATCTAATGAGATATCATCTTATAATGCTACTAAAGCACCAAACAAGCAATTATGATGCAAACAAACATCATATGCTAAAAGGGATACGATATGGTTCTTGCACTTGATAACTATCTTGTGCATCTTACACTTTGGTTCTTGCACTTTATCATTCCTACATGTGTAATGCCAAGATATATGGAACTTACACTTTGGTATGTTATAATTGTTGGGAATATACCCTAGAGGCAATCATGTATGATGTTATTTCCAATGTATTCATACAGTTATTATCCATGTATGAACTACTGATATATATCATTGAATATGTGATTCGATTGTGGAACTATATATTCATGTTGTTTATACTGATTGTCCTTGGTCATTGAGGTTGTGCTGGACACACAACTTAGACTAATGTGAAAGTCGGCTAATGACTCAGTTCCACTTGTCATGGGCATAGAGATGCTATTCCGACTTACACGGATTCAGCTAAAGAGTTTAGCGAGTCGGACTGACCCATATTGAGATGCAACGAACAAGTCGTCATTTGCATGTCTCAATCAATGTAATCCTTAGACCTGAGGTTATTGCACAATCCGAGTTGAGGATTACCGACTTAGGTTCTATCAAACGCTGTTCCGTCACTAGGCAGTTATAAAGGCGGAGTTCGGGTTGACTGAGAATCAAGCTGCGTGATGTGAATAACCGAGATGGGATTTTGCTCCTCTGTCTGGAGAGATATTCTCTGGGCCCTCTCGAAAGATATGATTCGGAAAGCATGGCCATGCGTGACTCGGTTAAGTGTTAACCGAGGCAACCTACTAAGAGTTAGTCGGATGAATCACTTATCTCGGATCGAGAAGAGAGTCGGACTATTCAAGGGATGACGATCATTCGCCTATAGTCCGACAAGGTATATCGTGAGGCAAAAGGGACTCAGACGAAAGTCGCATTGGAAGGTATGTCGTCATGACTCTTCGGTACTTGGGAGTTGGCACGTTCTGCTAGGAGCCACTGCCAACTGATCGGTCACGAGTGAGACTCGGATCGTGTCCGGGTCACCATGAGCCTGTAGGGTCACACACTTAAGAGCGGGAGCATATTTGGGTTGGACCCAAAAAGGAAACAGACAGAGTCAGTGAGTTGGACTCGCAGTGACTAATATAGGCCTTTTAGTGAATGGGCCACAAGTGAGTGGATCCCACTTTCACTCCCTATATAAGCTGGGGAGTAGGTGCTTAGAGCACACGGTTAGGTCACTCCATGTGTTGGAAACCCTAGCTCCAGTCCTGTCGTGTCGCTGCCATACCGGACCTAGCAGTCCATCACCGGCACTCCTCCTCGTACGTGTGGATACTAGCGAAGGTGATGTACGTTTAGCACTTCGACGATTGTGGATCGGAACGGATCGTGAGGACTGCACTGCATCAAGCGACGTGCTTCATCGATTCCGCAATCGCGCGTCTAGTGGTAATTCTCGTGGCCTACTACCTCAGCTAGATCTTGGGATCACCGCGTAGGAATTTTTTTTGTTTTTCTCTGCGTGGCCCAACTGTGGTATCAGAGCGTTAGCTTCTGGTTTTAGGCTCGAGATCGTGCATATGTGATATGCGGTTGGCATTAGATTGGATCTAATTGCAGTTTTGGTGGTCGATCTATGAGATAGATCGGTTTTGTACAAAGTTGATTGGATCAACTGTACTCAGGAGAATGGATGATCTGGTTTCCGTGATCTAACTGCTAAGGTCATGGAACGACATACCCCTACCGGTCGGCTTCCGCCATCGGGGTAGACTGTGACACGTAAACCCGGATGCGGTGATCGAAGATCAAAGAGTTTGGTCGAATCAGAGTCTGGATCGGATTTGGGTAAAATTGTTTTATCCGATGACGAAATCCATGTCTGGAATGCAGATGAGATCTGTGTTTTTCGGAAAAATCGTTGTAGCGCCTTAGATGTCATCGTGAGTTTCACAACGCCGGTAGATATTGTGTCTATGCATAACTTGTTTTTGCAGGATGATGTTGTGAATGGTATGGCTTATGTACATGTGATGTGTGTAATCCATACGTGATCTGCGTATCACGGTTTTTGTCAGCCGACTGGAGCCTAGGTGTTGTCATCTTATTGTATAACGACCTGCGTGTCGGATTCTCTATGTAATTTACATTACTAGCTAGTGTAGCTGTTTGGAGAACCCAGATGGCATGCAAGTCGATGTACAAGTCGGCTACATGGTGTAAGGCGGCACATGACAAGAGTTGACATGAGTCGAATTACAAGCTTCGTGGAGATGGAGATCGCCATGAAGAGAGCCATACCATTTCACATTATAATTGCTTTATTTTGTGTTATTGTTATGTCTCTGTTTTACCTGTATTAGATAGTTGGTAGAAAGTAATCCCTCAAAGAAGGTCTAGTCGGTTTCCCTGCCAGTGCTGCACCATCACAAGTCGGACATTTTTGGTAGTGGGCTCATAAAATTGAGGTGCTATCAATTCTTTCCGACTAGGTGGGTTCGAGTCAGACTCTTACAGCGGAAGCACTTGGTAATCTAGACGGGTCTATCACAACGGTTGTGGGACTCGGGGAAAAGTCGGATGGGAGCCGGGGCATGTGATGCCACCCATCCAACAGGAGTCGTATGAGATACGATTGACAAGGAGTTGTCTACCTAGATCACTTGACGGCTAGCGGTGATGCTAAAGCTCACTAGTCGACTTGCTTATTTAGGGTCCTGAATCACTAAGTAACAATCGGAGGGGTGTTCGTTCTAGTGGGATCATAAGTATTAAAGTGTTTAATATGCTTGCTCTTTTATGGATACATGTCTTAAGTGTTTTGCATATTTTTCTATTGTAGATCAATGGCACCTAGCAGTCTTCCTCAGATTTCCAGTTTTGCTTTGAGAACCATCTTAGAGAAAGATAAGCTAAATGGAACTAACTTCACCAACTGGTATCGTAATCTAAGAATTGTTCTCAAGCAAGAAAAGAGGGACCATGTCCTAGACAACCCACTTCTAGATGAGCCGAATGAGAATGCGACTGTGGCAGCCACCAATGCCTACCGTCGGATTTGTGATGAATCCACGGAGATTAGCTGTCTTATGCTTGCTCACATGGAACCGGACTTGCAGCAGCAGTTCGAGAATGTTGAGGCCTACGATATGATCAAAAGCCTCAAAAGTATGTTCCAGGCTCAAGTAAAGACTGAGAGGTATCAAGTCTCTCAGGCCTTGTTGAGCTACAAGCTTAAGGATGGTGATCCACTGAGTCCGCATGTGATCAAGATGGTTGGTTACGTGCAGTCTCTGGAAAGGCTGGCTACCCCATTAGCGAAGAGTTTGCTACGGACATAATTCTGAACTCTCTTCCTAGTGCGTATGGTCAGTTCATATCGAGCTACCACATGCATGGTATGGATAAGAAGCTCACTGAATTACATGGGATGCTCAAGCAGGCTGAGGTGGATCTCAAGAAAGGTGCTAGTCAAGTGTTGATGGTACAAAATAAGGCTAAGTTTAAGAAGAGTTCTTGGACTAAGAAGAAGAAGGCTAAGTCGGGAGGTAAGGCTGAGGACCCGATCCAAAGCGCTTCCTCAGGGACTAAGCCATCTCCTGCAGCCGGATCCACTTGCTTCTACTGCAAGGCGGATGGCCACTGGAAGAGGAATTGCAACAAGTATCTGGCTGATAAAGCCAAGAGTGGAGGTGTGACATCCGGTTCAGGTACACTTGTTTGCAATGTTATAGACATTTATGTTGCTTACGCACCTGGTAGTTCTTGGGTATATGATACCGGATCAGTTATTCACATCTGCAACTCGTTGCAGGGACTGGTAAGAACTAGGAGCATGGATATAGGCGAGGTTGACATTCGAGTCGGCAACAAAGCGAGAGTCGCTGCGCTGGAAGTCGGCACAATGCAACTTCATTTACCTTCAGGATTCTTAATGGAGCTGAATAATTGTTATTATGTTCCAGTGCTTAGTTGAAACATTATTTCTGCCTCATGTTTGATGAGACAAGGCTATGAGTCGAATATTAAGAATAATGGTTGTTCTTTATATTTGAATGATATGTTTCACGGCTTTGCACCCGTCCAGGACGGGTTATTTATTTTGAATCTTGATAGTGAATCTGTCTATAACATAAATGTGAAAAGGTTAAAACGAAATGATCTGAATATGACTTACTTTTGGCATTGTCGGCTTGGTCATATAAGCTGGAAACGCATGAAGAAGCTCCATGATGATGGACTCCTAACTTCGCTCGACTTGGAGTCGTTCGAGACATGTGAATCCTGCCTACTCGGCAAGATGACCAAGACACCTTTTGTAATGAGTTGTGAAAGGGCATTCGACTTATTGGGACTAGTACATAGTGATGTATGTGGCCCGATGAGCACGATAGCCAGAGGTGGTTATGAGTACTTCATTACATTCACTGATGATTTGAGTAGGTATGGATATATCTACTTGATGAAACATAAGTCGGATGCCTTTGAAAAGTTCAAGGAATTCCAGAATGAGGTACAAAATCAACTTGGCAAGAAAATAAAGTTTCTTTGGCCAGACCAAGGAGGCGAGTACATAAGCCATGCGTTTGATGACCATCCGAAGAGTTGTGGAATAGTTCCCCAGCTCACTCCTCCAGGAACGCCGCAGAGAAACGGTGTGTCGGAAAGGAGAAATCGGACCTTATTGGACAAGGTACGATCAATGATGAATCGGACAGATCTGCCTTTATCATTTTGGGGTTATTGTCTAGAAACTGCAGCATTCACACTAAACAGAGTACCATCAAAGTTGGTAGAGAAGACACCGCATGAGATGTGGACTGGCAAGAAGCCGAGTTTGTCTTTTCTTAAGATTTGGGGTGGTGAAGCTTTTGTCAAGCGACTTCAGTCGGACAAGCTTACAACTAAGTCGGATAAGTGTATTTTCGTAGGATATCCGAGGGAAACCTTGGGTTACTACTTCTACAACCGAGAAGAGGGCAAAGTGTTTGTTGCTCGGAACGGTGTCTTCCTTGAGAAAGAGTTTCTCAGTCGGGGAGTCAGTGGGAGCACGGTGCAACTCGAATAAATTCGAGAGGTACCGGCCAGTAGCGAGTCGGCAAAAGCCTTGGAGGTTGAGCCGGTCGTGGTACCTGAGCCGGAAACAGCACCGACACTGCGAAGATCGGCCAGATTGCGAAGTGTTCGTGATGTGTTACTGTTGGACAATGATGAGCCGGCAACTTATTCAGAAGCGATGGTGGGTTCTGATTCTGAGTCATGGCTTGGAGCCATGAGATCCGAGTTAAAGTCCATGGATGAAAATCAAGTTTGGAACTTGGTTGATCGCGAGCGGTGCAAGACCCGTCGAGTGCAAATGGGTCTTTAAGAAGAAAACTGATATGGATGGAAACGTTTCTATCTATAAAGCACGGCTTGTCGCGAAGGGGTTCCGACAAGTTCAAGGAGTTGACTATGATGAGACTTTCTCTCCCGTGGGGATGCTTAAATCAGTTCGGATCATGTTAGCTATAGCAGCCTATTTCGACTATGAGATATGGCAGATGGATGTCAAGACGGCTTTCCTTAATGGAAATTTAACCGAGGACATGTATATGATACAGCCTGAGGGTTTTGTAGATCCAGCTAATGCTGACAAGGTATGCAAACTTCGAAAATCCATTTATGGGTTGTAGCAAGCATCTCGGAGTTGGAACATTCGCTTTGATGAGGTAGTCAAATCGTTTGGCTTCATCAAGAGTGATCATGATTCTTGTTTATACAAGAAGTTTAGTGGGAGCAAAGTAAACTTTCTGATCTTATATGTGGATGACATATTACTGATTGGAAATGATGTCTAGATGTTGCAAGAGACCAAGGAATCATTGGAAAAGAGTTTTTCGATGAAAGACTTGGGTGAGGCGACTTACATACTAGGAATCTGGATCTATAGAGATAGATCAAGGCGGCTCATTGGATTGAGTCAGAGTACATACTTGGACAAAGTGTTGAAGAACTTCAACATGGAATCATCTAAGAAGGGGTTCTTACCGATGTCCCATGGTGTAAAACTTAGCAAGACTCAGTGTCCTTCGACAACTGATGAGCGAAGTCGGATGAGTGCGATTCCGTATGCTTCTGTAGTCAGATCCATCATGTACGCTATGATTTGTACTAGGCCGGATGTTTCCTATGCTCTAAGTGTTGTGAGCAGGTACCAGGCTGACCCTGGAGAAATTCACTAGGCAGCGGCTAAAAATATCCTCAAGTACTTGAGAAGGACTAAGGATATGTTCCTGGTTTATGGAGGTGAGGATGAACTCAGTGTAAGGGGTTACACGGATGCGAGTTATCTCACTGACTCGAATGATTCTCGTTCGCAATCCGGATTTGTGTTTGTGATAAACGGAGGGGCTGTGAGCTGGAAGAGTTCCAAGCAAGAGATGGTGTCTGCGTCTACGACAAAGGCTGAGTATATTGCTGCCTCAGAGGCGGCAAAGGAAGCCGTTTGGATGAGGAATTTCCTCATGGATCTTGGTGTGGTTTAGGGCTTGTCCAATCCGTTAGACGTGTATTGTGACAACAATGGTGCTATTGCACAAGCCAAGGAACCTAGACAACACCAGAAGAACAAACATATACTCATGCGGTACCACCTTATTAGCCAGTTCGTGGATCAAGGTGATATCAAGTTATGCAAGGTACACACGGATGCAAACATTGTGGATCCATTGACAAAGCCACTTCCACAACCGAAGCATGAGGCGCACCTGAGAGCTATGGGCATTAGATGCCTAGACATGTGATGTCGGATGATTGACTCTAGTGCAAGTGGGAGACTGTTGGGAATATGCCCTAGAGGCAATCATGTATGATGTTATTCCCAATGTATTCATAAAGTTATTGTCCATGTATGAACTACTAATATATATCATTGAATATGTGATTCGATTGTGGAACTATATATTCATGTTGTTTATACTGATTGTCCTTGGTCATTGAGGTTGTGCTGGAGACACAACTTAAACTAATGTGAAAGTCGGCTGATGACTCGATTCCACTTGTCATGGGCCTAGAGATGCTATTCCGACTTACACGGATTCGGCTAAAGAGTTTAGCGAGTCGGACTGACCCATATTGAGATGCAACGAACAAGTCGTCATTTGCATGTCTCAATCAATGTAATCCTTAGACCTGAGGTTATTGCACAATCCGAGTTGAGGATCACCGACTTAGATTCTGTCAAACGCTGTTCCGTCACTGGGTAGTTATAAAGGCGGAGCTCGGGTTGACTGAGAATCAAGCTGCGTGATGTGAATAACCGAGATGGGATTTTGCCCCTCCGTCTGGAGAGATATTCTCTGGGCCCTCTCAGAAGATATGATTCGGAAAGCATGGCCATGCGTGACTCGGTTAAGTGTTAAACGAGGCAACCGACTAAGAGTTAGTCCGATGAATCACTTATCTCGGATCAAGAAAGAGAGTCGGACTATTCAAGGGATGACGATCATTCGCCTATAGTCCGACAAGGTATATCATGAGGCCAAAGGGACTCAGAGGAACGTCGCATTGGAAGGTATGTCATCATGACTCTTCGGTACTTGGGAGTTGGCACGTTCTACTAGGAGCCGCTGCCAACTGATCGGTCACGAGTGAGACTCGGATCGTGTCCAGGTCACCATGAGCCTATCGGGTCACACACTTAAGAGCGGGAGCATATTTGGGTTGGACCCAAATAGGAAATGGACAGAGTCAGTGAGTTGGACTTGCAGTGACTAATATAGGCCTTTTAGTGAATGGGCCACAAGTGAGTGGAGCCCACTTTCACTCCCTATATAAGCTAGGGAGGAGGTGCTTAGAGCACATGGTTAGGTCACTCCATGTGTTGGAAACCCTAGCTCCAGTCCAGTCCTGTCCTGTCGCTGCTGTACCGGACATAGCAGTCCATCGCCGACACTCCTCCTCGTACGTGTGGATACTGGCGGAGGTGCTGTATGTTCAGCACTTCGATGATTGTGGATCGGAACGGATCATGAGGACTGCACTGCATCAAGCGATGTGCTTCATCGATTCCGCAACCGCGCGTCTAGTGGTAATTCTCGTGGCCTACTACCTCAGCTAGATCTTGGGATCACCACGTAGGAAAAAGTTTTGTTTTTCTCTCCGTGGCCCAATAATAATTTCCAAGAGTACCAATCCATACTATAAATTATAACATCATCATATCATGACACTTGCCCATCAACAATCTAAACTAGACGCCTCTGATTTATCAATTGCAACTTTTACGTGTCTTAGGGCTTTCTAAGATAGAACCATTCATACCTATGAACATGGAACCACAAAGATGATAATCAAATTATTAGTAACTCGTTGTAAATTAGATATTGACTATAGTAGGAGAGATAGACACCCGCTAGCCACTTAAGCAAAACCAGTTGCATGTCAAGTGTGGAACAGGTCTCATGTGCAAGGACATGTAAAGTTAGTCCGAGCCACTTCATCCCACTATGCCATCGATATCCAAAATACATAGAAGATGCAATAACATGACCATTAGCACCCACATAATCATATGTGTTCTACCCGTGCAAAGCATCTATGAATAGATTAGGCTCTGGTACCACTGTCGGGTTCGCAGCATAGAAAACAAAAAAATTCCTACGATGTGAATAGCTAAGAACCAAGATCTATCTATCTAGATACAATAAATGGGTGGATATACATCCATAGAGAACAAACCCTTGAAGAGCGATAAAGCGTTACGAGGTTGTACTCGTGGGTGATGTAGTTGTACACTTGCCAATCTCAAGATCATGATGAAGTCCAGCAAGTCCAGCAGGTCCAGCACCAGCAAGTACAACACCACAAAGCAGTGGTGCATCCGTGATCACACACACATCTGGTACCCTGACAACCTCCGTGCCCTCGCTCTAGCGATGTAGCAGAAGCAGCAACTCCTTTCCAAATAAAGCCACTGGGAACATGTATCTCGCTAATCTGATACCATGGGGAATAATTTCTATAGGGGGAGAGAGATCCTTCACAAGGAGGTGTAAGAGTGGAGGAGGAGGTTCTCCTTATATAGGGGAGGGGGATCCCAAATGGGCATGTCCGCCGGCCATGGTGGTTGCCCCACCTCTCCCTCATTCATGTGGGTGGAGCTCCCACTCACATAAACACACCTCCAGTCACATGTCCACTCACATATATTAAATTTCCACCAAATTTAATGCAACTCTCATTTAATGAAACTCTTTTATTTATTTAATTTAATTTTGTGAATTACTTTAATTAACAAATATTCACATAAAACCCCTACAACATTTTAATATCACATGCATAACCAGTTTTTGCAATTTCACCCGAAATAATTCCGGTTTCCATCAAAATGATTCCAGCGCTTTCTTAATCTTTATTTGAAACACCTTTTCTCCTAAATGGTGTCAGTGTCCCTTAAGGGTGTCACCATATGGTTCGTGAATGATGCAGACATGATCGAGACCCCTCTCCAATCAATAATCAGAAGTGGGACCTGGAGATCCGTACTGACTCCTACACATTCAACGATGACTCCTGTGATCGTGTGAAACTTTAATGTTTGTATCTAAATACCTTTGTATGGCGATATATTACATGTCCGAGAATCGATCATTGGTATCACCATACCTAGTTTGATCTTGTTACCGACATGTACTCTTTTCTCCTTCCTGTGATATAACATTCTAGTGATCTTATCACTTGCTTGCAAGCTATGTCAATGTGATATCACCGAGAGGGCCCAGAGTATATCTCTCCGGCATTGGTATGTACAAATCCCACTCTTGATCCATGAGCCTCTACATAACACTTTCGGAGTATCTAAACCCACCTTTATTGTCACCCTGTTACGATGTGACGTTTGATGTTATCAAGTTACTCTTCCAGTGTTAGTGATTGACATGATCTCATCGTCTAAGGACTAAATTTACTTTGTATGATGTTATAGCAATTTAAACGCTATGACTTTGATCCTATTTCTATACTTCGGATGAATTTTCATCACACCATTCAACTAATGTTGTGACCTCGTTATTAACAACATCCAATGTCCATGCTTAGGAAATCTTGATCATCTTATCAATCAATGAGCTAGTTTATATGAGAGGCATAAATAGGAACCCTATATTTATTTATTAAACACACATGTATTAATTTTTCCAATTAATACAATTATAACATGCAAACAAACATTTATCTTAAACATGGAATAAGATAATAACCACTTTATTATTGCCTCTTGGTTATATTCCCTTCAGGTTCTAATACAATCAAGATCATGAGAGAGATACAATAGCTACTGCCAAAAACCCATAGTCCATGAGTGGACTACCCCCCCTTCATCATGGTGAAGGTGCAGGAGTCATTGGAGGAGGTGGAGATCACACCGGTGGCACCCCGCTAGAGTTTTCCCCCTCCAATCTTCTGCCTCCTACCTCTTTATTTTGTGTTTCTGTCTTCTGCGGCGCTCCTCTCCGAGAATATTCAAGGGACCTTTTTTATACGTGCCTTCAGGTGAGAACCTTCACCTGGGAGAAACAATCGACAACATCGGAGACTCGAGGAGCAAACGAGCACACCCAGCCATGGCCAGCCCCTGGCCCTGTGTGCTAGGATTGTTTCCTCCTCAGTCTTGTTTTCTTGCGGATCTTTGGCCCAATGTTCTTCGTTCTGATAAATACTGGGTCTCGTGAAGTTTCAGGTCAATTGGACATCGTTTGGGTACCTGAAAGTCAAAAACATTGAAATAGGTTTTTTTGCCTCGGCAGGGTTAACTTCAAAACAATATGGGAAGTGTGAATTATTCCCAAATATCATTATAAAACATGAATATACCCCATATATAATGTAAATATGTTGGAATATCAAGTAATAAAGTGCAAAGTTCATGGATGCATTTTACGTGCATCAGAGCTCCAGCCACATGAATGATGGAAGAGGTGGGAGCACCTCCATGGCCGCCGGCCATGGGAGGGGGCTGCCCCTATCCCTATAGAAGGCCCTCGTCTCCCTCCTCTCATCTCACACCTCCTCGTGAAGGATCTCTCTCCCCTCTAGAATTATTCCCCATGGTCTCGGATTAGCAGATACATGTTCCCGGTGGCTTTGTCTGAAAGGAGTTGCTGCTGCCGCTGCATCGCTAGAGCAAGGACACGGAGGTTGTTGGAGGACAGGACGTGTGCGCGATCAAGGATGTGATGCTAAGTTGCGGTGCTAGACTTCCTCATGATCTTGAGTTCGGCAAGCGAACGAATACATCATCCATGAGTCCAACCTCGTTACACTTTGTCGCTCTTCAAGGATATGTCCTCTATGGATGTATATCCACCCGTTGATCGTATCTAGGTATATAGATCTTGGTGATTAGTAGTTCACATTGTACGATTTTTTTGTTTTCTATGTTGTGAACCCAACAGTGGTATCATAGCCTGATCTATGCGTAGATTCTTTGCACGGCTAGAACACATATGAGTATGTGATGTCTGCAAGTGCACATATCATTTGTAGCTCGTTTCGAAGTATAGATATCGATCCCAGAAGGATCCCAAAGGTAAGTGTTTATGAGTGAAGTCTCTATCACAGCCAAAGTTGTCACAGGTCTTCGAGTGAATTGACTGCAAGTGTTGAAATGAGAATGGAATTTGGATTAAACTGGGTGTATTTAAATAAAACTAAAATGTAAACTTCAGAAATAAAAAGCATAAAAGTAAAGACTGATTTGGTTGTTTGTTGTTTTCCATAGATGACAAAGAAGGCATGGGGAGATACAGTTCATGGTGATAGTGACTGTGCTAGGTGGACGAATGATAAGTGTAACAATTATAATCTTATAAGCATATGTGTAGGCGATAAACCCATAATTAGCTGGAACTCCTCTTGGTAGATTTTATCCCAACTTCAATAATCCTACTAGTCTATTACCAAAACCATGGTAAGACACTAGACAATTAAGACCCTTCAGGGTTCTAACCAATTAAGCTCCTTGGATTGGACTAATGCAATAAGCATAGTGGTTATTTGTTATCCTCGAGTCTACTAGTTTTCCATTGATATCCCCGTGTCACTCGGGGGTGACCGGTCTGCTAGCGAACAAGATCATATCTATGTAGAACAAAGCATCACGTTGTCTAGGCCCTTAATTGGACAACAAGCATTAGGCTTCCCATAGATAGTCAAGCACACATAACATAGTAATTAGAATCAATCACAAACTAATGGAAAATATATGGAGGCACATCACATCTCACCAATCCCTTACATATCCCACACCCAAGGAACTTACTCACACATGAGAGAAGAAAGCATCATCGATATAATTAAACAAAGGGAGTTCTTCTCGATATTACCATGGAGATCCACAATGAGAATAGAAAAGTGATCCAACACAATTCAAGATAGGAAGAAACAATCTCAAACCCTAGTCTTGCAAGGTGAAGATCTCTCTCTCTCTCAAGTACAAGTAATGGCTATGGGGCTGTATTGGCTAGGAGACCGAAGATTGTGGAGTGAGATGAAGAACGTATTCCCCCTTCTTCTCCAGATCTCCTTTTTGGATGGGATGGTGGCTGTTGTGTTATGATTTCACGTCTGGCCTCTTCATGGATGTTGTCCCTTTTGACAAGATGGAGGCGGCGGTAGCTATACGGCATGAATTATACGGTCGGAAAAATGTCCCCACCATATAGTTGCTCGTTAAAGCGTCTGTATGCTTCCCTCGATTGCTTCCAAAGAGAGACTTGCTTGTTTTCGCCTGAATATTGTGTTTATCTAGTTAAAAACTTCTGTTGACGTTCAGAACCTGAAAAACACATCAAAAACCATGTTTTCTTTGCTACTGAAGTATTATCGTTAGGTAAATCTAGAAAACAATCAAATCCGGGAGAAAACCATCAATAAAAGCCATAAAAAATGTGTCGAATCTCATAGCTATCAACTCCCCCAAGCTTATATGTTGCTCTCCCTCGAGTGACAAGGAAATAAGGAAGAATAGCGGAGATTCGAGACTGAAATAAAAGAACTTACAATTTTGAATTGGTGTCAAATTCTTTTCTTCATGATCCCTGCAATCTTAAACATGACCATACAAGTATTCACAAGATTGCACTGAGTCCACTTCCTAACCACGTATATCTTGTTAGCAAATAAATCATATGCCTGAGCAAGTGTCAAAAGTTTAGCTAGGAAAGTGAGACAAATTCTTTTGGTGTCTCTCTTTGTTGAGAGATGTAAAATTTTTTGCTCTTGTTTCTTTAATGAATTAAGAGTACTCAAGTTGGCACCAAAACATTCAATTTAAGAACAACTCATCTATTCCCATGTCAAAATTTCAAGACTCTCAAAGCACCTTTTTCCTTTCTTTGCCTTTCAAAAACTTCAGCTCTTTCATAGAGAAATCATGCCACTATTTTTAACATGTTAATTGGGACTATGTTGTGCACTCGTGACCATGCCAATAATTAATTATTGAGCAATAATGGGTCAGAGGAGTACTACAACTTCACTTGGAATGCGAAACCATGAAAAGACTAAAATTTTACCCGTCATAGCAATGCTGCTACAGACGTTTACATAACTCAATAGCCGAAATCAAGTGGTTTCCCACATTTAGATCGTTCGTTGGCCAGCGGAGTTAATAGTTCCCCATGGAGCATGATAGTGTTGTAATGACACGCATAAAGCAATATCTTATAGTAATTATTAGAAAAAGTAGTGGCATAATCTCTACTACTTCGAAGCATCCATTTTATCAAACAATTTCATTCAAGGGTACTACCGAGTCTATTTATATTAAGCTCAAATGGGATGGAGTAGTTCTAAAATCAAATTATTTGGGCTAAACATGGACTCAAGTCATCTTTCAGATGCTTTGTCTTGTTGTAAAAAATGTAGGAAGTATTTTTAACCAAATTCATTGCTCATTGTTTCAAAGCTAAAAAGGAGACACTAGCAAAGGAATAGAATTTATAGGGTAACAAGCTAAGTGGGGAGTGACTCCAGTGCAAGCGAGTAAATAATTGTAGGATCAATTTAAGGTTGCAGAAAGGGTGATGAAAGGAATGTGATACCTCCTCTTGCTTGTTTTGTTCTCGTATGTGAGTTGAACCCCCTCTGTATTTCCATTTTGCCAAGTCACTTAAAATTGAGCAATCTCCAAGAGAAACAAAGAAACGAACTTGCAAATAAAGTTACAACAATTTTTTTTTGTATTTTTGGTTTAGGAATGGAAACTGAAAATAAACATGCAAATTTGAAGAAATAAATCAAAAGAAGAAATAAAAATATGAATGCAAGGTTTGGAGGTTTTCAAACCTCCCCCAAGCTTAGGCTATTGCAAAGGCTCAGTTGTTGCCGTCATTCGGTGGCTGGTGCGGATACTGCTGGTAGTAGTTGGGGAAGTTGGTCATGAAGTGGCTGAAGTTTTGAGTT
Source organism: Avena insularis (assembly GCA_023614405.1). Taxonomy (NCBI): domain Eukaryota; kingdom Viridiplantae; phylum Streptophyta; class Magnoliopsida; order Poales; family Poaceae; genus Avena; species Avena insularis. The sequence continues at coordinate 211,262,721 of CM042696.1, read as the reverse complement.
AAGGCACTCACAACTTCATTCATCCCTTGTAGAGTGTGGTAGATCTCCCTAATGCGTTGGTTGAGCTGCTGAAGTTCTTGATAGGGGACGTAGTTATACCCTTGTTGTGACTGGTTGGGCCATGGGTCCCAGGATCCCCACTGCTGTTGCTGCTGTCCCTCCCAAGCAGGGTTGTATCCCTGCTCATCCTCATGCTCCTGCTCATCCTCATCTTGTTGCTCTCCTTCTTCATCTTCCTCTTGATCAAGCTAGAGTTCAGCCATGATCTCCATCACTTGATCCTTGGTGAGGATCCAAGTGTCCTTCTCCATAATCGAGAAGGCTTGTGGATAGGGCAACAGAGCCTTCTCACCCTGTGCATCACCAAGATAACTAAACTGATATGCTCGGAGCCTCCTGTTAGCTTGGTAAACACCAAGGAAGCCACAAGCAATTAGATACTTGACGTCCATAAGTTTGGAGCCGTCAACAGGTTTCATAACAGGTAATGTAATATTTAATGCATGGGCAAGGTGGGTTACCAATCCACCAATGCAGATATCACCTTTCGTCTTGTTGCTTTGGTGACGAAAGTGCTGGATGAGTAGAGCTGCAGGATTGGGGCTTTGCGGTGCATTAATGAAGAGAGCCTTGGTGATCATTGCCATGTCCGCATTGGCCATGGAACCGGTATCTCCTCTTCCCAGCAGTGTGTTGGCAAGGAACAAGGTGTAGTAGCTAATTGTTGGGTTCTGAATGGTGGACATCTTCTTCTGGTAGAATTCGCTGCCACCATTAACAGAAATAACCTCCCAAGTTTCTCCACTTGTCATGCTATAGAGGTTAGTAGCAGTTGACTCACCAACGTGAAGGAACCCGAAAGCATCACAAAATTGTTCAAAAGTTATTTCATAGTGCTGCTGGTTTATGGTGAAGATTACTATGCACACATTACCTTTCTCCATGTGGTCGTCGTAGAAGGAGGCAAGGAACTCATAGGTAAGCTTGGCGTAGGTGTTGTGGCTTGCGTAGACAAGTACTGTTAGCCCTGCCTTGTTAAACATGAGGTCGAAGTCCGCCTTCAACCCCGCCGCGGTGAGAAAGCTATGGTCGGCCCAACGTGTGGGCAGCACCCTCCTCGATGAAACTATGGCCAACTTGGGGTTGAGCTCGGATCAGGACCCCGAGCCCTCGCCACGTTGGCGCTTGCTCTTGCGAAAGATGTTACCAATTTTGTTCATCTTGATGCACTGAAAAATTTCACCATAAAACCTTAGGCATATAGTTTCTACATGGTATACGAACGATTCTATGTGGAAAAATTCAATCCTAACGTGAGAAATCAATAGGAAAAACAAAACAAGCTTGAGTTCATCCACTAGATCAATGTGAGAGTTTCAACCATGGAATTCTTAAAATAAAGCATGGATAGGGAGAGAAACATACCGATCTGTTGATTCCCCCACTCAAACAAATGAAATCTGCAAAGAATCAAGAGTTCTAGGTGGGTTTTGAGAGGTTTGGAGAGAGAGTATGAGATAAAAAGTGAGGAAGGAGAAGAAACCTAGCCGCCCCGATGCGATTATGATGTCACGCCGAACTATACGGCCGGAACTATACGGGCGGGATATATAGTTCCCGCCTTATAGTTGCAGCGGCGCCTCCAAATAGGGTTTCTTTATGCAGAACATAGCTATATGAACGCAACTATACGGCCGGATCATAATGATCCCGCCGTATAGTTGGTCGTTAAACCGTATGTACCCTTGAGATAAATTTTCTAAAATAGGCATCCATATCTATACGGCCGGAACTATAAGGCCAGAATTTTTATTCCTTTCATATAGTTCATCGTTAAACCGTTAGTACCTTTCAGAAGAAATTGTACGAAGGCATCGACATCTATACGACCGGAGCTATACGGCCGGAATTTTTATTCCCGCTATATAGCTGGTCTTTAAACTATCAGTACCTTTGAGAAGAAATTGTACGAAGGCATCGATATCTATACGACCGGAGCTATACAGCCAGAATTTTTATTCCCGCCGTATAGTTGGTCGTTAAATTCTCTGTTCCTTCGAAAGAAAATTTGTTGATGGCAGGGATATCTATACAGCCAAACTATAAAGCGGGAATTTTTATTTCCGCCATATAGTTGGTCGTTAAACCATCAGTAGTCATCAAAAAATTTCTATTTCTTCGAGAATACCTTCTTATCCTGAAACTTAGCAAAATACCTTGTTTTTGATAGAAAATGATAGTAGAAACTATCGACCAACATTAGCATATGAAGAGTAGAATTTTAGTACATCCTAATTTCTTCTCCTTAACTGGAGATTTACTTCTTTGTCTGAACTAAATGATGTAGCTAGTCTTTGTAGATAAAACTCAAACTTTTATGTTTATACTTATTCTACACTCGTCCAATCGATGTTTCTACTACTTTTTGATAGCTGCATATTCACGGGGGCGCTTCCGCAAGAATGTCTGTGAAAAAGTTGTAGGAATGCGATGAACTTTTTATTCTTTAGTTTATTTTATTGATGCGATGGGTTGACTCCCATTAAGCATTTTATTAAGAATGGTTGAATAACTCAACCCCTTATCTGTTCTTGAATTCTTACCTTGGGTCGCCCCTTATCAAAGGAACTTACCACATGAACTCGTTTTCCCGGTGGAATATATCTTTCTCCTGCTTCTAGCTTCTTTGGAAAATACTGGATGATTTCAGCATCATAAACATTGAAGATTATTTTTCCCTCAGCACAATCGATGCCCCTGCAGTACTAAGGAAATGTCTTCCAAGTATTATGGATAATTTTTCATCTTCTGGCATCTCAAGAATAATAAAATCAATGAAAATAACATGCTCATCTATTCTAAGTAGAATATCCTCAATCATACCAATGGGTTGTTTAATGGACTTGTCAGCCATCTATAAAGTGATAGTAGTACGAAAATACTCCCCTAATCCTAACCTTTTATAGAGGGTTTATGGCATTACACTAACTCCTGCACCTAGATCACACAAGGCATTGTGAATATAAGTTTTTCCTATTGAGCATGAAATAGTTGGTATTCCAGGATCTCCCGATTTAGACAACAGCTTCCCATTAGCAGGATAACTAGTCACCATGGCAACAGTTTCAGTTATCTCTTTCTTTCTACTAAGGATATCACGGAGGAATTTAGAATAGGTAGGAACTTTGATTGTATCCGCAAATGGAATTTCCAGATGAAGGTCACCAAGTGCCTTTGTAAAAGAATCATAGATTACCTGATCTGGTGCTTTCTTTTTCGATCTGGATAAGGAAGATTTTGCTCAACTTTCTTATTCTTGTTTTTTACCTTTTGTGGGGTGTCAGGCTCTTTTGTTGCTTTCTTTTGTTGTTGCTTCTCGCTTTTCTTCTTTTCTACTACAACAACTTCATCTTCATTTCTTATCTATTTTTCTTCTCTTGGATAAACCGTCTCTGCATCAGAGTCATAATGGTGATCCTGTGCATCATCTTGGTTCAACTTGGTTTGATCTTGTGTTTCTTGAGCAGTTTCATCTTGAGGATCCACCAGTGTATCATCTTATTGGATTGCTTTGAGTAATACTTTTTTCCTTTCACTCTTTTTCATCTTCATATTCTAGTGGTCCTAATGGTCCTATAACAACTGCACCTCTTCTTGTAACAACATTAGTAGAAACAGGAATATCTATATCATCTCGAAGAAAATTTTGATAACCAGATGCTATTTGTTCACACTACATTTCAATCATACTAAGATACTTGTGAAATAATTTTATTTCTTGGCCAATGTCATCATAATTTTCCATGAGTTCTTCCAAAATCTTTTTATGTTTTTGGAAGTGCTTATGCAGGTTATTATGAGATTTTGCTTGTCGATGTTTTAATTCTTGAAAAACTTTTCTAGTTTCATCATCTTCAGTTAAAACTTGTAACAAGTCTACTTTGTTTTCCTTAACAAGTTTAGAAGGTATACCTTTTTCTTTCATTGTTTTGCATACTTCAGGCATAAGATCATGAGTTATCCGAAGTATCCCTTTTTCCAGCTTAATGCCGAAATCAGGATTATATAAACAATCATTCTTAGCCGTAGTAGACATGAATTCCAAACATTCTTTAATAGTTAAAGTATTTATCGATCCTCCTGCTAAGAAGTCAAGAAACTCTCTACATTGGACCGTGGTAAAATAAATGGCAAATAGTTGATTCATAATAGCCATGATTAGGAATACTATTGATCATCACAAAGAATCTATCATAGGCTTGTGGGTAGTTCTCTCCCACGTTCTAACTAAAGTTGCCTATATTCTTTCTTATTTCAGTTACCTTTTTAAAAGGATTAAACCTGTTTATGAATTTAACAATGCAGTTTTCTGAACATTTAATATAATGGCGAGGGAGAGAATATAACCAGTCTAGAGCCTTACCTTTAAGAGACCAACGAAATAATTTTAGACGAGAGAAGTCTCTTGGCAAACCTTTTGGTCCATGTTATGTTATCACATCGTTGAACTCTCTAAGATGTCTTCCTAGATCTTCATCTTCCCTTCCACTGAAAGCTTTTTCCTGCAAAATTTTAATAATTCCACCATCAAACTAATATTATCTAACTCCAGGATTAGGTAATTCTATTGGTTGTTTAAGAAATTTAGGACTTGGAGCACTGTATTCTCTAAGAGTTTTCTTGGGTTTCTTGGGAGTTGTCTTGTAAATAGACATGATTTCCATAATATCACTCAGGTTTTCAACTTCAACTTTATTCGATCTTAAATTTTTTTCAATAATTTCCTCGCGCCTTTGAGCAAGCACGCGCTCAATATAATCTTGTAAATAGGTCCTACCAGAGCGTGTAGACCCTTTGGCTCCTAGGGAGAACATTTTGTATAGCAACACCTGAAATGTTAAGAGACAAACACTTAGCACTTAGCTCCTCTGCAATGGTGCTAGAAAATAGCTTGATGTCTGCAAGTGCATAGATCGTTTGTAGCTAGTTTCAAAGTATAGATATGGATCCCACAGGGAGCCCAAAGGTAAGTGTTTACGAGTGAAGTCTTTGTCACACCCAAAGTTGTCATAGGTCTTCGAGTGAATTGACTGCAAGTGTTGAAATGAGAATGGAATTTGGATTAAACTAGGTGTATTTAAATAAAACTAAAATGTAAACTTCAGAAATAAAAAGCAGAAAAGTAAAGAACGATTTTGGTTGTTTGTTGTTTTCCACAGATGACAAAGATGGCGCGGGGACATATAGTTCATTGTGATAGTGAATGTGCCAGGTGGACGAATGATAAGTGTAACAATTATAATCTTATAAGTATATATGTAGGCGAGCAACCCATAATTAGCCGGAACTCCTCTTGGTAGATTTCGCCCCAACTTCAATAATCCTACTAGTCTATTACCAAAACCATGGTCAGCTATTAGACGATTAAGACCCTTCAGGTTGCTTAGCAATTAAGCTCCTTGGATCGGACTAATGCAATAAGCACAGTGGTTACTCGTTATCCTCGAGTCTACTAGTTTTCCGTTGATATCCCCATGTCACTCGGGGGTCGCCGGTCTTCTGGCGAACAAGATCCTATCTATGTAGAACAAAGCATCATGTTGTCTAGGCCCTTAATTGGACAACAAGTATTAGGCATCCCACAGATAGTCAAGCACACATAATATAGTAATTAGAATCAATCACAAACTAATGGAAAATATATGGAGGCACATCACATCTCACCAATCGCTTACATCTCCCATGCCCAAGGAACTTACTAACACATGAGGGAAGGAAGCATCATCGACATAATTAAACAAAGGGAGTTCTTCTCGATATTACCATGGAGATCCACAATAAGAATACAAAAGTAATCCAACATAATTCAAGATAGGAAGAAACAATCTCAAACCCCAGTCTTGCATGGTGAAGATCTCTCTCTCTCTCTCAAGTAGAAGTAATGGCTATGGGGGTGTATTGGCTAGGAGACCGAAGATCGTGGAGTGAGATGAAGAACGTATTCCCCCTTCTTCTCTGGATCTTCTCCTTTTTTGGATGGGATGGCGGCTGTTGTGTTATGATTATGCGTCTGGCCTCTTCACGAAAGTTGTCGCTTTTGACAAGACAGAGGCGGCGACAGCTATATGGTAGGAACTATACGGCCAGAAAATGTTTCCGCCATATAGTTGCTCGTTAAAGCCTCTGTATGCTTCCCTCGATTGCTTCCAAAGAGAGACTTCCTTGTTTTCGCCTGAATATTGTGTTTCTCTAGTTAAAACCTTATGTTGATGTTCAGAACCTGAAACACACATTAAAAACCAAGTTTTCTTCGCTACCGAAGTATTAGCATTAGGTAAAGCTAGAAAACAGTCAAATCTGGGAGAAAACCATCAATAAAAACCATGAAAATGTGTCAAATCTCACAGCTGTCAGTATGTGGGCATTGATGATCATGTTATTGCATCTTCTATGTATTTTGGATATTGGTGGCATAGTGGGATTAAGCCATGTGGACTAACTTTACATGTCCTTGCAGATGAGACCTATTCCACGCTTGACATGCAACTAATTTTGCATAAGTGGCTAGCGAGTGTCTGTCTCTCCTACTATAGTCAATATATGATTTACAATGAGTTGCTAATAATTTGATTATCATCGTTGTGGTTCCATTTTTGTAGGTATGAACGGTTCTATCTTCGAAAGCCCTAAGCCACGTAAAACTTGCAATTGATAAATTAGAGGCGTCTAGTTTAGATTATTGTTGGACAAGTGTCATGATATGGTTATGTTATAATTTATAGTATGGATTGATAATCTTGGAAATTACAACATACCGAAGTGTAAGTTCCATAGACCTTGGCCTTACACATGTAGGAATGATAAAGATTATACCACAATGCACATGATGAGGATCAAGTGCAAGAACCATATCATATCACTTTTGCATATAATGTTTGTTTGCATCTTATATTGCTTCTTTGGCGCTTTAGTGGCATTATAAGATGACCCCTCATTTAAATATCAAGATAAGAATGTGTTCTTCCTTAAGTATGCACCGTTAAGAAAGTGCTTCGTTTCGAGACACCACGTGATGATCGGGTGTGTTTGACTCTACGTTTGCATACAACTGGTGTAAGATAGTTTTACACACACGAATAGTAAGGTTCTTACTTGGCGATCCTAGCATGTACAGACATGGCCTTATAACACAAACTGAAAGGTAAAGAATGATTCATATGGTTGATATGATGGCCATCTAGATGCTCGCCATTGAAGCGACACCAACTCACGTGATGATCGGTCTTGGTGTAGTGGATTTGGTTCATTTAATCACCAAAAAGACACGAGGGATGTTGTTTTTGAGTGGGAAATTTGTAATTTGGATTAGTTGAACTCAATCTATCATAAACTTAGTCTAAATAAACTTTACAAATTATGTTGTAGATGGCACCATCTGCTTTTAATTTCAATGTGTTCATAGAAAAAGAGAAACTTTCAACGAATGGTAGCAACTCTACCAACTGGGCCATGAACATGAGGATTCTCCTCACTGCTGCACAAAATCAATATGTGCTAGAAGCGACGTTAGGCCCCACCTCCTAATGATGCCCCTCACGAGGTAAAGAATGTTTACTTAACTCATCGGGAGGACCACAATGTGGTTCATTGTGGCATACTGTATGGGATAGAGCTAGAAATCCCAAAGTGTTTTGAGAATGGTAATGATTTTGATACCATGGGTGAATTGAAAATGATTTTCGATACCCATGCTATCGTAGAGGGTTATGACACTTCAGAAAAGTTCTTTAGCTGCATGATGGAAGAGAACAACTCCATTAGTGAGCATGTACTCAAAATGTCTAGGTACGCCAATAAGCTTGTGTCCTTGGGAATAACGATTCCCATTGACTAGGCATACATCATGTTCTCTAATCTCTGCCACCAAGCTAAAAGAGCTTTGTGTTGAACTATAACATGCAGGGCATGAAGAAGACTCTCCCCAAGATTTTGTCAATGCTTAAGACTGCTAAAGTGGAGATTGGGAAAGAACGTCAAGTGTTTATGATCAATAGGACCACTAGTTTCAAGAAGGGTAAACAGAAGGGTAACTTCAAGAAGGGTAGAAAATTTGTTGCTGCGCCTGAGAAGAAGACCCGGGCTGGCCCTAAGTCTGAGACCGACTGCTACTATTGTAAGGGGACCAACCATTGGAAGTCCCCAAGTATCTGGAAAATAAGAAGGCTAGCAAGATGAACAAAGGAATATTTGATATACATGGTATTGATGTGTACTTGACTAGTACTCGTAGTAGCACCTAGGTATTTTATACCGGTTCGGTTGATAATATATGTAACTCGAATCAGGGGTTGCGGAACAAGCGGCAGCTAGCAAGGGATGAGGTCATGATGTGTGTCGGCAATGGATCAAAGGTTGATGTGATCGTCGTCGGAATGCTGCCTCTCCATATACCATTTGGACTAGTTATAAACCTAAATAATTGTTATTTGGTGCCTACACTGAGCATGAACATTGTATCCGGACCGTGTTTATTGCAAAGAGGTTATCCATTTAAATCTGAAAATAATGTTTGTTTGATTTATATGGATAATATCCTTTATGGTCATGCACCTGTGATGAATGGTATATTTCTTTTGAATCTTGATAGTAGTGATACACATATTCATAATGTTGATGCCAAAAGGATTAAACTTGATAATAATATATCTGCATATATGTGGTGTTGTCGTCTAGGTCATATTGGCATAAAACGCATGAGGAAGCTCCATTCTGATGGACTTTTAGAATCACTTGATTTTGAATCATTTGATACATGTGAGCCATGCCTTATGGGAAAGATGACTACAACCCTGTTTTCCGGTATAATGGAGCGGGCGACAGATTTGTTAGAAATCATACATACTGATGTATGTGGTCCAATGTGTGTGTTGGCACGAGGTGGATATCGTTATTTTGTCACTTTCACGGATGATTTGAGTAGATATGGATATATCTATTTGATGAAACACAAGTCTGAAACCTTTGAAAAGTTCAAGGAATTTCAGAGTGAAGTGGAAAATCATTGTAATAGAAAGATTAAATTTCCACGGTCTGACCATGGAGGTGAGTATCTAAGTTACGAGTTTGGCACACACACATGAGAGAGTGTGGAATAGTTTCACAACTCACACCTGCTGAAACACCATAGTGTAATGGTGTATCAGAGCATCGTAATTGTACCTTATTGGATATGGTTTGAGCTATGATGTCTCTGACTTACTTGCCACTTTCATTTTGGGGTTATGCATTAGAAACCGCGACATTCACTTTAAATAGCGCACCATCTAAATCTGTTGAAAAGACACCATATGAATTAAAGCTGTTATTTCTTAAAGTTTGGGGATGCGATATTTATGTGAAGAAACATCAGCCTGATAAAGCCGAACCCAAAGCAGAAAAATGCGTCTTCATAGGATACCCTAAAGAAACAATTGGGTGTTTCTTCTATCACAGATCCGAGGGCAAGGTTTTCGTTGTTGATGGCTCCGATTTTCGCCATCTTCCACTTCGTTTAAACATTGTTTTTTGTCAAGCAATTGCCGAAGAAACTCTAAACTCTTGCCACTAAGGACTAATAATTGCAAAGATATGCAAATCCTCTCTTTGATTTATGTTATGCAGGAAATAATGGCTTTAATGCAAAATAAGGAGTCATAATGAAGGATTTTGAGGAAGTACACATGGCCAAGTAATTGGGGAGATGTACCAAGGTGTTAGCAATCTTAACGACCACTGGTACGGGAGCGGTCCGCCTGTACCGCCCTCCCGTACCAGGTGGCAACGTCTTCATGTTGTCAAACCCTACAAATTTCGTGTAGACGCCTATATATTTTGAGGCTCCAGACGCCAGCCAGAGAGCCGCCATTCTCAGATTGCATCACAACACCACCAAAGGAGATCCACACCATTGTTCACTTCCCCCATCCATCCATCCACTAACCATAGCCATTGCTTTGTACTTTATATCTCCTTGTGATTTGGCGACCATTGTAAGAATATTTGATTTCAATCTAAGTATTTGTATGATGTTTTCTATCTTTGATCTATTTGTTATGAGTGAGTAGTCCTCACGGGCTGTGGGTTGGGGAGAAACCTCGCAACGATTATGTGCATATTGATCATGGGAGATTTGTATTTTTTTAGGAATTGTGATTTGTATCTATTGTTTCTTCGTATCTTGTCTGGATGTGTGGACTTGTAGGTACCCAAGATCCCATAGATTGATAAAGGCTTGAGGTGGGATACTTGGCTAGCGGTGATCTCATAGGAACCTCAGTGACAGAAAGGGTAGTACAATCTTCTCTTAGCGCCCCATTCGGGAACAACAACAATATCACCCCTTAAAGGTTTGATCTGTGTTTTACACTTAATAATCGTTTGTAACTCGTGGCTTTGGTGTGCTCTTGGTTGGATTAAAAGTCTATTGTTATGCCCGCTGCATCATGGGGGCTCTAGAATATTATGATGTGTTACCCATAAGAGATTATCTCCATTCAAACTTTATACATGACTATGCTTATTATTATCTTTTATCCCATTTGATGTGCAGCTGCAGGTGGATCTTCAACCCTGGCCTATCTCCATCCATTGATTCAAACCCATTATAAAGTAAACTAGATTGGTCTGGTCAACTAAGGTAAAATGAACAAACAAATTCTTGTAGACGTGTCCTTTTTTATTACCTTTTAGAAGTGCTTTCCGAGGTTCGACTAAACCTAGGTCTTCTAGGGAACATGCTATTATACTACATTCGTGAATCCGGATCAAAGCTATCAACCCTTTTTCTGACGATGTTCCCGGGGAAGCAATTTCGCTATCCTGGTGAGGTCATTAGAGACCTTGTTTTTAATTTTATTATTAATTGTAGTTTAATTCTTGTTATTAGTTTACTTTCTTGTTATCTATTTGAAAACCCAAAAAAAATTAGTTACTTGTTATTCGTTTTCATTACTTAAAAATTACCAAAAAGATAAGAGCCATGGCTCAAAAAAGATTAGGGGAGTATGCTACTCCCACTGCTGATTTTATTCATGCACCCATCACTCATCCCAAAGTTGATGCGGAAACATATGAGATAAAACCTAACCATTTAAGTTTGGTTCAACAAAACCAATTTGGGGTTTCATCTGCTAAAGGTTTGGGATTGCACTTAAATACTTTTACTGAAATTTGTGACATGATGCGTATTAAGGATGTAGATCCAAATGCTGTTAAGCTAAGATTGTTTCCTTTCTCGCTTAGACGAGAGGCTAAGGATTGGTTGCTAGATCTACCAAAGGGCACTATTAAATCTCGGGAGGAATGTACTAATTTGTTTATGGCTAAATGTTTTCCTCTAGCTAAGACTATACAGTTAAGATCCAACATTATAAGATTTAGACAAGAAGATCGTGAGCCACTAGCGCTTGCGTGGGAAAGGATGAAAGAAGCCGTAATGAACTGTCCTAGTCATGGGATTGAAGAGTGGCTTATATTACATTTATTTTATAGTCTTAACCCAATGTCTAAGTCTATGCTAGATACTGTAGTAGGTGGAACAATCATGGGAAAGCAAGTGAGTGTTGCAGATAAATTACTTGATGATATGCAAAATAATCATGCCCAATGGCATGTGGAAAGAACCTCGAAGAGAGTAAGTTCAATTACCGAGGTAAATAATGAAGAGCTTACATCTAAGGTAGATGAGTTGCTTAGCTTAGTAAATGGTAAGGAAGATACCCAAGTTAATGCTATCACTACCGTGATTAATGATGTTAATTTTATAGCTCGTACTCCTTTTAATCCTTCATGGAAGAATAATTATGCTTCCAATGTTCAAAAATATCATGCTAATCCTGCAGGAGCTCCTTATAATAATTATGATAATACTAATGGAGGAAATCATGGCAATATCCTGTTTGAGCAAACCATTAGAACTCAAACCGAGCAAAATAATATGCTTCTTAAGATCACGGATAACCATGAAAGTAGTATAGGAAGATTATCTAACCAGGCCGTTGCAATTAGAAATGATGTGCAGGCGCTACAGGAAAGAACAAAGACCATGGAGGCTCAGCTGGGTAAGGTAGCCAAGAGCCAAGCTCTCATACTAGCTAAGTTTGATGGAAAACCCGAGCCAAATCCGGTAGAAGACCTCAAGCTGATGAGGGTGGTAACCAATGAAGAAAAACCTGAAGAGCTGGATTATAGCAACGTGCCAACACCGGGTGCAAGCGTAATGATGCTATGTACCAACAATTTATACAAAAAGTAGCATCTAAGGTTCACGATTTAGAGATGGAGTTTAAAAGACTAGCTGATAAGCTTCCAGGTAAGCTAGATGATATATTTTAGCCCACTATTAAAGTTAAGTTGGAAGTTAATGAGATATCCGCACTTTCTGATCTTGGTGCAAGCGTCTCAACAATTTCCAAAAGCCTATTCGATAAATTAAACTTGGGGCCATTTGTTACAACTGAATTAAGACTCCATCTAGCTAATTCAACTTATAAACAAGCTATTGGGATAAAAGAAAATATAGTTGTTGAAATTAAAGGTAGTCCCACTCTTATTGATCTTGTTATTGTGCACATGCCTAAAGATCCCATAGCACCTATAATTCTAGGTAGGCTATCCCTAAGAACTATTAAAGCTTTGATCAATTTACATGAAGGGAATGTGAGAATAGGGCTACCATCTAGAGATCCTTTTGTAATCCAATTCCCTAGGAAGAAGAAGGCCAAGCCTAATGATGATGATGGTGTGATTACTTTGAAAGCCAACTACTTTGGAGTGGGTGTTCCACTTCACAAACCTAAGTGATTGCCATCAAGTTCAAGCTAATTGACCTTAACTAGAAGCGCTTCATGGGAGGTAACCCATGTGAAATAAATTTCTTTCTTTATGAATTTTCTGTTGTGTTAGTTTTGTTTTTGTTTTGTCTTTGTTCTTAATAAAAAGTGTTCAAGAAGACCTATGGAGAGAGGAGAATAAATAAGGTAATCCTCTATATTTTATTTTAGGGATTCCTATTTTCGTGCCCTCGGTTCATTAGTTGTACTCAGTTTTCCCCAGCCGCTTAGTTTTTCCTCACTTTTGCCCATCTCCTTATACGAAACTCTCACATGGTCTAAAACTCGCTGTCTGTCAGCCTTGCCATTACGTGCTGACAAGTGGGGTCGCGTTTAGTCAGGTCCCATAGTGGACCCTCGCCGTTACATGCTAACGAGTAGGGTCGCGTTCTGTTAGGTCCCGCAATGTACCCTTGCCATTACATACTGACAAGTGGGGCGGCATTCAGTCGATTCCCGTAGTGGACACCTCTCTCAACTTATCCAGATCAGCATCGGATCCACAGCTTATCCACATGAGTACCGGACCCATAGCTTACCCAGGTTAGTGTTGCAAGATGGTACCCCGAGCCAGCCCCACGCTCGCGCCCGTGCTGTTGCTTCATTTTCATATAGTGAAATGTAATGCATATACGAAGATTATACACCTTTGAACTATTTTAAATCACACTTAGGACATGATAATGTTGTGCTAATAAAATCCTGATCATTTATCATCTCCATGGAGTGAAATATAATGCATAAACTTGTGTATACAAAAATTATACACATTTGAACTCTTTGAAATCGCACTTAATACGTGATAATGTTTGCTAAGAAAATCTTGAGAGATTATCATTTTCATAGAGTGGAATGTAATGCACAAACTTGCATATGCGAAAATTGTAAACCTTTGAACACTTTTAAATCGCACTTAATACGTGATAATGATGTGCTAATAAATTTTGAGAGATTATTATTTTCTCCCCCATTTTAATAGAGAGGAATATAATGCATAAACTTGCATATATGAAGTTTATACACCTTTGAACTCTTTAAAATCGCACTTAATACGTGATAATATTGTTCTAAGAAAATCTTGAGAGATTATTATTTTCATAGAGTGGAATGTAATGCATAAATTTGCATATACAAAAATTATACACCTTTGAACTCTTTGAAATTGCACTTAATATGCGATAATGTTGTGCTAAGAAAATCTTGAGAGATTGTCATTTTCATATAGTGGAATGTATTGCATAAACTGGCATATACGAAAATTATACACCTTTGGACTCTTTGCAATCGCACTTAGGTCATGCTAATGCTGTGCTAATAAAATGCTGATCATTTATCATTTTCATGGAGTGAAATATAATGCATAAACTTGCGTATACAAAAATTTTAAACCTTTGAACACTGTGAAATCGCACTTAATAACGAGATAATGATGTGCTAGCAAAATTTTGAGAGATTATCATTTTCTCTGCCATTTTCATAGAGTGGAATGTAATGCATAAACTTGCATATACGAAAATTATACACATTTGAACTCTTTGAAATCGCACTTAATACGTGATAATATTGTGCTAAGAAAATCTTGAGAGATTATCATTTTTATAAAGTGGAATGTAATGCACACATTATACACCTTCGAACATGTTCCCTTCAAATTATATTCAAGTTCATTTGTTTATGGAGTTAAAGTACCGGTGGCAAACTTGTTATTTTGCATGGATAGAGGGGTGCCCCCCAACAGATATAGGGGTTGTTTGCACACGAACACGTCACGTGTACCTCCGGCGTCGAGCGCGATACGCAAGACACGTCGCCAGAGGAGCCTCGTCGGAAGCGCGATACGCAAGACAGTCGGCGAGATCTTTTCAGCACCCAAACCCCCACGCGCCCGGGAGAGACCCCGTCTGGACGCACGGTGGTGATGGGCTGGCGTAGGTCGGTTCGCCCGCCCCTAGGACTTCGTGGATCGAAGATCTCCAACACGAAGAACGTCGATGAACGATGAGCAGAAAACCAGGGCGAGAGAGAAAAAGTAGATGTTTGTAGATTGGTTTTTGTGATTGTGTGTTGTTTCAATTGGCCGTCACCCCTCGTGTATATAAGGAGTGGCTGGACTTTCCATGCAAGAAAGAGGCTTAGAATCACGTCCAAAACCCTAGTTGGGATTCAGATGGTCTGGTCTAAACTTTCCATAACTGTTCGGCCAAAAACTGGTCTGTACCTTCTAACCCGATTTTTGAGGTACTAAACGATCTTAGATCAAAATATCGTAAAAAGCAAAGTTGTTCGCCTCGAAAATTCGAAGAACATTTATTATTACCTGATCTTGGTGATATTTATCTCTTATTTTCGTATCAAATTTGGATTTTGACCGAACGATTTAATTTTTGTTCGGTTATATTTTGAATCTGGAGGTCGTATACTTGCTCAACTGAAGATGGTTCCAAAAGCAAAGTTGTTCGCCTCGTAAAAATGAATAACTTTCATGCTTTGCACTTTTTCATTTGAGTTGATGTTGATTACCTTTTTCCAGTCGCACTGAATTAGATATATCCAGCTCGCAGGAGACCCTTTAGCAAATTTATCTACGCACTTGATCAGACATTGGCATCATCTATGTCTAATAAAAAGCGTAAGACAATATTCTGGCTTCAAAATCTGCATACTACCTCGGATCGCGATGACTCAATAATCAAAGTTGCTTGTTTCGACGAGGTGCACAACTTTCGTGTTCGGCACTTTTTCATTTAAGGTCATCTTAAAGAACTCATAGTTAAAGTCTCCATATATGAGTCTCCAAGTCTTCTTTGAACACTAGCCTAATCGGCTATTAAGCCTGATCATGGCTTGACTTGATATAGCGCCTCTTTGATGATGATTAATAATCCTCCAAGTTAACTTTCTGAGTGTCTCTCCATTTGTCTTGGTTAGCTACGATCCCAAAACGAGTGACAACACATGCCCCCCTGTTTTCTGGTAGAGCTTTCGTGCCAGAAAATAGCTTGCATCATTTTTATTCTAAGGACGATGTCAACACTCCATCGACCATTTGTTCTTAGGGTGATAACTATGTATCGGCCATATATGCTAAGGATGATAACTGCATATCGGCCATATATGCTAAGGGCGATAATTATATATCAGCCATATGTGTGATCAAGCTTCTTGCCACACACTTGGGTTGAACTTCTTTAGATATCTTCCATTGAGAGCTCGAGACAGTAAAGTCCCTTCCATAGATTCCACTAAATAAGAATTCCTAGGAACTACTCTCACAACCTTGAAAGGACCCTTCCAGCTCGGAGACCACTTGCCAAACTTTCTGTCTTTAGAACCAACTAGCAAAATCACCTTCCACACCAAATCGCCAACTTGGAAGCTCTTCAACTTTACCTTTTTATTGTAAGATCTTGCTACCCGTAACTTTTCTTTCTCTATCTCTTTCAAAGCAAATAAATGTTTACGGGCGACTTCATCAATGTTGTCCATCATCAAGTTATAGATATCTACCGCCGATAAGTCATTTTGCTTAGCAAATATCAAAGCATGCAGATTTACCTCCACCGGCAAAACGGCTTCTTGTCCATACACAAGTTCATATGGAGTTACCTTTGTTGCACCATGCTTTGAGATCCTATGCGCCCATAAAGCTTCAGATAATACTTCATGCCACTTTCTCAGATGATCTTCAATCTTCTTCTTACTAAGCTTGATCAAAATCTTATTGCTCGACTCAGCTTGTCCATTAGCTTGCGCATAATATGGAGATGAACTAAGCATCTTTATTTTGTAAGATTCGGCGAACTCTTTCACTTCCTTTGCCATAAATGACGTACCTTGATCTGTAGTCAATGTTTGAGGAATGCCGAATCTATGTATAATATACTCGGTTATGAACTTGATCACCTCCTTATGGGTCATATTTCTGAGAGGTATTGCTTCAGACCACTTGGTAAAATAATCAGTAGCTACCAACAAGATCCGATGACCTTTTGAAGAAGAAGGATGGATCATACCAATCAAATCTAATCCCCAACCTCTAAACGGCCATGACTTGATAGCGGCAGGAGCTAACTGAATGTCACCAAACTTTTGACAAGCCTCACATCCTTTATATTACCTAAAGCAATCATTGATCATCATCGGCCAATAAAATCCTCCACATCGTAAAATCCACTTCATTTTGTGTGCCGACTGATGAGTACCACATATACCTTCATGTACCTCTCCCATAGAAACCCTTGCTTGATCCTCATTCAAGCACTTCAATAGAATACCATCAACCGCTCAGCGATAGAGATCGTCATCTATCAATGTATATTTGAAATCCATCCGCCGAACATCCCTATCTGTCCTCTTACTAGGATCCTACAAATATTCAACAATGGGTCTTCTCCAATCTTCATGTCCACCTGCACTAGATCCTTCATTAGTGGCCTAAGCGATAGTCTCCAATCCGGCCTTACCTATGTTGGCGAAATAAAGCATTGGCTATTGTGGAATATGAAATATATCATGAATAACATGATACCCAAATGTTTGTTGAGCCAACTCATTTGCACTTCAGTTTTCATATCTAGATATATGAGCAATGATAAATAAATCCAATATGAAAGTTACATCTAGAAATGTATCAAGATAAATAACACGTGATTCGGCGAAACTTTGGTAAAACATGGACATCATTGCACTACTCACAACGAATTACTAGAAGCCTCAATATGTGTAGCACCTATAGCAATAAAAAGCTCTAGCACGAACAACAAAGCTTCACATTCGGCTATATGGTTTGTGCAAGATACTCTAAGCAGCACGAGACTTCATAAAACAGCACCATAAGGAAATAAATAAACAATACCAACGTATTGGCTATTGCTTTTAAAACTGAACAGTCAAAATGTAATCTCCATAGTACTAGAGAGACAAGATCAACATCAATATCATGCTCAACTTCTATGCCAATAATGAAATTAAAGACAATTTGGCCTTTTATAGATTTTAAATATTTATAAGCCAAATTATCAACACATAAGCATAAGCACAATTGCTAATGAATGCATACCTTGTCTCGATCTCCAATAGAACTAAGGACGATGTTAGAAAACCACATCGGCCATGATTGGATAATGATCTCAGGTCGATAGAATAAATATCGGCCATATATCTTTGCCCCAATGGTCATGCATAATCCATCCACCAAAGTATGTATAGCCGAAGTAAACAAAACAACAAATCTGATTATGAACTTCAAATATTCGGCCTCTTGGATTAGCAACAAAATTGCAACTAATCATATGAATAATGATTTGGCAATACCCTTTCATGATGTACATAATTATGATGCATCCATGGAGCAAAATAAATCCATGGTGGGTAACCAATCATACATGGGGATGTATTCCCATGGCATATGCATTAATGATGAAGTATAATAATATGGATGATATGCTGGCCGAAGCTTTGGATATTGATACCGAATTCTTTGGCCCGATTGCTTGTTGGCTTTATTCTTTTTGTTTTCCACTCTTGCTTCCCTCCTTATGATAAGATCTCGCACATCTTCCTTTCCTTGAGGGTTTCCTTTGGGAACCCATGCCATATTTCTTTTCTTAAGCTCCCCAGCTGTAAGCCGATATATATTTCTCTCTTGCCATTGTGATAAGTCGAGTGAGCTTCTTGGTTGTGGTTTCGTTTCACATAATGGCACGACTTTCTTAATCTCGGGCACCTTCAATTTTGCTTGCTCAGATTAAAAAATTGGGTTTTTGAAAGTTACTCGCTTCACTTCCTTGCCCTTAGTAGCTAACGTGAACTCAGCTGGCTTTTCATCATTTAAAGTCAAATCTAAAACAACACATTTGCGTCGATCCTTTTTGATTCGGTATACTTGTTTGACCACTTCTTTCTTTACCCATGGACTCCGAACCGATTCTATTTGATTGAAACGGTCTTTGACATGTGATTGTTGATCAAATGTTGGTCTTCTTGGAGCTGCATAATTTAGGTGAGATGATCTAGAAATAGATGGATAACGTGCCCGTGAATCATACCTTTCCATGATGGATATGAACAAAAATTAGCATAGGGAAGTATCCATGAACATGGCATTGGTGGCCCAATAGAAGAATATGAATTTGTTGCAGTTAATTTCTCCTTGTGCCAATCCCTTTCTTTAGAATTTTGCCTTGGGGGTGATCTTGATGCTTTTGCACTACTTGGCCGATAAGAAATTTTCACTTCACTCTCCTTTTTATATTTTTCCAGCAGCTGTGTGAAAGTGACTTTTGGTTTCTTACCCTTGTGCTTATTATGGCCTTTGTCTTTTCGAATTTTGCATGCATCGTTCTTCGAGTTTTCTTGTTGCCCCCACTGCTTGATATCTTCATTATAGCTTCAATGGAACTCTCACCTTCAAGAACATTTGCAATGTGCTCTTCAACAATCTCTTTGCTTGAAAGCTTGATTCCATCATCTTCCTTATGTACCTTCTCGCCATTAAATGAATCGACTAGAGGTAGCTGATACAATATCTTTTGTCCATCAAGACCAATCAAAATAGATTGATCATCAATTTGTGTTTTAGCAAATTTCAATCGTCCCTTATTAACAGCCGATTGTACTATTTGATGAAACATGTTGCAATCCTCTATACTATGATCGAACGAATCATGCAACTTGCAATACATTCATCCTTGTAATGATGGTTGAACATTGTGATCAAGAATTCTAACATAATCGATTTTCAACAACATATCAAAGATATGATCACACATACTTAAACTGTAGGTATACCTTTTATCTTCTAACCGATCTTGTTGTGAGAACGGCTTTGGAATTGGGCAACCGAATGGTTCAGATTTCACATCATCCAATTTTGTTATGCATTGTTTTCTGCACTTCTTCTCTGATGTATTTGAATACAAAGTTATACAATCATCGTCTTTCTCAAGAGATGATAATATTGGCTTTAGGTTTCTGAAACCAAAAAGATTAAAACACATACGTCTCACTTGAAACCAAATGTTAGCCAAGTATGAAATAAACAAAGCTACCCATGTAGATATAAAATGCAAATTAAACCATGGGGAAAAATTTGGTTGTAATAATTTGTTACTACCGGTCTCTCTAAAGGGTACAACATGTTGACCGATAGGTTCTGTGAAAATTATATTACTAACAAATAAATTACCTCTCTTGATTGGTCTTTCATACCTTATGAGAATTTTGCCAATAGATGTATCAATAATAAAGTTTTGACCAAATCGGAATATAAGTAGATTATTTGCTATATGTAACTCTTTGAAGACATTGGGAGAGTATGATAGTTGCATGACCTGAACAATATCTTGCGCGGCGTCTAGATAATTCTCCAACGCCTTTTCTTTTTCCTTTTCTAGACTTTGTGCCTCATCACTTTGATGCTCTTTGTCAACCGAACATTGTTCGGCTATATTTTCTAGTTCTTCATGATCATCAATTTCTTTGGCACGAAATTCATAGGGAAGCACGTAAGCTCCCTTGCATCCTGGAAAATCAAGCACGGCTGTTTTGCTAAGCTTGCCATGCTCTTGATTAAGGAAGCTTGCTTCTTCTACTTCGGTAGATTTAGCACATGTATTTTCTGATTTGGCTTTTTCTATAACCGAATTAATCATCCTAGCTGAATCATTTGTACCTTCATGAGTTTCATCAGATTGAAAAGCTTCTTCTTTTTGCCTTGATGTAGCGGAGGGTTCAACTTGATTGCTGCGTGGAGGAAATGAATTGATTCTTTCAACTTGAGTAGTATTGTCTTGATGGTCCTTTTCAAGACTTGCAAGAAACTTCTGCAGTTCTTCTTCTTCAAGTTTTTTCTTATATGCTTCATGATCCTCTTTCATCTTCTTTTCAAGTTCATCAAACTCCTCATCACGCTTCTTCTTGAGTGTCTCAAATAACTGAAGATGTTCCTCCAATAAATCATCAAATGTAATGGCATTATCGGTGTTAACCTTAGCTGCACATGATTTCTCCTGGATGCTTTTAGTTTCTTTCGGCAACATAGTATAGCTGAAACTTAGGAATTGAGAAGGGGAAAACCTGATCTTGTTTGCCTTACGCTCCTCTTCACGCTTCTTATTGTATGCCTCATAAGCTTGTATTGTAGCAAGATCATGGGCCTCTCTTCTAGTTCTAGGTGAAGAGAATTAAGCTTCTTGAACTCAGCTGCAAACTTTTCCTTCAAGTCATTTGTTCCTGCATAAGAATGCCCCCAATGCTTTTTGTATCTTTCGGCAATGAGGTGTCACCAAAACTTTGCAATTGTGCGGGGGACGTACCATACGCTATAGTACTAGATGAAGGCACATTAGCTTCTATTAAGTTTCCGCTTATTCAGCTATAACCATAAAGGTGTGAAGCCGAATTATGAATATCATTAGTTACATACGATGCTGAAACATAAGGTGTAGATATGATGACTGAGAGTAATTAGGCAAATAACTAGTTGTAGCATGTCCAATTTTCCTATCCATCGACATGTTTGAAGCTAAACCTAGAGATTGCAACTTATTTTTCGATGAATATGAAGATAAAACACTTGGTTGCATGCTATTGAAATTTCTAACATCGGGTGTTTCATATGGATTAACATAATTCGTCATGTTATTCATCGACATATGAATTTCTGGGATTGCCGATGCATAAAAAATCAAATTTACATGTTGCAAGTTACTAAGATAAGTTGAAGCATGTAGATTATTATGTATCGGCTTTTGCACATAGTAAAAACTAGGGTTAGCCGATACAATACACATATCAAAAGATCTAGCAACATCAACATAAGAGTAATATGCATCTACGTAGAAAGATTGAGGATTCATGATACCGCTTGTAGATTGCAGCCTCTTCGTAGCAAGAACGGGCTGGACACCGTTTGAATCTTCGTCCCCAGCGGAGTCACCAAAAAGTGTGTTCGCACACGAACACGTCACGTGTACCTCCGGCGTCGAGCGTGATACGCAAGACACGTCGCCGGAGGAGCCTCGCCGGAAGCGCGATACGCAAGACAGCCGACGAGATCTTTTCAGCACCCGAAACCCCACACGCCCGGGAGAGACCGCGTCTGGATGCACGGTAGTGATGGGCTGCCCTAGGCCGGTTCGCCCACCCCTAGGACTTCGTGGATCGAAGCTCTCCAACACAAAGAACGTCAATGAACGATGAGCAGAAAACCAGGGCGATAGAGAAAAAGTAGAGGTTTGTAGATTGGTTTTTGCGATTGTGTGTTGTTTCAATCGGCCATCACCCCTCATGTATATAAGGAGCGGCTAGACTTTCCGTGCAATAAAGAGGCTTAGAATCACGTCCAAAACCCTAGTTGGGGTCAAATTCGGATGGTCTAGTCCGAACTTTCCGTAACTGTTCGGCCAAAAACTGGTCTGTACCTTCTAACCCCAATTTGAGGTACTAAATGATCTCATATCAAAATATCGTAAAATGGAAAGTTGTTTGCCTCGCAAATACGAAGAACTTTTATTTTTACCACTTTTTCATCCGACCTGATCTTGGGGGTATGTTTCCCTTATTTTCGTATCAAAGTCGGATTTTGACCGAATGATTTAAATTCTGTTCGGTTATATTTTGAATCTGGAGGTCGTATACTTGCTCAACTGAAGATGGTTCCAAAAGCAAAGTTGTTCGCCTCGTAAAAACGAATAACTTTCATGTTTTACACTTTTTCATTCAAGTTGATCTTCATTACCTTTTTCCAGTCTCACTGAATTAGATATATCAAGTTCGCAGGAGACCCTTTAGCAAATTTATCTACGCACTTGATCAGACATTAGCATCATCTATGTCTGATAAAAAGCGTAACACAGTACTTTTGCTTCAAAATCTGCATACTACCTTGGAACGCGATGACTGAAAAATCAAAGTTGCTTGTTTCGACGAGGTGCACAACTTTCGTGTTCGACACTTTCGACAAGGAGTCATAGTTAAAGCCTCCATATATTAGTCTCCGAATCTTTTCTGAACACTAGCCTAATCGGCTATTAAGCCTGATCATGGATTGACTTGATACAACACCCCTTTGATGATGATAATAATCCTCCAAGTTAACTTTCCCAGTGTTTCTCCATTTGTCTTGGTTAGCTACAAGCCCAAAACGAGTGATAATAGGGGTTATCCTGTCTGCTAGATCATAGAGGATCAACGGTTGGTGGGCACGATTCGCGTGACAACTGTCTCAACCAATCAGAGTGTAGCAGCAAAGATGAGCACATGTGTGAGGGATTAATGCTAAGAGAGGGGAAAACTGAGTAGCACTTAAGAACCAAGGGAAAAACTGAGTAGAACTTAAAAACAAAGGGCAAGACTGACAAAGGGATTCAAATAGAAAATAGAAAAAGATTTTAAAAAATGGAAAATGTGTCTTTTATACAAGAAAATACATCTTGGCATACATCAAACTATTTGCAATTTAAATATGAACCAGTTTGACAATTATTGCCTCATTCAGACAAACTATGTTTTGAGGAGGGATGTTTTGGGAAGAGGCTTGAGTAGAAATCCATGAACCTTCATAGATAGTAGGTGATTTGAGAAGTGGTGATTTAGGTTAAAACTTGATTTATATACATTTCTTATGGTGGCAGGTCACATAATAAGACTCCCTGGGTAGATGCCACTATGTTTTGCTCTTTTTGAATTTGTTGTGCATAAAATAACTCAATTAGCTAGCTAAAACCTATTCATTGACTCTCTGTTGACCAGCCACTGGAGGGTAACACTGAGTATATTGCACACGGCAGTGTTAGTACTGGAGGGCAAAACTGAGTGCAGCCAAACTATAAGTGTTACACTCGAGGGAAAAACTGAGTACAACTGGGTCGCCAGAGTTAGATACGAGGGAAAAAACGTGACTCACGGTACGCGTGTGCAGTGCACGGGGCGGTAGCGGACACGTGTGGCCGTGCTCGGTGTAGTAGAATACACGGTTACGTGGTGCATGGTAGTACAACGAAACATCGCTTCCCTTCTCCTTTAATAGAGGCCTCCTCACTCTCACTCATCACTCACTCGCTCACTCAACCGTCTCCACTGTCCCATCACCTTCTGCAAACCCCCAAGAAAACCCCAACCACGTCTGCGCTGGAGAAGAACGGCGCGGTGGCCATCGGTGCCTCCAAGGCCACCGACATCTGCCGTAACTGCCGGTGAGGAGGCCCCCTTAACATCTCAAAAATATTATAATGAGAATATCAATTTCTAATTAACCAAAATAAGGGTTAACAAAAACTTTTAATCTTAAACCCTATATGAATGCATGTGTGTTTATTAATGATGTATGAATGCTTGTTATGCCATACTTGATTGTTATATGTTGAGAAATAGTTTAAGGATCAAATAAAGATCATCTAGGTCAAATTCAAACAAAAACAAATCAAAAGAAAATCAAATTATAAGCATAATGACCTAATGGTCATTTTTGCCAAAGTTAACACCTTGCCCACTTTGGGCATCTCTAGTAAATGAACCCAAGTGAGCTTTCAAAACTTGCAGAAACATTTTCAAAATTATTTGAGAGAATTTCTAAAATGGAATCAAGTGTATGCCTGTAGATCACCATTTTTCAAAAACCAACTAAACCATCTCCACTTGAAAAATCCTAGCAACCAGAGACACTCAAGCATATGACCAACACACTCACCAAAGATAAATTGAAAATTCAAATATTTCTTTTATGCGGCCATTTACTATTGTGATCAATCTAGTGATTATCCTTGTACTCAATTGAGCCTCTCTCACTCGCCCACGATCATCCCCAGTACCAGCCCGTGCAGCTAGCACCGCTCACTTGCTCCACTGACTAGTGCCAGCCCGTACCCGAGCGTGCCATGCCGGTCGAGCATGGAAATGACGCCACAAGCTGCACCGCCCTTGCCCATGGTGTCCAGAAGGTAGACGTGACCTCACCGCACTCGCCAGTCCACCCCTCGACCAATGACAAGTAGTAGAGAAGCCAGCGTAACCTCGCCCCTTTACTATGTTCGCCATGCCGAGCGCACGCTAGAGCACCAAGCCGCCTCGCGCAGCCATGCCGTGCCTTGCTCTCTCCTTGCGTAAATGCACTCACCGCGTCACCAGCAACCTCCCAGACACGACCGTTCACCGCCGCGCGCCCCGTGACCACCGTATGCCATGACGAACGCCGCGGTACCCGAGCAGAGTAAGGACATCTCCTGTCTAATTAAGACCGTGCCTCGTCATGCCACTATGCGCATGACGATCGCTGCAGAGCACCGCATCGACCTACACCCCCATCCATGCCGATAGCGCTCTGTAGCAACATCGTCAATGAGCCCGAGCCATTTCATGCTGCTCCTCTTGCCGGTGTATAAATAGGACCCTCCCCTGCCTCCATTTGCATACCACTCGACTCACCTTTCCCCCAGAAACCACTCTGACCCTTCCCCGGAGCAAAGCGAGCAGCACATTACCGAAATTTCACCGGAGCCCGCCGCTGCTGTGGAGGAACGGAGCCATTGATTGGAGCCGCCCCAGGAGCTATTGCGACCACCATTCGAATCGTCGTCGTCTACCAGCCCGTTCGCCCCCATCGCCGGACCTAGCTGGAGCCATGGTAAGGCCCCGACGAACCCCACCGTAGCGCTAGGGTTAGAATCTCACGTGCTCAGTACGACGGAGACAACGATGCTCAGCCGTCGATCTCGTTCTAATCGTGTGGCCTAGATTCGCAGATACCATTTCTCTTAGACACAGCCACTGACGCATGGGAGCAGCCTGAGTGCAGCCCGTTGCGCACGCGCCATGCAGTTGGGTCAGCCCATGTTCGTTCCCGCGCATAGCCTAGGGATTCAAATTTAGATTTTCTATTTAAATCAAAACTCTATTCTGTCAGTGATTTAAAAATTGAATTCAGAGAGATTTACTTAACCAAATTGCATGATTCCAATTTTGTTAGAAAGGTATTGAAAATATCTACACACTCCCGTTGGATTTAAACAGTTTAAATTTATAGATCACCTATAGTAAAAATAATAAGATAGAGACTTTTACAACTTCAAACTTTTTTATAAAATCAACCATAAATGCTTTTGAGTTGATTCCAACTCTCAAAAATCACATTTTCCATGATCTATCGGACTAATATTAAAAGAATGCTATATAGTCATTTCTAGTCATTTTAATTATATTAAATAGTAATATTCAACTTTGTAATATATGCCAACCACTTTAAATCACATTCCCAAGTATTAGAATATGTAGTGATGACTTGTGTCAACATGATCCCATATTTTAATTGGAGGATATTAAATCTTAAGTATTTTTCAATGAGTAGAAATTGCATTTCTAAAAATAAGATAAATAAGAATATGTCCATATTTCATGTGATGATTGAGATGATGCTAGATCATCTAGTGTGAGCCCTTGGGTGCTAAATATAAGTAGTTAAGTATTGTTTGGTGATTGTGTATCTCGTATTTATTTATAGATGCTAGTACCGACCCGGGGTACGAAGAAGAGGAGTTCTACGAAGACGAAGAAGAGAACTTCGAGAACTGCACTAACCAAGTCAAGCCATCCTATGCAAGTTAACTTGTGCAGATATCCTATGCATACTATGGAGATGCAACTTTACCAATTCCTAGTTTTACCTACAAGCTTTACTTTTCCCTATACTAAAGTTTCTTAAATAGTACTTATTGATGATTAGTGGAAAATGAAATAGATGCCCTCAAGAGCACAGAGCTAAGCTTGGGTAGTTACACTTGATTAGTACCCCATCAATAGTGATACCCTCATTAGTAGTTGCTAGTGCTAAATGAATAGTGATCACTTTAGATGGGAACACTTGGAGAAAATGATTATGAAAACCTTGGAATGATGAGTCATTCTATTGAAATGTTTTGACATGTGTTATGAAACACAATGATTTGAAGATGATACTGAATGAAGCATGTGCCCTGACTTTGATAAAAACTGATGGTTGGGTTCGGATGCGATACCATTCCAACTTTACCGTACAACCACAATACCTGAGTTGGGCAAGGCTTAACTGGAAGTTTATATGTCTTAGTATGGGTTCCCTCGCGGAAAGAGGTTGAGCTGAGGCTACCTCGTGAATATGAATGTCCACCTATGCAGTTCCCAGGATGGAAGATGGCCATGGCTGGGAGGCTAAACTCATAGGGGAGGTGCCTATACTTGGGTGTGTAATTGAAAGGTTAAGATTGATTATCCGCATACCAAGTATGATGAGTGAGGGTTATCCCTGACAGATGTATCGAATTTTATGGTGAAAGTGTAACACCTCTGCAGAGTGTCAAACTATTCGAATAGTTGTGTCCACGGTTATGGACAGTTGGAGTGGACATACTGTTTCGTTGTCAGATGTTTTCAAAATGACTTGTGACTTGAAACATGAACTTGACTTGACCACAACAAGGTTGTGGACATGAAAATAGGTTGCCACTTGAGTAATCTAGAGAACTAAATTAGGCTTTACTACTAAGTACTTCTGAAATAAAACTAGCTTGTTGCAAATAAGCCTAGAGCTTAGGATTCCCACTAGAATTGTTTTACTTACATTAGTGATAGTTTGCGAGTACTTTAAGAGTAGTCATGGCTTTGTCCCTGGCTATTCCCATGGCCAGACTATGAAGAGGACTATCCAGAGGATGGACAACAGGATGTCTATGATAACTAGGATCATCTCCCATCATCAGCATTGCCTGTGACAATGAAGATGGAGCCTCTACTACATCACTTTCCGCAGCTTTCATATGTATTAGGACTTGATCATGAGATCAACTATTTGTAAGACCATTATGGTTTGTAATGGATGATGTACTGTGCTATCAACTCTGTTATGTCTCGCAAAAATGGTAATCCTAGGATTGCGATGTACGGCATAACAGGCATCTGGACTTAAAAATCCGGGTGTTTACAAGCTGTTATCAGAGCAATCCTGACCATAGGAGACCCTAGTTAGAATGGACGTCTGAAAAACTTAGTTTCAAAACAAAGAAAGTGAGTATTTATGAAAACCTATTCTCACTCTTATACTTGAGATTCTTTCAAAAAGAGTTCACTTGTTCCTCAAAATTCTTGCAATTCTACATAAAAATTGACACACTTGATCACCTCACTAACTTACTCATCCTAATTGCTTATAGATGGAAGTGAAATACAGCAAGTTCTACCAGCTGGGAAATGCAGGGGAGCTCATCTTTGAGAGGGATTTGGGCTAGCTCGCGGAGTTTCTTGGATGCCCGCACCCGGAGTTCTTTGGAGCGCAGCTCAATGACCAACCCAGAGGGGAACTGCAGTGGTTGATCATTGCCGATGTGATAGGCAAAATGGAGCCACCCCTTTCGGAGAAGATCCAGTTAAGCTTGAGGGAGAATAACTAGCTGGATGGGCTAGCTAGAGCCATCCAGGAGGCACTTGCTCATCTGTGCGTGCAGAACATCAACCAGATCGTTGGCACTTGCTTCGCTCACTATGCAAGACGTGACTCCATGGGACAACCCTTGGACATGCCAGGACATTCGGAGCTGAAGCATCATGTGGATCACCTTGACTTCATGTTGCACGGGACTCAGAAGGAGTTGGACAATGCCCATGCCTACGCCAACCAGAATCACGCTATTGCAGTAGAGAGGAAATAAACCCTTGCCCTCCTAGCTAAAGATCGCAAGTCACTTCGTCGCCAGCATGACAAGAAGGACCGCATCATCGCTCGTCTCCGCCAGAAGGTGGCCACTCTCGAAGAAACCATCCATGACTAGGAGATCCAGCTTGAGGAGAAGGAAGAAGAAGGTGAAGATATTCGTGGGGATATCCACTCTTACCTCGGTGATGATGATGACTATCTGGACGACGTTGCCATGGAGTTCCACACTGACAAGGATGACACCGACTTCCTGGATGACAAGGAGCCCACCAATTCTAATGATGAGTAGTCGCACCTGAGCAATATCGTAGGTGTGAGTTTGTATCCGGTCCCGATGTATTGTAGCTTGATAGAATGGTTCTTAAAACCATCTGCTTAGTATTTGTGGTGTGTTGCTTGTACTGTGTTGCTTGGAATGAATGAATGAAAAGGAGTTATTAGTTTTCAAACCTTAGCAATACTCAAAGTTTAAAGCTTTTGAAACATACCCAAAAACCATAGAAATTTCCCTCTTATCTTATGATCTATCTCAATCTTCAGATGACTCGCGGCAACCCCGGTGGAAGCAGCTCATCCTAGGATTCGATGCTTCAGATTCTGCAGATGTTAGTTTCAGATCGAGAAGCCGATAGAGCCGAACGTCAAGCTAATCTCGCCACTCTTCAGCAGATAACCCAGATGGCCCACAACAATCAAGGCCATGGAAACCAGGATCACCATGGATCTAAGCTCAAGAACTTCCAAAACACCAATCCTCCTATGTTTAGCAAGTCTGAAGAGCCTTCAAATGCTGATGACTGGCTGCAAACAATGGAAAACAACTTAGAAGTTGCAGGAGTAGATGCTGCTGAGAAAGTACTGTTTGCCACCAACTATCTAGCAGGGTATGCAAGATCGTCGTGGAATAGCACCTGTACCATGAACAGAGGACAGATGATGACTTGGGAGGAGTTCAAGCTCAAGTTCAGCAGGACCCATGTGCCCCCAGGTTTGATCAACAGGATGAGGGATGAATTCAGAGAGCTGAAGCAAGGAAGAATGACTGTGGTGGAATACCGTGACAAATTTTTGTCTCTGGCTAGGTATGCACCGGATGAGATTAACATTGAAGCAAAGAAGAAGGAAAGATTCCTGAATGGTCTGCATGATGAGATGCAGACAGTGTTAGTCAACATTCCCTTTGATGACCTAGAAGCTCTAGTGGATTCTTCTATCCAGATGGAAGGAAAGATCAACCAAGCCAGTGAGAACCGCAAGCGTCATATGATGCACCAACCTGGACCACACCATACCCCGAAGTACCGCCCCAACCCGTCTGTAGGATTTGCACCCAGAAACAACAGGCCACCAATGAACCGTCCGAACTTTCCCAATCTTGGCGGAGGAATCTCGAGGCCCGTAGGCTACAACAACAACACCGGTAACCCCCATAACTTCAACCGTGCACCACCAAGGTCCACCAACAACCACAACAACAACAACAACAATACTGCCCCCAGGACTGGAAGTAATGTTGTGCCTATTGCCGGGAAGGACAAGTCAATGATCACATGCTTTGAATGTGGAATCACGGGTCACTACTCCAATGAGTGCCCCAAGAAGCTTGCTGCCGCACCCAATGTCACTGCACCTGCCCAGCAGCAATGCCTTGTTCAGCCTAGAAAGAGGTTTGCCCTAGGAAACCTGCACAACCGTACCAGCTGTCTGTTCCAGATGAATGTGGAAGAAGCCCAGGAAGTGCCAGATGTCGTGTTGGGTATGTTTTCTGTTAACTCAGTACTTGCAAGAGTGTTGTTTGATTCTGGAGCATCACACTCGTTTGTTATAGAAGAATTTGCATGCACTAGTAAGATTCAACCCACAAATTTGAAGCATGTCATGATAGTTCAAATACCTGGGTCAACCACCAAAGCTAGAAAAATTTGCAAGGTCGTGCCTATCAGAATACATGGAATAGATTTTTATGCCAATTTAATAGTACTTGGAACAAAAGGTTTGGAAGTAGTACTAGGAATGGATTGGATGTCGAAACATCAAGGATTAATAGACTATGCCAAGAAAGCCATAACCATGACCAGTAGCACCGGAGAATCAGTAGAGCATGTGTTTGAGATGCTGCCCCATCAATTCAAATGCAACAATAGTTTAGTCAAATCAACCCTAGATCAAGTCAGAGTAGTCTGTGAATACCCCGATGTGTTCCCAGATGAATTACCCGGTATGCCCCCAGATCAGGATATCGATTTTATCATTGAGCTGGTTCCTGGAACTGGACCCATAACTCAGATACCCTATAGTATGAACCCCGCTAAATTAGTGGAGCTAAAGAAGCAACTCGACAACATGTTGGGGAAAGGTCTGATACAACCAAGTGCATCGCCGTGGAGATCCCCTGTTTTGTTTAGGGATAAGAAAGATGGTGCTACCCGTTTGTGTATGGATTACCGGAAGCTGAATGACATCACCATCAAG
The DNA here is from genome assembly GCA_023614405.1 of Avena insularis. Lineage (NCBI taxonomy): Eukaryota > Viridiplantae > Streptophyta > Magnoliopsida > Poales > Poaceae > Avena > Avena insularis. Next base: position 211,231,701 of record CM042696.1, on the reverse strand, counting down.
AACAAGTACCCACTACCGAAGATAGAAGATCTGTTTGACCAGCTGACTGGTGCCAGAGTGTTTTCTAAGATTGATCTTAGAACTGGTTATCATCAACTAAATATCCGTGCAATGTATATCCCAAAGACTACTTTCACTACCCGATATGGATTGTATGAGTACAATGTCATGTCATTTGGATTAACCAATTCCCCCGCTTATTTCGTGTATCTCATGAATAAGATTTTTATGAACTTCTTGGATAAGTTTTTGATTGTTTTTATTGATGACATTCTGATTTACTCCAAGTTGGAAGAGGACCATGAACAGCACCTAAGAACCATCCTTGGAACCCTTAGAGAGCATCAGTTGTATGCCAAGTTTAGCAAATGTGAGTTCTGGTTAAAGGAAGTAGGATTCCTAGGACATATCTTGTCGGCAGGAGGAGTTGATGTCGATCCTGCAAAGATTAAGGATGTTGAAGAAAAGAAAACCCCAACCACTCAAACTGAAGTCCGCATATTTCTTGGATTAGCTGGATATTACCGCAAGTTTGTTGAAGGATTTTCAAGCATCGCAAGGCCGATGACCCAGCTATTGAAGAAAGATAAGAAGTTTGAATGAACAGACAAATGTGAAGCAAGTTTTCAAGAGCTCAAGAAGAGATTGATTTCAACCCCAATGTGGTAGTGGATGCTCTTAGTAGACTACGGTGTAGATTAAACACCATGATTAAGAAAGATTAGCCAAGTTTGCATGAGGAGTTGGAGAATTTTAGAATGGAGTTAGTTAGCGAAGGATTTCTAGCCAGTATTGACCTTCAACCCACTTTTATCAGTCAGATAAAGGAAGCCTAGAAAGGAAATGCCAGTATTGATGGAATTAAGCATCGTATCGGTACAGGGAAGGTACCCGGATTCACTGAAGATGAAGAAGGAGTTCTGTGGTATAAAGGACGTATCTGTGTGCCAGCAGATTTAGAGTTGAAGCAAGTCATTTTGCAGGAAGCCCATGATACTCTTTATTCTATTCATCCGGGAGGAACGAAGATGTATCATGATTTGAAGGAGCAATTTTGGTGGCACAAGATGAAGAGATAAGTCAGAAGCTATATCGCCAAGTGTTACATCTGTCAGAGAGTCAAAGCGGAACACCAGCGACCCGCAGGACTGTTGCAGCCATTGCAAATTCTAAAATGGAAATGGGATTCAGTTGGGATGGATTTCATCACCGGTTTGCCTACATCTAGTAGAGGCAATGATTCTATTTAGGTCATAGTAGATAGACTCTCCAAAGTAGCTCATTTCATACCCATCAAGACCACTTATCAAAGCTCGAAGCTAGAAGATTTGTAGATTGCTAGAATAGTTAGTATGCACGGAACCCCCAAGAAAATTGTTTCAGATCGAGGAACCCAGTTTACCTCAAGGTTTTGGAAGAAACTCCAAGAAGGATTAGGAACCAAACTGACCTTCAGCACAACTTATCACTGACAGACCAACGGATAGACGGAAAGATTAAACCAGATACTAGAAGTTATGTTGAGAGCCTATGTGCTAGAATATGGATCTAAATGGGAAGACTGCCTGCCTTTCGCAGAATTATCATACAACAACAGTTATCAAGCTAGTTTGCAAATGGCCCCATTTGAGTTTTTGTATGGAAGGACATGCCGTACCCCCCTGAATTGGTCACAAGTAGGAGAGAGTCAGATCTTCGGACCAGACATCCTACGAGAAGCCGAAGAGAAGGTTCACAAGATCCTTGAACACCTCAAGACCGTTCAATCCAAACAGAAGAGTTACGCTGACAAGAGACATCGAGACCTGACCTTCAATATCGGAGACATTTTGTATCTCAAAGTATCACCCTTGAAAGGAATGCAGCGTTTTCAACTCAAAGGGAAGCTTGCACCAGATATATCAGACCCTTCAAGATTTTAAGTCGCTGAGGAGAAGTATCCTATCAGCTAGAACTGCCTGAAGAGATGTCAGCCATACATAATGTGTTTCATATCTCGTTACTTCGAAAATGCTTAGAAGTTCCGGAGAAGACCGAAGTTTTCAAGAACATCGATCACAGAGCCGTGGATATGAACAAGGATTTAACCTATCGTGAAGTACCCATTCGTATTTTGGAAGAAGCCTTCAGAACCACCTGGACGAGAAGTATCAAGTTTCTAAAAATCCAGTGGAGCAACCATACTGAAGAAGAAGCTACTTGGGAGCGAGAAGATTATATTAGGACTGAGTTTCCAAATCTCTTTAGTTCCTAGTTTTTCCTAAATCTCAGGACGAGATTCTATTTAAGGGGGGAAGGTTTGTAACATCTCCAAAATATTAAAATAAGTTTACCATTTTCCAATTACACAAAATAAGGGTTAACAAAAACTTCTAATCTTAAACCCTAGATGAATGCATGTGTGTTTATTAATGATGTATGAATGCTTGTTATGCCATGTTTGTTTGTTATATATGTCGATAAATAGTTTAAAGATCAAAGCAAGATCATCTAGGTCAAATCCAAACAAAAACAAATCAAAAGAAAATCAATATATGAAGCATATGACCTAATGGTCATTTTTGCCAAAGTTAACACCTAGCCCACTTTGGGCATCTCTAGTAAATGAATTCAAACAAAAACAATTCTATTTCTTTTCTCCCATTTTTAGACCAAGTGAAAATGAACCCAAGTGAACTTTCAAAACTTACAGAAACATTTTCAAATCCATTTGAAGAAATTTTCAAAATTGAATCAAGGGTAAGCATCAAGATGGCCATTTTACAAAAACTAACCAAACCATCTCCACTTGACAAATCCTTGCAACCAGAGACACTCAAGCATGTGACCAACACACCCACCAAAAAGAATTTAAAAATTCAAATGTTTAGTTCATGCGGCCATTTAATCAAACACTTAGTGAGCACAGTACAACACTACCAACTATTTACTATTTGAATCAATCTAGTGATCACCATTGTACTCGTTTGAGCCTCTCTCACTCTCCTATGATCACCCCCAGTACCAGCCCATGCAGCTAGCACCGCTCACTAAACAAAATGACTAGTATCAGCCCGTACCCGAGCGTGCCATGCCGGTCGAGCATGGACACGACGCCACAAGCCTCGCCACCCTCGCCCATGATGTCTAGAAGGTAGGCGTGACCTCACCGCACCCGCCGGTCCATGCCAGTGGAGAAGCCAGCACAACCGCGCCCATCTTCTCTGTCTGCCATGCCGTCGCACACACCAGAGCACCGAGCCACCCCGCGCAGACACACCGCGGATTGCTCTCTCCTTGCGTAAATGCATTCGCCGCGTGATGGCCCAAAATATCGAGCTCGTTGGGGAACCCCAAGAGGAAGGTATGTTGAGCACGGCAGTAAGTTTTCCCTCAGTTATGAAACCAAGGTTATCAATCCAGTAGAAGCAAGGAAACACCTCCAAGGTGTTGCTAGCTAGTCTTTGGCAGGGCGCACTACCGGTGCTAGCAGCAACATGGAAACCTGCACAACATAACCACAGAACTTTGCCCCCAACTTACAGTGAGGTTGTCAATGTCACCGGTTTTGCTGAAAACAAAGGATTAAACGTATTATGTGGAAGAAAGGAATAGTTTGCAGAAAGTAAATGTAAAGCGATGGCATTGTAGATTGATGGTAAAAGAAAGGACCGGGGTCCATAGTTCACTAGTGGTGGCTCTCCTTAAGAAAGATGACATGTTGGGTGAACAAATTACAGCGAGATAATTGCCAAACATCGAGAAAGCAATCATGCATATACTAATCATCTTGATTCCTTTGAGATTTGATTGGGCATTACAACATTATACATAGACCGTAATCCAACTACATCTAGACTAATAATCCACCTTCAGGTTATCATCCGAACCCCCTCCAGTATTAAGTTGCAAGCAATAGATAATTGCATTACGCATTGCGTGTAAAGTAAACAATATGATTGTTCTATGAACAAAGGATTGTTGTTTTCTCCCTAGTAGCAACAACACATCTAGTACCTTAGAGATTTATGTCACTTCTCCAGATTACTAGAGGCATGAACCCACTATCGAGCATAAATACTAACTCTTGGAGTTGCTAGCATCTACTTGGCCAAGATATCTACTAACAACGGAAAGCATGCAAGATCACAAATAACAAAGACATGATAGAATCAATAATCAATCTGAAATAGCATCTCAATATCCATCGGATCCCCGCAAACACAACATGTAGGATTACAAATAGATGATCTTGATCATGAACGGAGCTCACAAGATCTAAACATGATAGCACAAAGGAAAAGAACTAGCCATCTAGCTACTACATGGACCCGTAGTCCAAGGATGAACTACTCATGCATCACACCGGAGGCTTGCATGATGATGAAGAAGGCCTCCACGGTGAATTCTCCCCTCTGGCAGGGTGTCGGGAAGAGCTTCAGATCCCTCCCGATCTCGGGATGGAGATGACGGCGGCTACAGACTCTTTCATGGAATTTTGATCGGGTACATAGGGTTTCTGTATCGGAGGCGATATATAGGCAAAAGGGGAGGCCGAGGGGGTGCCTGAGGCAGCCAGACCTCCCCCTGGCGCGGGCCTGGCCTGGACTCGCGGCCAGGTGGTGTGGCGGCCCCCTGGCCCCTCTCCGTCTCATATTCTGGCTCCGTATCTCACCCGGTGAAAAACTGACTTTGGCTTTTGTCCTGTCCAATTTTGAGAATATTCATTTTTTGACTTTCCTGGAACCAAAAACAGCAGAAAACAGGCAGCTGGCACTGTGGCTCTTGTGAATAGGTTAGTCCAAGAAAGTGTATAGGAAGTACTCCAAAGTGTGGACAAAACATAAGAAAGTAGATAAAACCAAGAATGGAACATCAAAAAATACGGATACGTTAGCAACGTATCAACATCCCCAAGCTTAACTCTTGCTCGTCCTCGAGTAGGTAAGTGATAAAAAGAAAGAATAATTTTTGAGGTGACATGAACCATCATAAACTTGATCAAAGTATTTGTAAAACATTGATAGCTGGGATCATAGTACTTCAACATAGCATGAAAGATAAAGTTCTAACAATAAGACATAGCAACTATGTTGCAACATGAAAAGGCATAAACAAAAGGTTCATGAATAACAATGCTTTGCAAGATGTTTGTTTGTTTCACATAAAGAAAACATAGCATAGTGGCATTCAGCTTGTCCGTCATAGAGTAGCAAACATAAATGCATAGGACACCTTCAAAGTCCATAAGAGTGACTAGATAGAAATAGTTTAAGAACAAGCAATATCCAAATTATGCATCAATCAATAAATCTTGGGACAATGCACATAGAACTAAGAATGGCCACTCTGCTCTCAAAGTAGGTGCATAAAGATAGAATGTGGAGACTCAACATAAAAGTAAAAGAAAGGCCTTCATAGAAGGAAGTAGGGATTCAAGTTTCATAAAGAGCTTCCAAAAATTATGGTACTTATTAGCTTTCAACTCTCATTGCCCCTATCATAAGCATCTTAAAGTGATTAAGGTTAAAGTGAACAAACTATGGAGTATATGCTTGACAAAGTATAAGTTGGAAATCTCATGTCCCTTGAATACGAGGGCCGCTCCTCATGCTACTCAAGTTTAGTTACCGGTAAGTTCTTGTCATAGTAAGTACATGTGTATCATAGAGAACCACCAACAGGGTACCCCTTGCCCGATGATACCGAAGAATCCCCATTTCAAAATGACAAGGCAAGCAGACAACAAGCATCTCAGCAATCTTCTTATTTACCATGGGAAAATGGGGCTTTTTTCTCTCTTTCCTCTTTTCTCATATCTATTTTTTTCTTTTCTCTTTTTTCTCAATATCTGACTCTATTTTTATAAGAAGAATGCTTCATAGACAACTCATTATGGTTACGCTGCAGGTTTCCACCTTGACGACATGGATTAGACCGGCGGCCCAAGCGTTTCTCTAACACAGATACATAACTCCATGGACTTACAAGCTCCCCTTTCATTTCACACCGACGACATCCATAAACAAAAGAGCATGATATCAACTAGGTACAAAGTGCAAGTGCAATGTTGAAAGCGTTCCCCATGACAACATGGTTCTGCTGATCCCCAACATATAAGTGCAAGCATATACAACATAGACGACACAATGTTTCAAGTTTATTAAGGGCAAGAAAAGTAAAGTGTGCCATCAAGTTCGTGAGAGCTTTAATCACTAGTTTTCTCATAACAAGTTTAATTCAGAAGGTAGATAAAAACATGAATATACTTGGAATAGCAATTGCTAATAGGTAGGTATGGTGGACTCTTTGGAATAACTTGGTTTTAGGAGTTGGATGCATGAGTGGAACTCATACTTGGTTATGGAGGCTAGCAAAAGACTGGGAGCGACCAACTAACAGAGCAATAATGGCCATAATCATGCAGAGCAACAAAACATCATTAATCAAAGCATAAAGTTATATTACAAGTCGAAAACTAAAGGATCATATAGGCTATGGTGACTTGGGATAGTCATGACATGGTGTGAGCATGCGCCAAGTCAACCCAAATAAAGCATCAAAGGAGAATACCACAATTCTATGCTTTAATATGCTAAAACAACGCATGATTCTTCAAAGGCACATTAAGCAATCTCAATTGTTTATAACATGTCATGCTACATCAAAGATCACTAAGCATAAATCCAAAGCAATATCAAGCATGGCATGACAAAGCATAGGCCACAGTCAAAAACAAGCTCTTTTTACCACTTAAGCATTAACTTTTCCTACTCTTTTCCAATCCAAACCAAACTATTTGAAAACCAATGCATGAAAGAGCTAAGAAAACCAAGCAAACAAAAACCAAAAACGAAAACGAAAAATAATACGCTCCAAGAACAACACAATTGTGCATGAAACAATAAAAATGAAGTGTTTGGAAGAAACCTGGGATTTTTATTGATGAAGAAGGGGATGCCTTGGGCATCCCCAAGCTTTGATGCTTGTACCTATTGAATGTTTCTTGGGGTTACACGGGGTGGCATCCCCAAGCTTGAGCTTTAGTCCATTCTTCATCTCATTACATCATTCTCTCCATACACCTGAAATTTTTCCTTCATACAAAAGTTCACACAATCTTTATTAGCAACATTAGTGCACTCAAGATAATAGGTCTTTAGGTTCAGTTTCAACACCAATAAAACTTCCATTAAAACACAAGCTACTGTAGCACTTCCCTCAAAAAGCTCAATTCCCCAAAAGAACTCAAAAATGAACCAACAAGAAGCAAATGCAAATAATGGCAGAAATCTGTCAAAACAGACCAGCAGGTGAATACCAATTTTTTTAGAAGACCTTCTGTTGCTCAAATCAAAAAGTGTTGAACTAAAGAAAATTAGATAACAACCTGGGGCAGAAGCACAAACATTCACGCCTCAAAAAGACGTACAGAGATTTTACACGAATTTTTATGGTGAAGCACAGAAATCTGTTTCGGGACAGCAACTTTCCCAATCATTACTTCTCTCTCATTAGAGGTTATTCTTGGCACAAAAAGCAAATAAAAAGGATAAGGAGCAGTTATTACTGAAGCAATAACTTTCAAGACTGAGCTAAAACTTTTGGGTTATCTCCCAATAAGTACTTTTCTTTAACGCCTTTAAGTTAGGCATAAGAAGCAAAAAAAATAATCAAGTGTTCTCAAATGAAGAAGCATTAAGATTAATACCAGAAATATCTTCAACAAGGCAAGGTATCTCATCCAAATAAGTTCTAGAGGATCCTCTCTCAACGCTCTTGGGTTCACTATTTTCATCAAACGGGTTTTCGGGAACAATCCAATCAAGATTCTTTTCTATGGCTTCATGCATTGCTACAAGTTTGAAAGGTATTGGTATCTTAATTTCCTCCCCATTAGGTTCGGTTTTGTTCATATTTTCTCGTGTACCAATAACATCTACGCATGGGCCTAGCATACTAAAATGTTCAAAGACTTTTCTAGCTTCCTTGGCAACATCATAGAATTCCTTAAGCAAAGTTTCTAGAATAAAATCCCTCTTTTTAGGGTCCTCAATTTCTTTAAGTTTAAGAAACATTACTTGCATTATGGGGTTAAGGTTAACAAACCTAGCTTCCAACATGTGAACTAAAGAAGCTACAGCAATTTCATAATTTGGAGCAAGTTCTGCAAGGGATATATCCTCAATATCCTCATGCTTACTAACATGATTAAAGAATTCTTCAATATTATTTTTTCCAATTATAGAGCCACTTCCTATTGAAAGGTGTTTCAGGGTGAATTTAGGGATCAACATGGTGAGCTAAGGAAGAGGTAACAACTATAGTAAGCCTTAATTGTTTTGTGTTTTTAATAAAAGAAAGCAAACTAGTAAAACTAATTTTTTTGTGTTTTTGATAAAGAAACAAGCAAACAAAGCAGAAATAAACTAAGCAAAACAAATAAAAAAAGTAAAGAGATTGGTTATGAGAGACTCCCCTTGTGAAGATGTCCGTGACTCCCTAGCAACGCCCCAGAAAAAGTCCTTGATGGCCCAAAATATCGAGCTCGTTTTGGAACCCCAAGAGGAAGGTATGATGAGCACAACAGTAAGTTTTCCCTCAGTTATGAAACCAAGGTTATCAATCCAGTAGGAGTAAGGAAATACCTCCAAGGTGTTGCTAGCTAGTCTTTGGAAGGGCACACTACCGGTGCTAGCAGCAACGTGGAAACCTGCACAACACCACCACAGAACTTTGCCCCCAACTTACAGTGAGGTTATAAATCTCACCGGTTTTGCTGAAAACAAAGGATTAAACGTATTGTGTGGAAGAAAGTAATAGTTTACAGAAAGTAAACAGAAAGCAGTAAACAGTTGTAGATTGATGGTAAAAGAAAGGACCGGGGTCCATAGTTCACTAGTGGTGGCTCTCCGTAAGATAGGTGACATGCTGGGTGAACAAATTACAGGGGGGCAATTGATAAACATTGAGAAACCAATCATGCATATACTAATCATCTTGACTCCTTTGAGATTTGATTGGGCATTACAACATTATACATAGACCGTAATCCAACTGCATCTATGACTAATAGTCCACCTTTAGGTTATCATCCGAACCCCCTCCAGTATTAAGTTGCAAGCAACAGATAATTGCATTACGCATTACGTGTAAAGTAAACAATACGATTGTTCTATGAATAAAGGATTGTTGTTTTCTCCCTAGTAGCAACAGCACATCTAGTACCTTAGAGATTTCTGTCATTTCCCCAGATTACTAGAGGCATGAACCCACTATCGAGCATAAATACTAACTCTTGGAGTTGCTAGCATCTACTTGGCCAAGATAGCTACTAACAACGGAAAGCATAAAAGATCACACATAACAAAGACATGATAGAATCAATAATCAATATGAAATAGCATCTCAATATCCATCGGATCCCCGCAAACACAACATGTAGGATTACAAATAGATGATCTTGATCATGAACGGAGCTCACAAGATCTAAACATGATAGCACAAAGGAGAAGAACCAACCATCTAGCTACTACATGGACCCGTAGTCCAAGCATGAACTACTCACGCATCACACCGGAGGCTTGCATGATGATGAAGAAGGCCTCCAGGCTGAATTCTCCCCTCCGACAGGGTGCCGGGAAGAGCTTCAGATCCCTCCTGATCTAGGGATGGAGATGACAGCGGCTACAGACTCTTTCGTGGAATTTTGATTGGGTACTTAGGGTTTCTGTATCGGAGGCGATATATAGGCGAAAGGGGAGGCCGAGAGGGTGCCCGAGGCGACCAGACCACCCCCTGGCGCGGGCCAGGCCTGGCCGTGCGACCAGGTGGTGTGGTGCCCCCTGGCCCCTCTCCGTCTCGTATTATGGCTCTGTGTCCCACTCGGTGAAAAACTGACTTTGGCTTTTGTCCCGTCCAATTCCGAGAATATTCATTTTCTGACTTTCCTGGAACCAAAAACAGCAGAAAACAGGCAGCTGGCACTGTGGCTCTTGTTAATAGGTTAGTCCAAGAAAGTGTATAGAAAGTACTCCAAAGTGTGGACAAAATATAAGAAAGTAGATAAAACCAAGCACGGAACATCAAAAATTATGGATACGTTAGCAACGTATCACCGCGTCACTAGCAACCTCCCAGACACGACCGTTCGCCGTTGCACGCCCCGTGACCACCGTATGCCATGATGAACACCGCGGTACCCGAGCAGAGCATGGACGTCTCCTGTCCGATTAAGACTTTTCCTCGTCGTGCCACTATGCGCATGATGACCACCAGGGAGCACAGCGGGTCTACCTACGTCCACACCCATGCCAATAGCGCCCTGTAGCAACGTCGCCGACGAGCCCGAGCCATGCCGCAATGCTCCTCTCGCTGGGGGTATAAATAGGACCCTCCCTGCCTCCAAATGCACACCACTCGACTCACCTCTCCCCAAGAATCCCCCCTGAGCCAACCCTAGAGAAAGGCGAGCACCACACCACCGGAATTTTGCCGGAGCCTACCGCTGACGTGGAGGAACGGAGCCATCAATTGGAGCTACCCCAGGAGCTGCCACGACCACCATTCGAACCACCGTCATCTACCAGCTTGTTCATCTACCTCGCCGGACCTAGCTGGAGCCCTGGTAAGCCTCTGACGTCCCCTGCCGTAGAACTAGGGTTGGAATCCCCGCGTGTCGTCCGACGGAGACGATGACGCTCAGTCGTTGATCTCGTTCTAATCGTGCGGGCCAGATTAGTGGATACCATTTCGTGTTAGAGTAGCCGCTGACATATGGGACCAATGCAGGTGCAACCCACTGCATACGCGCTGTACAGTTGGGCTGGCCCATGTTCGTTCCCACGCTTGTCCAGCGATTCAAAAATAGATTTTCCTTTTTATTCAAAACCCTATTCTGTAGCTTTTTTCAAAATCGAATTGAAGGAGATCTACTAAACCAAATTGCATGATTCAAATTTAATTAGAAAGGTAATGAATATATCTAACCACTCCCGTTGGATTCAATCGATTTGAATATAGAGCTCATCCATAGTAAAAATAACAATGCAGAGACTTTTCCAACTTCAAACATTTCTCTAAAATCAACAATACATGATTTTGAGTTGATTCCAATTGTCAAAAATCACAATTTCCATGATCTATCTGAATATGTAAAAATATTTAGTTTTACATGAAGGAATCTTGGACTAGTATTAAAAGAATGCTATATAGTCATTTTAATTATATTAAATAGTAATATTCAACTTTGTAATATATGCCAACCACTTTAAATCACATTCCCAAGTATTAGATTATGTGGTGATGACATGGTTAACATGATCCCATATTTTAATTGGAGAATATTAAATCTTAAGTACTTTTTCAATGAGTAGAAATTGCATTTCTAAAATAAGATAAAGAAGATTAGGTCATTAATTCATGTGGTGATTGAGATGATGCTAGATCATCTAGTGTGAACCTTTTTGTGCTAAATAGAAGTATATAAGTACTGTTTGGTGATTGTGTACCTCGTATTTATTTATAGACGCTAGTATCAACCCGGGGTATGAAGAAGAGGAGTTCTACGAAGACGAAGAGGAGAACTTCGACAACTGCACCAACCAAGGCAAGCCATCCTACGCAAGCTAAGTTATGCAAGGCCCACTATGCAAGCTAGCCTATGCAAGATACATTATGCATTCTATTGGGATGCAACTTTGATTATACCAATCCCAAGTTTTACTTGTAAGCTTTATCTTTTCTTTCCTTTACCAAAGCTGCTCAAATAGTTAATTAATTGGTGATTAGTGGAAAAATAGGATACATGCTATCAAGAGCATAAAACTAGGTTTGGGTAGTACAATTGATTAGCACCCCTCAATAGTGACACATTCATTGATAGTTGCTAGTGGTAAACTAATATGATCACCTTAGATGGGAACACTTCGAGAAAAGGATTATGAAAACCTTGGAATGATGAGTCATTCTATTGAATTTTTTTGACATGTGTTATGAAACACAATGACTTGAAGATGATACTGAATGAAACATGTGCCTTGACTTTGATAAAAACTGATGGTTGGGTTCGGATGCGATACCATTCCAACTTTATCGTACAACCACGGTACTTGATTTGGGTAGGGCTTAACTGGAAGCTTATGTGTCTTAGTATGGGTTCTCTCACGTAAAGAGGTTGAGCTGAGGCTACCTCGTGAATATGAATGTCCACCTATGCAGTTCTCGGGATGGCAGTTGGCCATGGCTGGGAGGCCAAGATCATAGGGGAGGTGCCTATGCTAGGGTGTGTAATTGAAAGGTTAGGTTGATTATCCGCATACCAAGTATGATGATTTAGGGTTATCCCTGACGGATGTATCGAATTTTAAGGTGAAAGTGTACCACCTCTGCAGAGTGTCAAACTATTCGAATAGCTGCGTCCGTGGTTATGGACAGTTGGAGTGGCCATACTGTTCCGTTGTCAAATGTTTTCAAAATGACTTGTGACTTGAAATATGATTTTGACTTGACCATAATAGGGTTGTGGACATGAAACTAGATTCCCACTTAAGTAATCTAGATAACTAAAATAGGCTTTACTACTAAGTACTTCTGAAATAAAACTGGCTTATTACAAACAAGACTAGAGCTTAGGATTCCTACTATAATTGTCTTACTTACATTAATGATAGTTTGCGAGTACTTTAAGCGTACTCATGGCTTTGTCCCTGGCTATTCCCAAGGCCATACTATGAAGAAGACTATCCGGAGGACGGACAACAGGACGTCTATGATAACTAGGATCATCTCGAATCGTCAGCATTGCCTGTGACAATGAAGATGGAGCCTCTACCATGTTATTTTCCACTGCTTTGATGTGTATTAAGACTTGATCATGTGATCAACTATTTGTAAGACTTATGGTTTGTAATGGATGATGTATTGTGCTACCAATTCTGTTATGTCTCACAAAAATGGTAATCCTGGGATTGCGATGTACGGCATAATAGGCATCTGGACTTAAAAATCAGGGAGTTCACATAAGGCAACAACGGGATTTAATAGCCTAGCTTAGCCCGCAAGGTACCACCACCTCATCTCGGCCGCAGATAGAAGTTGCTCCCGATGCTACCGGCCCACCATCTCAGCAAAAAAACAACGTGGCTTGCACCGAGCGACCAGGTGGTGATGATGAAGTGGCTCTTCGGTACCCAGTGGATGATATCACGGGCTCCACACCCTGCGATCTACATGTGAAGGTTGTAAACATAAGCATGAAGGCGGCGGTCGGCTATGCCTTACCCACGTGCATGCCAACTTACCATTGCAGACTGGTTCCACAAGGCTATGTTGTTGCCGGGGTTGATCAAGTTACAAGCGGATTTGAGCAGCTGGCGCTTGACTACCCTACCGGTGAAGGGGATTTGCTTGTGCTGGGAGATGTCATAAACACCACCGTTCTGTGGAAAAAGGAATACATTGTGCTTCCAAATTGGACGCCTAGGTCTCCAGTGTGTCACCCGTCTCCGCGTCGGCCTCCTCTCCTCATTCAGGCCTACTCCGCTGCCGCGTCAGCCTTCTCCTCCACCACATCAGCAGTCTGCGCCGCTGCCACCGTCCACTAAGGTTGAGAGCCAAAAGCAGAAGCGTACCAGCACAACTCAACCGGATCCCCTCCCAAAAGTACAGCAAGAAGTGAAACAGTTCCTTGGAAGGAAGAAGAAGCCCGCCGAGCCACCCATAAAGAAGTAAAAATGTTAAAAATGCTGAAGAACCTGTGAAAACCCGAGCCAAGGCTTATATCATAGTATGACCGCTCTATTCTCAAGTCACATAAGGCATCAAAAGAGCAGTCGAGAAGTAGTAGTGCAAAAGGGAAATCAGTTCCACAGGTCGGAGAACAGAAAAACTCGTGCCCCCTGCTACAAGTGTATCCCATCGAGTGCTTGGATCCGGAGATGGTAAAACTATACAAAGATGAAGCCGAAGCTTTTGGTATGAGTATTCCTGAGTACTTAAGCCGGGTCAATTTCCCCTGTGGGTGATCAAGTAGCATACCAATACAAGTACGGAGACCCTCTCATCAGATCTGAGCAGATCCCGCATCTACCAACATAATTGTGAAAGTTGCATCGGTGGTACATGCAAGCTTGTAAGGATGGGGCAAACTAGATCATAATGGGACTTAAAATGGATCATTACGGGCATGGAGATGACGAGATAAACATCGAATTTAGTGAATTATTCCGGCTCTACAATCAAGACACCCTCGACAAATTACTCGTCAGTGCCTATTGTCTGTAAGTATTAATTTTGTATTTAAATGTTCTCTAGCTCAGCTCGTTCATTGCATATATGTACTCATCATTGTATTAGTTATGCAGATTGAAAATTCTCGAATGCAGGAAAGGACGAATATATGACATTGGGTTCGTTGACCCATATACCGTGAATGCATATTGTCTAGATAACTTTCCCAAGGACACGGAGGATAACTTGGTATGCGCGTTAAGGTTTAATGAAACCAAATCGGAAATACTATTTCGTTACAACTACAGGTCAGTGTTACTGTCTTGTACATATTCTATTTCGCTTGCTTGAAATTAAGTGTAGTTGATGAGTTATGCGTGTGCACAGTTATCATTTTATTCTTCTAATCATAATCCCTGACCGAGGACTAGTAAAAGTCATGGACTCGAAATATAAACCCGTTGAGTCGTGTGGGGACATGCAGGATATGATCCAGAGGTAATTTCAACATTATAACACTATTTCGGCAACTTTCGTTCATTTCCTATCAAGTAATTAATAACTTCTTTCTTTATTTTCTTTGCAGGGTAGTGTTTGAAAACAGTTCACGAAGAGGGCTCCGGGTGCGTGGAAACCGGAGCTTCAATTTGAACATAACCCGGTAAGTACTACTAGCTAGGTCCCCACATCTCTTTGATTTAGTTTCAATACCATTTTCATCCTTGATTATTATTTTGATTGAACTCTGTTCTTATAAAGTGCTTGAAGCAGGTAGACGGAAATAATTTATGTGGATTTTACGTTTGCGAGTTCATTCGCCAGATGACCTGTGAGATGAGTGATCGTATTAAAAATCAAATTCATGTACAGAAACAATATTCTCACCATTTTATCTTATTACCATCAATTGTGTGTTGAGTTTCATTCATATATATTGACCCCTTCTTTAAATTAGACGGAAAAGTTGCGGGACGAGCTTCTAGCAACCGAGCGTATACAACAAATTGAAGAGGGACATGCGGGATTCCTACTTGACCAGGCCATAGACCCAGCCGAAGAATACCATAAGTCCCACAATTTTGGACAATAGGAATTGTAATAGAAATTATATTGTTTATATGCATGAACGCGTGTACCGTTAAGTAAATATGTCCGACCAAGTACTATGAAAGAGGTCACTTCGATCTCTATATTAATGATGATTTTGTGTAATATAATGTGTGCTGCATGTGTGCGTCAACGTGTTACAAATGGCGAGCCATGGGCGTGTCTGCGGGTTCTGGCGTGGCAGAACCCGCACACGCCCACGGCTGGCCACGTGGTCACCTTTTAGCACCGGTTCGTATTTGTCACCAGGCCAGCCGAGCCAGAGACGCCCACATGGAACCCATTTAGCACCGGTTCACAGCACAACCCGTGCTAAAGGGTTGGACCTTTAGCACCGATTCCTTTGCACCGGTTGCACAACCGGTGCAAATGGGACTTAAAAGCCGGTGCAAATGTCCTGGTTTCTACTAGTGCGCTTCCATTCTCCTACGCCACAGCCTACCGGCGAGAAGCCCCCCCGCCCGTGATCACCCATCCTGCGCCACATGCATGACCTCTTGAGCCGCCCCTATGCATAGGTTGACTCCATGCCCACCGCCCTAGATCGAGCCGGGCCTCGATAACCGTCGGCCCATCCACTAAGGGGCGCCCCCATGGTCTTGACTCCACGATGGAGGAGTAGGCCATGACAGAGGCGATGGCCGATCCCGACAAGAAGTCGTCCAGGCCAACAACGAGCCTGATCATGAAGATGAGCACTAGGCACGCGAGAGGTGGGCCGTGGACCGGTCCGGTGGAGTGGGTAGCTAGTTATTGGTTAATCGGCTTTTTTCGTACTCCTCAAACGTAGTTGAGTCGGTGCCCATCGCTTTGGTCTTTCACCCGGCGCAAGCCATTAGATAATATATATGACTGAACATCCCATGTGTTCACCAAGTAAACATTGACAATATATATATCTTTGTAGTATAACAATTAGTGTTACACACAACTTTTTTTGATGGCATCATTATGAGAGATTTGGTTAAAAAATTTAAGTTTCTAATAAGCAAGTTCATATGTTTATATGTTCCTTAACAGAAGTGTGTAGCAGTCTTATGATCAAGCTCTATACGATATACTGTAAATCACATAAATAGTACAAACAATAACTGAAATATCTAGTCAGTAGGTTATATAGGACAAAGAAAAGATAAACACAACTCACCAGCAGTTAGAAACAATGAGATAAAATCTCAAGCTTTATCTTGATTATATCCCACTCATTCTTGAAATCCATTATCTGCAAGACCCAAAGCACCATACTGCTTGCCTAATGAACGATTGTAGTTTGTACACGGTAACTCTGCAAATATGGACATCACTGTAAGATAAATTCACTGGCTAAAAAAACAGATAAACACAACGGTTAATATAAGACCAATGTATGCATGTCCTAATCCTATTTATCATTCACGTGAGAAGAAACAGTGGCTTAGCAAATCTGACTTAGAATCTGAACAAAACAATTGCAGCAACCACAAAGTGGAATAGAGAGCAAAGTGTCACAGATATCTCATGGAGAATATAATGGATGGGATGATAAGCTATGTCGGTCACTAGCTGGAACCTGTTGGAGCATCCAGGGAAGCTGTGTTCATCGTCGTTGGACGCGCGGCGGAGCGAAAACTTGCGGTGATTCCCTACTCTGGATGGGAAAGGAGATTCACGAGTACGGTTAGTTGGAGCGGAGGCCAGGAACCCTATCGGGGCATGGGAGGAAGAGGAGATGGGCTGGAGCGGCAACCGAGAACCATATCGGGGCATGGGAGGAAGATGAAATGGGTTGTTGGCAAGATGGATACGGGGATGGCCGGTGATGGGGATATGCCGAATGGGGTATGCCTAGCAGGACGTTTCGACTTGACCAAGGGCTTTGCGAGTGGGCCTACAGGACGGCGACTGGAAAGCGACTGAAAGGAAGCCTGGCGACTAGAAGCTGGAAGCCTAGAAGCGTAGCTGAAGCCCAGCCGGATTAGGTCAAATCTTCCGAGTTCTTGACTGATTCGGTTGTATATCTGTAAACCCTAGCGAGGTACCCCCTATATAAACCTCCCTAGGGTAATCTTTGTACGCACGTTCCATCATATAACCCTTCCAAGCGACTCGCTGCCTAGCCGCCGAGCTCGCCACCCCTATAACTCACTTGCTGATAATACAATCTAGCAGGAATAGGTCTTTACCCTACGGGGGGCGAACCTGGGTAAACTCATATGTCTCAGCCCTCATCTCGCTCCGAAGATGGCCACCCGCTCTTTCCCTCAATCTTATGAATCGCTACCCCTGGTAGCGACTGCCATGGTCATTCCCACGACAGTGTTGCCCACCGTGGGGCATGGCCGGTTTGACCTGAGTTATGCAGTGAGACCCTATATGCCAATCGATCGGCCGATCGCCACCGGCCGTATGATTGCCAAACAGCGGCGGGATCCTCTAGATCCTGCCCAGCAACTATTTCCCGGTGTCGCGTCCGATCACGCACAACAAAGTGATGCCAGTCGGCACCATCAACCTGTTTGTCGGCTTCACCGACTGACATGGGTATACCCTACAGGTACTCGAGTTTGGTGTATACGGTCTAGATAAGGCAGAATCCCATGGTGTTGCCAAGGCCCAATGGAGAATTCGAGTGGCCCACGAACTCTTGATTGCTTACGAGACAAGAAGAAGCTTAAGATAGAAAGTTCAAAGGGAAACCCTAATCTGTAACCGACTCGACCTGCTACCCGAGACCTAGCCTATCTATATAAAGGCTAGGAGGGGGTGGCGAGAAGGATGATCACCACCCTAGTTTCCACAACTCTCGCCAGATTGCATCTGCGCGCCCCTGTAATCTTTGATTCCTTCGTTAATTCCAAGTCCGTGGGCGATGGAATCAGTCTGGCGATTGGGAGCTTCCGCTTCCAGGTTGGTCAGCTAGGCACGCTTCGCATGCCTGACCAGCCGACGGCACCCACGATTGCTCCAGCAGCGTGGTTCCCGCCACCAATCGGCACCCTTAGGCGAGCTCAGCACCTCGGCAGCAGCTGAGAGTACAGACAGTGACAGCAGTCGCGAATCCGATCTGGGTGACCTAGCCACTGAAGATGGAGCCTACGGCTCTGGATATGAAAGTGGTGGGAGCAACAGCCTCCCCAACCACTTCAGGTGTGCCATCATCAACGCGGGCGACACCACCGCTAATCGCGAAAACACAGGCACCAGACCGCCCAACGGCAGCATGCCCAATGGCGGCATACCAGTCTCAAACAGCGGCCCCACCAACGATGGTAACAGCGTGCCCGTCAACAATGGGACAGGTGGAGAACCATCGCTCTCGACGAATGCGAACACCAGTGAGCGCATGCTGATCAAGCTCAACAACAACGAGTGGGCCCGCTATCGTGAAGCTCTACGGGGCAATCCTCTACCCCCCAACATGCCACAAGATATGCTGATGAGCTACCATTGGCTACTAAAGGATGAATTCAAGCGCCAGCAACAGGTGATCGCGCAACTCGAAGCGCGCAGAAAGGAGGAAGATAAATCGAATCTTTGACGAGCCGGGCTCTCCTCCCATGGAGGATCCTCTTCCAAAGGCAACGAATACGTTGCCAACAAGAGGCGATCTCGACTGGCCCGCCTCACCGAGCAAGAATGCGTAGAGGCCACGAAAGTCCTCGACTTCGGCTCTATGACAGTCGACACGCGGGGCAACATGCTCCCAAAGATGCCGCAAGCCGCGGTGATAGCGGCCACCATGTACCTCCTTAACAACCAGCCGGCGGCTGGAGACCCGCATGCTGCCATGCACCGATCGACGATCGCGGGCTTGGGGCTAATCGAGGCCGCCCTCAACAAAGAACCAACACCAGAGCCGAAGCGAAGTAAGGCTCTAGAAAAGTACTACTCGTACTCCACTAGTGACGGGAGTCGCGATCTATCACAGCGGCGTCGCTCACGGCGGCATGACTGCGACTACGATGCATGCGATGACCTCACGCAGTACAAAGTCGACAAGATGCGGGCAAGACGCGCTCGCTCGACTGACTTAGAAGAATACGAGACTGAGCTCTGCGGCGCCAGATGCTTCAGTAGGGCCATCAGGCAGAAGCGAATGCCTAAGGGGTTCAAACTCCCATCAGAGAACCCAAAATCTGATGGTCTACAGGACCCAAAAATCTGGTTGGAGGACCACACTCCTCCGTCAGACTACATGGAGGGAGTCGAAGCACGGCCATGTAATGCCTGCAGCTACAACTGCAGGGCGCCACTCGCGCATGGCTCAACAACCTCCCGTGCGGATCCATTCGCAGCTAGGAAGAGCTGGTCTACATCTTCGTGCGCAATTTCAAGGGCACTTACAAAAGGCTCGCATCAATCGAAGAACTGAGAAGCTGCCAGCAAAGATCGGGCGAATCGCTACGCTCGTACATCCAGAGGTGGTCCATCATCAAGAACTCCTCAGAAAACATCTCGGAGGACCGCACAATCAACACGTTCAACGGTGGCGCTCGCCGTATAGAGCTTAGGGAGGAGCTGGGCCGCTCGAAGCCCAAAATGATCGACCACCTGATGGAAATCGCGAATCGGTGGGCTGACGGAGAAGACTCGATGAAAAACCGCACCTACTCCAATGATGAAAACGACCTTGGGCGCAGATGCGACCGCCGAGGCAAATGTCGGATGCGCATCTATGATGACCGCGACGAGGTCAATATGGTCGCAGCCGGCTACAACGACAAATGCGACGACAACCGCAACAGCGAATACCGCAGTGGTGGATACGGCGACAGCGGAAAAACCACGGAGGTGTGGCAACGCCGCACTCGCGAAGAGGCACCCGCAACATCTATCGAGGACAAACTATCCGGGCCATGCAACGTGCACTTCTACATCGACAAGCACGATGGCAAGAAGAAATCCAGCCACCTTCTCAAGGACTGCCGCGAGTTCCTCAAACTCCACGAGGGCCTAGCCCGGATGAATCGCGACGCGGTCAATAGGGTCTACGGAGCCTCCCAGGCGTTGTGGCACATGGACCTCCCCCACTACCGCCCGGATCGCCGCCACCCGCGGCCGCACCGGTCCAGCATCATAGAGGCGAGCCATACCCACGAGCCGTGGGCAACATGGGGATGATCCAAAAAGGGCGTCCCTCAAACCGAGTGCAGAAGGCCATCACTCGCCAAGTAAACTTGGCGATAAACTCTCCACCTTCCACCACTGAGTACCTCAGTGGAAGTGACTCCTACATCATCTTCGACAGGCGTGACCACCCGCGCATCGCCTAGGCCACTGTCGCCTCGTACTCGAGGCGCAGATTGGGGGTTTCGACATGAGTCGCGTCTTCATGGACGGCGGCAACGACATTAACCTCATGTTTGCAAGTACCTTGCGTGCAATGAGGATCCCTCTGACGTGTCTGGAAGTTTTAGACATGACGTTCCACGTCATCGTCCCAGGGAAAGGCATATATCGCCTAGGAAAAATCAACCTCGACGTCATCTTCGGCATGCCGCAAAACTTTTGGCGAGAGCGCATCAACTTTGAAGTCGTCGACTGGCCTTCACAATACCACTGCATCCTCGGACGTGTCACGTTCGCAAGGTTCATGGTAGTGCTGCACTACGCCTACCTGCAGATGAAAATGCCAGGTCCAAACGGCGTAATCACAATCAATGGCAACTTAGAGAGGTCCGAAAGCTGTGATAGGGAATTCAACAGAATCTCCTAGTCCTTTGGCATGCAAGAGGAACTCGCAAAATTAAAGGAGTCGACAGATAACAGTCTGCCTCCCCTAAGCAGGCCAAGTTCACCCGACATGTCCTACGACTTGTCGGTGCACACGAAGAAAGTCCAGGTCCATCCAACGGACCCGATCAAGACGGCCCTCGTCGCCAACAACTTGAGTTACGCATAGGAACTCGCGCTCGTCAAATTCCTCCGTGATCACTGGGAGATCTTCGCCTGGTGTCCAGCGGACATGCCAGGAGTTCCCAGGGAATTCACCGAGCACTCACTCAACGTGAATCACGCCAAGGCCAAGCACCGGTGATCCGGTATACGAACCAAGAGCAAAAGCAGTCAGAATGGAGATCAATAGACTCCTCGACGCAAAATTCATACGCGAGATCAAGGAAAGCACTTGTCTCGCTAACACAGTGCTTGTGCCTAAAAAAGACACGGATATCCCGGGGATGTGCGTGGACTTCACCTCCTTGAATAAGCACTGCCCAAAGGATCACTTCCCATTGCCGCGAATCGACCAAATCATCAACTCCACAGCGGGATGTGAGCGTCTCTGCTTCCTCGACGCCTACTCAGGCTATAATCATATTCAAATAAAGGAGGAGGACTAGGAGAAAACGATGTTTATGATGCCCATTGGTGTGTTCTGCTACAACATGATGCCCTTTGGGCTAAATAACGCAGGAGCCACCAATCAGCGGTGCATGCAGGCTTGCCTCAAGAATCAACTTGGTCGCAACATCCAAGTCTATGTTGATGACATCGTCATCAAAACCAAAGAGGAAACCTCGCTAATTGACGATCTACGCGAGACCTTTGCCAACCTTGACTGCTATCGGATCAAGCTTCATCTGGACAAATGCGCCTTCGACGTGCCATTTTGGGCAGTTACTCGGGTATCTCATCTCCGCGAGGGGGATCGAAGCAAACCCGAAGAAAATAAAAGCCATACTGGCCATGGAGAAGCCGGAGAACATAAGAGGCATCCAGCAGCTGGTTGGGCGAATTGCGGCGCTCAGTCGATTCATCAGTTGAATGGGCGAAAAGGCACTGCCCTTCTACCAACTTCTCCGCAAAGCTGACAAGTTCGAGTGGACAGACGAGGCGCAAGAAGCATTCGAGGACCTCAAACGTTTACTATCCACCTCCCTAGTACTGGTGACTCCACGCAAAAAAGTACCGATGTTGCTCTACATCTCCGCCACCAACCAGGTGGTCAGCACGGTGCTTGTGGTGGAATGAGCCGAAGAAAACAAGGTCCACGGGGTCCAGCGCCTAGTCTACTACCTCAGCGAGGTGCTCACGCCAACAAAATAGCGGTCCCCGCACTACCAGAAGCTGGCGTATGGCGTCTTCATGACATTCAAGCGACTACGCCACTACTTCTAGGAGCACTCGCTCGGGAACATACTCAATAACCCTGATGCCACCGGGCGAGTCGCGCTCTAGGGAATCGAACTGTCTCCACGAGACATCACATACGAAAAGCGCGACGTGATCAAGTCGCAAGTTCTCCCTGATTTCCTCGTGCACTGGATAAGAACCAGCTCCCCGACAAGCCAGATATGTCCTACCTTTGGAAAATGCACTTCGACGGATCCAAACGAAAGGACGGAGTTGGCGTAGGTGTCATACTAACATCGCCCTAGGGAGACAAGCTGAAATACATTCTGCGAATGCAGTTCACTGCCTCCAACAATGAAGCTGAGTACGAGGCTCTAATCCATGGGATGCGGATGGCGAAAGCCTGTGGTGCCAAAAGGCTCATCATCTACGGCGACTCCAAACTGGTGGTCAACCAAACAATGCACGAGTGCGACACACTGAGTGATAACATGATCGCCTATCGCAACCTCTATGACACACTCGAAGGGGACTTCGACGGCTATGAGCTGCGACATGTGGGCCGCGAAAGCACTGAAGAGGCGGATCTACTCGCCAATATTGGCTCCACCTGCGCCCCCATACCACCCGGGGTATTTCTCGAGCGCATCTGCGAACACTCCATCAAGCCAAAGGCTCCAGAGAAGAAAGCAAGCGCATCAACGGACTCAGGGGCTACGCCACCCAACGAGCCAATAACACTCGACGACCTGGAGCTTCATACAGGAGTCGAAGGACCAATGAGCGTCATGATGATCGAGCCATCTTGGACATAACCCTACGTTACATACCTACTCAGCAAGAGGCTGCCAGACGACCCGACTGACGCACGGCAGATCGCGCGGCGATCCAAGGCATTCGCCCTCATCAACGGCGAACTGTACAAGCGCAGCATCACAGGAGTGCTCCAACGGTACGTCTCCAACATGAAAGGAATGGTCATCCTCCTCGACATCCACGAAGGCACTTGCGGGCACCATGCTGGCAGTCGTGCCCTAGTTGCCAAAGCTCTACGAGCTTGATTCTACTGGCCCACGGTCATGCGTGACGCCAAGGACATCGTCCAGCGCTGCAATGGTTGCCAGCGATTCACGAACAAACCTCACGCACCTGGCGCAAAACTTTGTCCAATACCATTGGCTTGGCCCTTCGTTCAACGGGGACTCGACATGGTCGGCAAGCTCCTGAAATCCTCGCTAGGAGGTTACGTCTACCTCTTGGTCGCAGTCGACAAGTTCACCAAGTGGATCGAGGCCATGACGGTGACAAATCAATCAGGGGGCAGCGCTATCAAGTTGTTCGAGTCCATTGTCTACCGCTTTGGAGTACCACACAGCATCATCACGGACAATGGAACGAACTTTACCTCTAAGGAGTTCTAGGAATTTTGCGAAAACCTGGGAATCAACATAAGCTACGCTTCGGTGGCTCACCTGCAGACCAACGGCCAAGTCGAAAAGGCCAACGGCCTCGTCTGCGGCGGAATCAAGAAACGACTCCTCTCGCCACTCGAACAAACCGCCGGATGCTGGGAAGACGAGCTGCAATCCGTACTCTGGAGCTTGCGCACAACTCCAAACAGTGCCACGGGATACACTCCATTCTTCATGATACACGGTGCGGAAGCGGTGCTACCCACAGAAGTACGCTACAAAGCCCCACGGGTGGTTGCTTACAGTGAGCAGGAGTCAACTCTTGCACTCGAAGACTCCATCGACCTCCTTGACGAGGCACGGGAAATCGCGGCAGAGAGATGAATGATCTACCAGCAAAGCCTCCGTAACTACCACAGCAGAAGGCTACGCCCTAGATCCTTCGTCGAAGGAGACCTGGTCCTGCGACTGAAGCAACAAGGGCATCTCAAGCTCGAGTCCCCTTGGGAGGGACCTTACGTGATTACAGAAGTAATCCCAGG
This sequence comes from Avena insularis, assembly GCA_023614405.1. Lineage (NCBI taxonomy): Eukaryota > Viridiplantae > Streptophyta > Magnoliopsida > Poales > Poaceae > Avena > Avena insularis. The sequence goes on along the minus strand of CM042696.1, from coordinate 211,207,379 downwards.
TGGCGCCTATCGCCTTAAAGATTTTGAGACAAAATGCGCATACTCCAACCCCTGGAACATCGCGCAGCTGCGTTGCTTCTACCCCTAGTCGTTTTTTTACATTTACAAATAAGGCTATTCAGCCAGGCTACTTAGCCACACATTATACCTCGTACTATTTTGTGAAAAAATAAAGCTAAGTGCCCCAAAACTTTGTGTTTTCCTTATTTTTCTTGCAATTTTATCACTCGGGGGTTGCGCCACCCTTTACACTTTCATTCTACGAACAAATCGCAGTTTCCTGAGTAGCTGACACAACATTAATCGAACCCTTGATAAACACCAGCCCAGTTGCAATGCACCTGACAAGTTGGCAAGGTGCTGAGATAACACAAGTCAGGCTAACAAAAAGGAACTGCAGAATACAAATACACTCCTAAAATATAAAAGCTAGCAAGCTCTTCACATGTCAATGGGTATGAATTACATCCAACATATTCACACGAACTTTAAAACACTTGTACAATTATGTGCAGGATACAAGTCATGCTACTACTACAATAGAAGAACGTTCGTTTGTTCCTTGAAGAAGTCGACAATTTCTTCTGCTGGGCGGTTAACCGGTTGGTAGTACGGAACCATGTCCTAGGTCATACCTTCTGGCGGAGGCGGCAGCGCAGCGGCAACAACTGCGACATCTACATCCGGCCTATGCAGTCGCACCAACGACAACACAGTATTAGCACCAGCTACTAACTGCTGCCGCACGCACTCGCGAACTGTATTCAAATCTTGGAACTTCGACAGAAGAGCCAACAGGCTTGAAGGGATGGTGTCCAGCGGAAACATCGTTTGATAAATATGCCTAAGGCACGATTTTTCCTTCTTCAAAAAATGAAGTACTCGAGAAGCACGATCCTGCAGGGTAGCAAGCACGATCGCATGATTGTGGTCCACCCAAAAGTACCCACTCGCCTGCAGTTGCTCCTGGGTCAGGTCATTCATTCGAATGGCAATCCGGTCCTTCTCATCCTGCGGATGACGAGCACTGACAACTACACCAAGAAAAATGGCTGTGACTGACTAAAAGAAAAGATGAGAGGGCAGAAAGCTAACATTTGAACTGCTCACTAAGCTGCGCCACCTCCTCCAAGAGATACTTCTCACGGGCGGTGGCCTTCTCCGCCTTAGACTTCCATACATCTGCACTACTGCGGAGGATGGGCAACTCACGCTCCAATTGCTTAATGTGATCGCGCAGTTGCGAAAGCAACGACAACACCTCCACCTTTGAGCGCGGTTGCGCCAAGGTTTCATCGGTGGGCGGAGGATCATGAGGACCACTCGAAGGACCACTCGACGTACCCTATCACAAACCAAGCAAGAGCAAAATAAGGGACCAAGAATACATTGACAAAAGGCACGAATGCATTCAAGCATGGCAAGGTCTCGACAGGGACATTCACACAAAGGCATAGTTTAACCAAAAGGCAACTACAGCTATTACATATGTACACTAAGGAGCATTTTGCTTCGTCGACTTGGACTTTGGCTGTTGGGTACGCAACATAGAAAACAAAAATTTTCCTACGATGAGAACTATACGCCAAGATCTATCTACTAGATACAGAGCAACGGGTGGACATACATCCATGGAGAACTTACCCTCGAAGACAACGAGTTTTGTTAACGAGTAGGAACTCGTGGTTGATGTAGTCGTACGCTTGCCGATCTCAAGATCGTGTGGAAGTCCGAGCGCCGCAAATCAGCAGCGCATCCGTCCTCGCACACACGTTCAAGCCACCGGACAACCTCCACCTCCTCGCTCCAGCGAATCAGCGGAAGCATCAACTCCTTCCAGACGCAAGGCCACCGGGAACATGTATCTCGCTAATCCGAGACCATGGGGGAATATCTAGAGGGGGAGAGAGATCCTTCACGAGGAGGTGTCGTTTGTGAGAGGGGAGAGGGGGCTTTATATAGGAGGAGGAGACCCTCCTCCCATAGCCGGCGCATGAGGGGGGGGACTCCTCCCCTCCTTCATTCATGTGGTGAACCTCCACACACATAAACATGGCCGCCACCCAAAATCCCACTCACATGTATTTAATTTCCACCAAATTAAATGCAACTCTCAATTAATAAAACTCTTTTATTTATTTTATTCAGAATTTTGTTAATTACTTTAATTAACAAACATTCACATAAAAGCCCTAGCAACATTTCAATATCACATGCAGAACCACTTTCTGCAATTTCACTCGAAACAATTCCGGTTTCTATCGAAACAATTCCTGTTTCTATCGAAACATTTCCTGCGCTTTGCAAACCTTTTGTCTAGAACATATGTGCTCCTAAATGGTGTCCGGCAACCCTTAAGTGTGTCACCCTACGGTTCACGAATAATGTAGACATGATTGAGACTCCTCTCAGATCAATAATCAGAAGCGGGACCCGGAGATCCATACTGACTCCTGCATATTCAACGATGACTTCTGTGATCGTGAGAACCTTTAACGTCAGCAATTTAATCCCTTTGTCTCATGATATAATACATGTCCGAGATTCGATCATCGTTATCCAAATACCTAGTTTGATCTCGTTACCGACATTCACTCTTTTCTCGTTCCCGTGATATAACATTCTAGTGATCACATCACTTGCTTGCAAGTTATCTTAATGTGATATCACCGAGAGGGCCCAAAGTATATCTATCCGTCATCGGGATTGACAAATTCCACTCTTGATCCATGAGCCTCAACATAACACCTTCATAGCACTGAACCCACCTTTATGGTCACCCTGTTACGGTGTGACGTTTGATGTTATCAAGATACTCTTCCGGTGTTAGCAATTAACATGATCTCATGGTCTAAGGACTAAGACTACTTTGTATGATGTTATAGAAATATAAACATAATGACTTGATCGTAATGCTATACTTCAGATGAATGTTCATCACATCATTTCACAAATGTTGTGACCTTGTTATTAACAACATCCAATGTCCATGATCAGGAAACCTTGATCATCTTGTTAATCAACAGGCTAGTCTATAAGAGAGGCATAACTAGGAACCCTTTTGTTTATTAAACACACATGTATTGATGTTTCCTATCAATATAATTATAGCATGCAAAATAAACATCTATCATATACAAGGAATACATAATAACAACTTTATTATTGCCTCTCAAGGCATATTTCCTTCATTGGCTTTGGGGGCTTCATCACATCCGTGGTAGTCTCCGATGCCACGGATTTGCCGGTGGTAGCCCCAGATGCCGCGGCCTTTGCCGCCTTCACTCGCCGCCGCTCCTCGGAATACTTGGCGACTGTCTCGATAAGTTGAGGACCATATTTAGCGCAGCTACCAGCAAAGGGAGCAAACACTACCTGCTGGCCTCCGGTGTCGACATGCATCGCTTCGGAAATAGCGGCGGGGTCCATCTCCACACCATGGGCTTGCACCATCGCGAGTGCCATGGTGGCACCGACGGAACACTGCGAGTTCCTGAAGTCCGCGGGAATACCTCCAGCGAGGGATTCCACTAGGTCTCCAAGGTTGTCGATCAGCCCGGCCTTGGGAGTTAAATCCTCGCGGATGCAACTGAGCACATCCTTGGCGTTCCCCAGCGTCTCCTGGAGGGAAACATCACGGTCTTCGACTGCAGCGATGGCTCCTGCCAATGCATCCGCAGGACACAGAGACTAGGCGTCAAAGCTCGGGCCGCTGGCATCTGCATACTCAAAAGTGTTAGTACAACAACCACATGTCAAAGCCAAAGAGCAATGCAAAATCCAGCCTAAAGAACCTGAGAGGGACTTGGCAATAGAGAAAAGTTGCTCCTCGAACAACTTCTCCCACTCAGCAGTGGAAGCGCGAAGATCCTCTTCTCGCTTTCGCGACTCCTCTAGAGGTGTGATTGCCTCGTCGCAATTCTTCGTCGCCGCGGCAAGCGTCTTCTCGAGTGCAGTAGCACGACGAAGTAGTTCATTGTGCTCAACTACAAAGCACAGGGTGTATCATCAATCGAATTCATAAAATTCATGAAGACAAAGACAAAGTCAAAACTCACCTTCGACAACGCGGTGGCGATTGTCTTGCAGAGTGTGTTGCCGACCCATGACAAGGACTTGCTCCACCAGATGAGCAGATTCCTTCACGATAAGCTGCATTAGAAGAAAACAAAGGTTTAGCAACAACACCAAGTATAAATTCGACTGCCAAAACAGCAAAAGGACGTTTACATGATCCTCCAGAGACTCCAAAGATGACTGTTGCACAGTCATCCGGGCAACCATCTGGTGTTCCCCAGCATGCGGGGAACTCGACGAATTATCCCCTGAGTGGGCCACCAATGGAGGAGAATAAGACCGTTCGGCCACTTCCTTGGCCTTGGAGTCTGCGACTCCAGACTCTTTTACAAATTGGACGTTGTCAGAAGACAACGACGCCGCTCGACTACAAAACACATCAAGCAAAAACTTCAGGGAAAAAAGCAACTCCAAAAAGAAACCAAAACAAGGTCGCGAATGCAGAACTCACTAGCTAAATTTATCAAGGTCGAAGGATTGCTCCTCCAACTCCGACAACTCCTTCGGCAGTCGCAGCTTCTTCCTCGCTGGAGGAGCCATGGAGCGCACAGGAATGGCGGGGATTGGCTCCTCTGCAAAAATAGAAGGGCCTTCTGGCGTCATCGGCGCCGAGGCATCCGAGTCCTCACTGCGGGAACGCTTGCGAGTGTCCTGGTCGCTGGACTCAGGGGCTCCCTCCTCCTCTTAAATTGAGACAGTCGATTCCGACTCGTCCTCTTCATCCACTTCACGAGGGATAACCCCTTCAGGACGAGGGGGCAAATTGGGAGACACCTTCCAGTCCTGCATTCACAAGATACAATATTATATATCAAAGCATCATAAAGGCAATCAAAAATGAAAACTACTTCACAGTACAATTTCTACCTTAGGAGGAGGGTTAGAGGCATCGAAAGGAGGCACGACTGGTTCGCCTGGGAGAACCTCCTTAGCAGTGTATTTGGTCACCAGTCGCACCCTCTTATCCACCTCACCCGAAGAAATTCCCTCGGCAGACACGCGAGTGACATCATCAGCACCGGTCCAGCGGAACATAGGGTGCACTCTGGGCTGCAGAGGCTGGATGCGGCAGCGCAACTAGGTGCGAATGAGGGCAGCGCCACCTTCTTCCTTGCCTATGCGGTTTTTGAGGTCGCAAACACGCTTATACAACACTTCTGTTTCCTCGGACTCGCCGGGCATAATGACATTCTTCCAGGAGCGCCTCCTCTTGCAAGTCGCTGCGGGATCAAACGGCGCGAGTCCATAGTGCTCTCCGTCGGCCTTCTGGTCACTGATGTAGAACCACTTGTCCCTCCACCCTTGGACGGACGCGGTGAGCTTGATGGCAAAATAGGTGACAGAGGAGTCGATGTGGATCCTGCAGCCTCCTATGTCGTAGACTACCGAACCGGACGCCGACTGGCGTTTCAGCTTAAAAACCCTCTTGAAGATGCCAAAGTGCGGCTTGATTCTGAGCCAGCACTTGCAAAGAGTAATGAAGTAGGAGATGTGGAGAATGGAATTTGGGGACAGCTGGTGAAGCTGGAGCCCATAGAAACAAAGGAGACCATGAAAGAAAGGATGCAGAGGGAGAGAAAGACCTCGGATGATGAACTCAAGGAACATCACTCGGAAACCCGGAGGAGGACAAGGGAATACCTCCTCACCGGGCACTCACGAGTCGTCTTCTGTGGGAGGAAGAACTCCATCTCGACGATGAAGATGCATTTCGGTGGGCTTGCTGATGGACGCCCTCCAGGCGCCATTGGTGATGCGGGTGCCAGCACCTTTCTTTTTCCTAGCGCCGACGGTGTTGGTGCCCACGGTGGTGGTACCACCCTTCTTCTTGGCGGCGACAATGGTGGCCATGAATCCAGCGGCGACGCCTCCTTTCTTCTTGCCCATCTTTCGATGGCAGTGAGAACGGAGGAAGTAACTGGGGAAGACACGGAGCTAGTCCAGTGCCGCGAAGAGGAAGTGCGCAAGGAAGCAGAGAGCAACAGCAATGGCAATGGAGGCACGAGCAAAGAATACAGATAGGAAATATACCGCAGCTACGCTGCTACTTAACCTCCTTGTAGACACCATCCAACAGCCAGCAGAAACACTACTACATGCATGGCACACATCGCCATCGACACGTGGCGAACCTGAAGCACGAACCGTCCCCCCCCCGCTATTCCCATTACGCGCGGAAATCAAGGAGATGCAGTTAAAATAGAAGATTACGCACGCCCGGTCAAATCAAAGTCAGAAAGTGGGACTCACCACTCGTCACGTCTCGTCAAAGCCACTCACGCGGGCAACCGAGGTCATCACATCGTCAGCAATGACGTCATTCATTCTAGCAACAGAAGATTTCGACTACTTTAGTCCTTGCTCGAGTCTTTGACTCAACCAAGCACTCGGGGGCTATTCCTAACAGGAGCGCTGGCCGCACACCCGAAAGATATTTTATGCAGGTATATGAACATTCAAGGTAAACCCTTCACTCGAATCATCGATTCGACTACGAACTCGGGTTACTCCCATAGGGAGCACCGGAAGCATATTCGACTGAAACAAGCAACCAAAGAAAATAGCAGTCGCAAATGTTTTTAGTCCCAACTCGAGTGTACGACTCGAATAGGCACTCGGGGGCTACTCCCATACGGAGCGCTGGTCGCACACCCTATGGTTATTTTTCTGGTACATTGTAATGTGTGTTGATAACATCCACACTCGAATATTATGGCGACTCCGCCTCATATTTTCCCTACAAAGATACTACGTCTCTTGGGCCACCCAAATCATCTCCGTGATGACAAAAAATTCGGATGTCGCGCTTACATCGTGAAGATAAGACCTGAATAAGACCTGGCAACGCATCTACTACACACTACTAGAAATACATCTGTACCCACAGGTGCAATGAACATGCCTTGTCGGACGCGTCGAGTGCTCACACTTATACGCTGGAATTCGACTCCTGTAAGACCTCCGCGGTCTGAGTTGAATTACACCAGCACTTTTCCGAATTCGAGTCCGAGGACTCAAGTTTGAGTAGATTGCGTTGTTTTGCCCTAAGGCAGTTAACTGATACCTATACATCGGTTAAATCAGGCACATATATCAACAATCCCTATGAAACAAATAGAACACTCGAAAATTCTCAGTCATGCACTCGAAAGACTTCATAAAGTCTCTAGTCAAATCTGCGATTCCACTAGACACTCGGGGGATACTGACTTGGGTATACCCTAGAGGTACTCGAGTTTGGTGTATACGGTCCAGATACGGCAGAAGCCCACGGTGTTGCCAAGGTCCAATGGAGAATTCGAGTGGCCCACGAACTCTTGATTGCTTGCGAGACAAGAAGAAGCTTAAGATAGAAAGTTCAAAGGGAAACCCTAATTTGTAACCGACTCGACCTGCTACCTAAGACCTAGCCTATCTATATAAAGGCTAGGAGGGGGCGACGACGAGGACGATCACCACCCTAGTTTCCACAACTCTCGCCAGATTGCATTTGCGCGCCCCTATAATCTTCGATTCCTTTGTTAATCAAAAGAGCAGACAAGCAGGAGTACAAACCTCTACGAGGCCTGAACCTGGGTAAAACTTGCGTCCCTGTGTGCTTGTTTGCTAGCTTATTGATGCCTCCAGCGCTCCCTCCTTCTTCAAAACCCAAGTCCATAATAATGGGCATATACGAGTTAAATCCTCATCACCGACGCTGTCGACCCGACATGAACGGTGATCATCGATGGATCACCGCCGCACCGCGATCTGCTTTTGGAGGACCAGATCCTCTTCATGAGCCGCCTCGCCACCGAGTACGACTCGGCCACCAGCAACGCGGTCGAGACCGATGTCGCCGCAGATGACGCGGCTCTCCACGACGATGCGGATTCAGCGACCCCTGCCTCAGTCGTCGGATCCATCACCGCCGCATCGCGCGAGGACTACGTCACACGAGTCTCCAACCCTGAGGATTTCAAGGACCCCTCCATCCTCGGGATCTTCGACTCTAACTTCGGATCGGAGTCCCCCGAGGACTTCTGCGCCAGATCCAATCGCTTCAACGCGATCTACATGGCGGGAAGCATGAGCGCCCTGCCAGATCCCTTATCCACGCTGATCCTGCCGACCGTGACAGCAACGGAGGTCGAAGAAGCCCGCCTGCGACCGGAGGAGGCATCACTTAGGGAGCAGGCTGAGCGCGAGAAATTCTGCCTCGAGCTAGAAACGTCGTAGGATCTATCGCTCTACAATCAACGCCGCATCAGGACCCGCCTGCAGTCCACCGTGCAGGGCCGCGTCCTAAACTTCAACGACGAGAATGACCCCGCACGCGCGGCCGAGTGCGAATACTGCTAGAATGCGCCACCCAGCAGCAGCAACCGCCCGCCACCTGGGGCACCTGCGACTGGAGCCCCACCGTTGCAGGTCCAGTACGCCAAGGCCCTACTCGCCAGGGTCGTCGAGCAGCAAGCCACGGGAGTCCAACTGTCGCCAACACCCTCAACTTCCCACCGCCCGAGCCCCTGCTGCTCCAACCATGGGCCACGAACCCTGTGCTCTCCACCAACGAGCCGTGGCCTGCGAACAACACGGTCACCATGAACTGCCAAACCATCAATGCACGGACGCACATCATCAACAATCAGGCCTAGCAGCCGCGCCAGCCCAACGACTTGAGGCACACCCTCACCAACCACGGCAACCCCGAGCCAAGGGGCTCGCTCAACCGAGTTGGCCCTCAGTGCTTCGGACCAATGATCCGAGGCAAGAAGTACCCCGCCAACTTCAAGGCACCCAAGGATATCAAGAAGTACGATCCAACGTACGATCCAACGGTGTGGCTGGACAGTACCTGATGGCAATGGGAATCGCCGGCCACACCGACCTTCTCGCCGCTTGCTACCTTCCCCTGATGATGGAGGGAGCAACAATACAATGGATCAATACCCTCCCCGAAGACAGCATCGACTCGTGGGAGGAGATGCGTGACGCCTTCACCATGCACTTCGAGGGCTCCTACACCCACGCCACCACCATCGAGGACCCGCCACTCGATCTAGAGGTGGAAGGAGCTGTGGATCAACGCTTCTGGCATCCACCTAGACACGGCAATCCACTTCTTCAAGAATGTGTGCCGGTATGAGCCCCTGATCGCCAAGATCAAGAGGGTCTACCGGACGCTCGAAAACATCCCCGACCTCCTCGAAATTGCCAAACTATACGCGGAGGAGGACCCCAACCAAGACTCTGACGACGAGTCCGGGGGAAGACACCGCACCAGCGGCAACGACAACGGGCGACAATGCGACATACGCTACAGCAAAACTTGCCTCGCCGGCAAGCGCCACGGCGACGGGCGAGTCGACTTTGTCGCCAACACCGGCTACGGGCAACGCGACCCGAAAAACTTCCGCCGCGATGAAGGAAACTACCGCGGTAGTGGAAATTACCGCGCCAATGATAGCTGTGAGATTCGACACATTTTTATGGCTTTTATTGATGCTTTTCTCCCGGATTTGATTGTTTTCTAGCTTTACCCAACTCTAGTACTTCAGTAGTGAAGAAAACTTGGTTTTTAATGTGCGTTTCAGGTTCTGAACGTCAACAGAGAGTTTTAACTAGAGACACACAATATTCAGGCAAAAACAAGCAAGTCTGTCTTTGGAAGCACTTGAGGGGAGCATATAGAGGCTTTAACGAGAAACTATATGGCGGGAATATTTTTCCGGCCGTATAGTTCCTGCCGTATAGCTACAGCCGCCTCTGTCCTCTCAAAAGGGACAACTTCCATGAATAAGCCATACACGAAAACACAACACAGCAGCCTCCATCACATCTAGAAGGGAGAAAGAAGACATGTGGAGAAGAAGGGGAAGACGTTCTTCATCTTGCTCCACGATCTTCCACCTCCTAGACAATACACCCCCATAGCCATTACTTGTACTTGAGAGAGAGGGACCTTCACATTGCAAGACTAGAGTTTGAGATTGTTTCTTCCTATGTTGAATTGTGTTGGATATTTTTCTATTCTTATTGTGGGTCTCCATGGTAATATCAAGAAGATTTCCCTTTATTTAATTATATCGATGATCCGTTCTTCTCTCATGTGTGAGTAAGTTCCTTGGGTGTGGGAGATGTAGGGGATTGGTGAGATGTGATGTGCCTTCATATATTTTCCATTAGTTTGTGATTGATTCTAATTACTATATTATGTGTGCTTGACTATCTGTAGGATGCCTAATGCTTGTTGTCCAATTAAGGGCCTAGACAACATGATGCTTTGTTCTACATAGATAGGATTTTGTTCGTTAGCAGACCGGCGATGCCCGAGTGACACGGGGATATCAATGGAAAACTAGTAGACTCGAGGATAACGAGGAACCACTGTGCTTATTGCATTAGTCTGATCCAAGGAGCTTAATCGCTAAGTGACCTGAAGGGTCTTAATCGTCTAGTGTCTGACCATGGTTTTGGTAACAGACTAGTAGGATTATTGAAGTTGGGATGAAATCTACCAAGAGGAGTTCTGGCTAATTATGGGTTGCTCGCCTACACATATACTTATAAGATTGTAATTGTTACATTTATCATTCGTCCACCTGGCCCAGTCACTATCACCATGAACTGCATCTCCCCGCTCCTTCTTTTGCCATCTGCAGAAAAAACAACCAAGTCATTCTTTACTTTTATGCTTTATATTTCCGAAGTTTACATTTTAGTTTTTACACTCTGTTTAATCAAAACCCCATTCTTATTTCAACACTTGTCGTCAATTCACTCGAAGACCTCTGACAACTTCGAGTGTGACAAAGACTTCACTCATAAACACTTACCTTTGGGCTTCCTGTGGGATCCATATTTATACTTAGAAACTGGCTACAAACGATCTGTCCACTTGCAGACATCAAGCTATTTTCTGGCGATGTTGCCGGGGAGCTAAGCGCTAAGTGTTTGTCTTTTGACATTTCAGGTGTTGCTACTACAAAATATTCTCCCTAGGAGACAAAGGGTCTACACGCTCTTCTAGGACCTATCTACCAGATTATATTGAGCGTGTGCGTGCTCAAAGGTGCGAGGAAATTGTTGAAAAACTTTTAAGATCGAATAAAGTTGAAGTTGAAAACCTAAGTGATATTATGGAGATCATGTTTATTATAGGACAACTCCCATGAAACTTGTACTCTCAGAGAATATAGTGCTCCAAGTTCTGAATTTCTTAAACAACCAATAGAATTCCCTAATCCTGGAGTTAGAGAATATCTATTTGATGTTGGAATTATTAAAATTTTGTAGGAAAAAGCTTTTAGTGGGAGGGAAGATGAAGACCTAGGAAGGCATCTTAGAGAGTTTGACGATGTGATAACATAATTTGGACCAAAAGGTTAGCCAAGAGACTTCTCTCGTCTAAAATTACTTCGTTGGTCTCTTAAAGGTAAGGCTCTAGACTGGTTATATTCTCTCCCTCGCCATTACATTAAATGTTGGGAAAACTGCATTGCTAAATTCATAAACAGGTTTAATCCTTTTAAAAACGTAATTGAACTAAGAAAGAATATAGGCAACTTTAGTTAGAACATGGGAGAAAACCACCCACAAGCCTAGGATAGATTCTTTGAAATGATCAATAGCATTCCCAATCATGGCTATTCTGAATCAACTATTTTCCATTTATTTTACCACGGTCTCAATACTCAATGTAGAGAGTTGCTTGACTTCTCAGCAGGAGGATCGATAAATACTTTAACTATTAAAGAATGTTTCGAATTGATGTCTACTACGGCTAAGAATAATTCTTTATATAATCCTGATTTTGGCACTAAGCTGGAAAAAGGGATACTCCGGATAACTCCTGATCTTATGGCTGAAGTACGCAAAACAATGAATGAAAAAGGTCCTTCTGAGCTTGTTAAGGAAAACAAAGTAGACTTGTTACAAGTTTTAACTGAATAAGATGAAACTAGAAAAGTTTTTCAAGAATTAAAACATCGACAAGCAAAATCTCTGAAACCTGCATAAGCATTTTCAAAAACACAAAAAGATTTTGGAGGAACTCATGGAAAATTATGATGAGATTGGCCAAGAAATAAAATTATTTCACAAGTATCTTAGTATGATTGAAACCCAGTGTGAACAAATAGCATATGGTTATCAAATTTTTCTTCGAGATGACAAAGATATTCCTATTTCTACTAATGTTGTCACAAGAAGAGGTGCAGTTGTTACAGGACCATTAGGACCACCTGAACATGAAGATGAAAAAGAGTGAAAGTAAAAAAGCCTTGCTCGAAGCAAGCCAAGAAGATGATACATTGGTGGATCCTTAAGATGAAACTGCTCAAGAAACACAAGATCAAACCGAGGAGGACCAAAATGATGCACAAGATGACAATTATGACTCTGATGCAGAGACGGTTGATCCAAGAGAAGAAAACGAGATAAGCAAGGAAGATGAAGTTTTTGTAGTAGAGAAGAAGAAAAGCGATAAGGAACAAAAAAAGAAAGCAACAAGAGAGCCTGACCCCCCACAAAAGATAAAAGACAAGAATAAGTCAGATGAGAAAAATCTTCCTTATCTAGATCAAAAAAAGAAAGCACTAGATCAGGTAATTTATGATTCTTTTACAAAAGCACTTAGTGACCTTCGTCTAGAAATTCCATTTGCAGATGCAATCAAAGTTCCTACCTATTCTAAATTCCTCCATGATATTCTTAGTAGAAAGAAAGAAATAACTGAAAGTGTTGCCATGGTAACTAGTTACCCTGCTAATGGGAAGTTGTTGTCTAAGTATGGAGATCCCGGAATACCAACTATTTCATGCTCAATAGGCAAAACTAATATTCACAATACCTTGTGTGATCTAGGTGCAGGAGTTAGTGTAATGCCATACTCCCTCTGTAAAAGGTTAGGATTAGGGGAGTATTCTCCTACTACTATCACCTTACAGATGGCTGACAAGTCCACTAAACAACCCATTGGTATGATTAAGGATGTTCTACTTAGAATACATGAACATGTTATTCCCACTAATTTTATTATTCTTGAGATGCTAGAAGATGAAAAATTATCCATAATACTTGGAAGACCTTTCCTTAGTACTGCAGGGGCATCAGTTGATTGTGGTGAGGGAAATATAATCTTCAATGTTTATGATGCTGAAATCATCCAGTATTTTCCAAAGAAGCTAGAGGCAGGAGAAAGATATATTCCAGCAACAAAACGAGTTCATGTGGTAAGTGCCTTTGATAAGGGGCAACCCAAGGTAAGAATTCGAGAACAAAGAAGGGTTGAGTTACTAAACCATTCTTAATAAAATTCTTAATGGGAGTCAACCCATCTCATCAATAAAATAAAATAAAGAATAAAAAGTTAATCGAATTCCTACCACTTTTTCACAGTCACCTTGCGGAAGCGCGCCCGTGAAGATGCAGATGTCAAAAAGTAGTAGAAACATCGATTGAATGAGTATAGAATAAGAATAAAAATTAAAGTTTGAGTTTTATCTACAAAGACTAAAATTTGCTCTTCATACGCTAATGTTGGTCGATAGTTTCTATTGTTAATTTTCTGTCAAAAACAAGGTATTTCGCTAAGTTTTGGGATAAGAAGGTATTCTCGAAGAAATAGAATTTTTTTGATGACTACTGATGGTTTAATGACCAACTATACGGCAGGAATAAAAATTCCGGCCATATAGTTCCGGTCGTATAGATATCTTTGCCATCCACAATTTTTTTGAAGACACAAAGAATTTAACGACCAACTATACGGCAGGAATAAAAATTCCGGCCGTATAGTTTTGGTCGTATAGATATCGATGCCTTCGTACAATATCTTCTCAATGGTACTGACAGTTTAATGACCAAATATACAGCGGGAATAAAAATTCTGGCTGTATAGTTTTGGTCGTATAGATATCGATGCCTTCGTACAATATCTTCTCAAAGGTACTGACAGTTTAATGACCAACTATACGGTGGGAATAAAAATTCCAGCCGTATAGTTTGGGTCGTATAGATATCAATGCCTCTCCTAGAAATTTATCCCAAAGGTACTGACAGTCTAACGACCAACTATACGGCGGGAATAAAAATTTCGGCCATATAGTTCCAGTCGTATATATATTGATGCTTGTTTTAGAAATTTATCTCGAGGGTATAGACGGTTTAATGACCAACTACATGGCGGGATCATTGCGATCTGGTCGTATAGTTGCGTCCGTATAGCTGTATTCCGCGTAAACAAACCCTAGTTGGCGGCGCCACCGCAACTATACGGGCGGAACAACATATCCCGCCCGTATAGTTCCGGCCGTATAGTTCGGTGCGACCATAAAATCGCACCAGGGCGGCTAGGTCCTCCCTCCTCATTATTTCTCTCATATTCTCTCTCCAAACCTCTCAAAATCCACCTAGTACTCTTGATTCTTCGTGGATTTCGTTTGTTTGAGTGGGGGAATCAACAGATCGGTATGTTTCTCTCCCTATCCATGCTTTATTTTCAAATTTCCATGGTTGAAACTCTCACATTGATCTAATGGATGAACTCAAGCTTATTTTGTTTTTCTGATTGATTTCTCATGTTAGGATTGAATTTTTCCATGTAGGATCGTTCATATATCATGTAGAAACTATATGCCTAAGGTTTTATGGTGAAATTTGTTAGTGCATCACGATGACCAAAATCGGTAACATCTTTCGCAAGAGCAAGCGCCAACATGGTGAGGGCTCGGTCTCGGGGTCCCGAGCCGAGCGCAACCCCAAGTTGGCCATGGTCTCATCGAGGAGGGTGCTGCCCACACGTTGGGCCGACCATATCTTTCTCACCGCGGCGGGGTTGAAGGCGGACTTCGACCTCTTGTGTAACAAGGCCGGGCTAACGGTACTTGACTTCACAAGTCATGACACCTACGCCGAGCTTACCTACGAGTTCCTTGCCTCCTTCTACGATGACCACAGGGATAAAGGTAATATGTGCATGGTAAGCTTCACCATGAACTGATAGCACTGCGAAATAACTTTTGAACAATTTTGCGATAATTTCGGTTTCCCTCCTGTTGGGGGAGCCAACTGTTACTAACCTCTATAGCGTCACAAGCGGAGAAACTTGGGAGGCTATTTCTGTTAATGATGGCACCGACTTCTACCATAAGAAGATGTCCACCATTCAGAACCCAACAATTCGCTACTATGCCTTGTTCCTCACCAATACACTACTGGAAAGAGGTGACACCGGTTCCATGACCAATGCGGACATGGCAATGATTGATGGCCAAAAATATCGAGCTCGTTGGGGAACCCCAAGAGGAAGGTATGATGAGCACAACAGTAAGTTTTCCCTCAGTTATGAAACCAAGGTTATCAATCTAGTAGGAGCAAGGAAACACCTCCAAGGTGTTGCTAGCTAGTCTTTGGCAGGGCACACTACCGGTGCTAGCAGCAACGTGGGAACCTGCACAACACAACCACAGAACTTTGCCCCCAACTTACAGTGAGGTTGTCAATCTCACCGGTTTTGCTAAAAACAAAGGATTAAATGTATTGTGTGGAAGAAAGTAATAGTTTGCAGAAAGTAAACAGAAAGCAGTAAATAGTTGTAGATTGATGGTAAAAGAAAGGATCGGGGTCAATAGTTCACTAGTGGTGGCTCTCCTTAAGATAGATGACATGCTGGGTGAACAAATTACAGTGGGGCAATTGATAAACGTCGAGAAAGCAATCATGCATATACTAATCATCTTGACTCCTTTGAGATTTGATTGGGCATTACAACATTATACATAGACTGTGATCCAACTGCATCTATGATTAATAATCCACCTTTAGGTTATGGTCCAAACCCCCTCCAGTATTAAGTTGCAAGCAATAGATAATTGCATTACGCATTGCGTATAAATTAAACAATACGATTGTTCTATGAACAAAGGATTGTTGTTTTCTCCCTAGTAGCAACAGCACATCTAGTACCTTAGAGATTTCTGTCACTTCCCCAGATTACTAGAGGCATGAACCCACTATCGAGCATAAATACTAACTCTTGGATTTGCTAGCATCTACTTGGCAACATAGCTACTAACAACGGAAAGCATGCAAGATCACAAATAACAAAGACATGATAGAATCAATAATCAATCTGAAATAGCATCTCAATATCCATCGGATCCTCGCAAACACAACATGTAGTATTACAAATAGATGATCTTGATCATGAACGGAGCTCACAAGATCTAAACATGATAGAACAAAGGAGAAGAACCAGCCATCTAGCTACTACATGGACCCGTAGTCCAAGGATGAACTACTCATGCATCACACCGGAGGCTTGCATGGTGATGAAGAAGGCCTCCAGGGTGAATTCTCTCCTCCGGCAGGGTGCCGGGAAGAGCTTTAGATCCCTCCCGATCTAGGGATGGAGATGACAGCGGCTACAGACTCTTTCGTGAAATTTTTGATCGGGTACTTAGGGTTTCTGTATTGAAGGCAATATATAGGCGAAAGGGAAGGCCGAGGGGGTGCCCGAGGTGGCCAGACCACCCCCTGGCGTGGGCCAGGCCTAGCCGTGCAGCCAGGTGGTGTGGCAGCCCCCTGGCCCCTCTTTGTCTCGTATTCTGACTCCGTGTCCCCCTCGATGAAAAACTGACTTTGGCTTTTGTCCCGTCCAATTCCAAGAATATTCATTTTCTGACTTTCCTGGAACCAAAAACAGCAGAAAACAGGCAGCTGGCACTGTGGGTCTTGTTAATAGGTTAGTCCAAGAAAGTGTATAGAAATTACTCCAAAGTGTGGACAAAACATAAGAAAGTAGATAAAACCAAGCATGGAACATCAAAAATTATGGATACGTTAGCAACGTATCAATGATCACCAAGGCTCTCTTTCCCACTGTACCACAAAGCCCCAATCCTGCAGCTCTACTCATCTAGCACTTTCGCCACCAAAGCAGCAAGACCAAAGGTGATATTCACATTTTTGGATTGGTAACCCACCTTGTGTTGGGGATATACTTTCCGGGTATCCTCATAGTTCCTCACTGACCAGGGTGGCCCACTTAGGGTTAGAGCTTTGCTTCACGGGCGACCCAGTCAGGGAGAAAGATGGAGTCCAATCTGGCTACGGGAAGGCCCAGAAGACTTACCGACTTAGGCCCATAATGTTACTTGTAGTTCAAGATGTACTCTGTAACCGACTCTTAGTCGTAGCCGGATAGATCTCTCCTATAAACCCTAGGACGGATATCTATATAGGCCATCCAAGGGAGAGCCTTTAGGGAACCTAATACTTTAGACCCTCAACTCGCACAGGCGAAACCCTTGTAACCCATATTCCGGCTTTGTCGTATTACTGGATTGCTAGCAGGAGTAGGATCCGTCCAAAGCCGGCGGATTCGAACCTAGGTAAACTTGTGTGCTCACCGTCCCGGAACACCGTACGTCTCACACCCCTCTCTTCCGCACGCCTCGAGGACCCCCTCATGGCGTACTTGTCATCAATCCGATGACAGTTGGTGCCCACCGTGGGGCAAGTGAGCTTCGGATATGCGTTCCGAGCGGAATCTGCAAGAATCGGAATCGGCGACACTATCACCGTCGGTCGCATCCTCTACGCCAGCGATGTCCCTCTCATCGTTCTCGACGAGACTTGGATTCCGGCAAAGGAGGCTGTGACTGCCTACACAACCATGTCTTTTTGTGAGATCGATGTTTACATTGGTTTCGCTGAACCTACCCAACCCACCCTAGCGGTGATGATAGAGGCAGAAGAATTTTCTGGGTCCCCTTTATCCACGGAGGCGGCAGAGTTCCGGATCTCAGAAAACCCTAATCCCACCCAGCCCGCACCAGTTGCGGAGATAGTGGAGAAACCCGAACCTGAAGAAGACGTAGCAGTCAACGTCGAATCTGGAGTGGATCTCCCCGGAGGAGCCGAATCCCAGATCGACCCACCCGTGGAAGTCGAAATCCAGGAGGAGCATATCAACGACACAGATTTCGGCTCTGATGATGCTGGAAAAGACAGGCCTTTCCTAAGGTACACACTACGACGTATGATACTGCAAGGCGAAAGCGCAGATGCAATCCTCGAGACCATCCAAAGTTTCGATATGGCTGATCACGAAAGCCGTAGGTACCTCAGGAAGCACGCATCGCACTTCGTCGGATACGTGGGATCCGGATCCGGCTCTGCCGATGCTAGAGAAAACACCGACTCGGTGCTGGAGGGAATTGGAACAAACGCCGACGTACCCACATCCTCGGATCAGTCGATGACCTCAGCAGATTTCCGAAAGTTCTCCGTGGAATATGAAGAGGAGTATAACTCCAAAGCTGCAGAAGAAGGAGAAGCCATGGATGAAGGATCCGGGGAACACTCTCCCAAAACGCAGGATGACATGGACGTCGGAGATAATCCCGAGGTCCAGATGTCCGAAAGTACCGATCAGAGCTTGACTCCGAGAAACAGACACAAAGCCGTCTTTGCTACCGGCGCTGCCAAGAAGGCAAAGAAGAAGAACAAGAAAAACAAGACCTCGGCAAAAGACCCTTTGACAGAGGAGTTGATTGCTGAGGAATATGAAGAAGACTTGGATGGAGCACTTATCCTAGACGAGCTGAAAAAAGAAGCATCGGTGGATGGACACGTGATCACTGAAGGTGCGCGTAAACTCATCGATGCCGCATTAACCACACCTATCCCTATAGCCGCAGAACTTACTGCAGATGAGCTGGATGAAAGGGCACAAGCCCTAGAAGCGCGTCGTCAACAACTCCTCGATGAAGCCAAAAACATCGAGGTGGAGAAGAAACGCATGTCGAACAAGGAGTACATGTCTCGTCTGCATCAGAAGACACGGAAGTGTCACATAGATGACAACCAATTCCCACGTGTCCGTGCTGTCCTTTTTGGAGATGAGATGGGGAAGCCACGGAAAGATAGCAACGAAGATTGGGTATACCCAACACCAGTACAAAATACCATGGCATCCCAAGAAATTCTATTGGCTAATCCAGGACCAGAGGAGATCCGTTTGGGTATCAAGCTACTCAACAAGGGACTGGAGCAACAAAAGGTCGCCCTGTCCGGAAGTCAAAAACTGGTCTTAGATGCTGACCAATGTCGCACAGATCCGGCATGGGCTGGTGTAAGATCCCATTACGTCGGTAGCGATATCATGACCCCGAGCAGGGAAGACAATTATTCAAGAACAGCATCACAAAACTTCATGTAATCGAGCAACGCGCTCGCTGGCCGAGAAAGACGCCATCGCTGCCACTGACCGGCAACCCTCCCCGACGAGAATCTAAGGATCGAAGGGGAGAAGATAAAGAGAAATGTCGGGAGGAGGATCGTCTGAGAATGCCACCTCCTAGACATGAGAACCGTCCGGCTGAGCCCCACCATGATGGGAACGACGGACGAAGAAACGACGGAAACTATGCCGGTACAAGCCGGCAGGGGGCTCATTGTAGTCAAGCTGCTCCACCCTCTCCACCACGCAGTCATCACAACGGCTCCCATGGAGGGCAAGGAGGACGACATGGTGGAGGAGGTGGTGGAGAAAGCAGTCGGCTCACGCCGTAGCCACGTACGGCATTCGGGACGATCTCTATACCCGAATGACGCAAGACATAGGATCAACTCCAACATAGAGGCCCGGCGCTATGAAAACGATGACGTGTACGTGGGCCCAAAGTGCTTCGGTCCACGCATCAGAGCTACAAAATTCCCAGAAGGATTTGCTATCTCAAGACATATCCAAGCCTACGACAGCATTGCTCGGCCAGACACCTGGTTACAGGATTTTTTCCAAGCTTGCTGCATCGCCAAAGGCGGAAACAGCCTGGTCGCAACCCGATATCTCCCACTTATGTTGCGGAAGACGGCACGATCATGGCTCAATGAACTTCCGGCAAACACCATCCATAACTGGTATGATTTACAAAGCGCGTTCTTTTGGAATTTCAAAGGCACATATCGGAGGCCATGTACGGTTGGAGACCTACAGCGTTGCACCCAGAAAGCCGGAGAAACTTGCTGGGATTACCTCGGACGATGGATCGACACCAAGAACTCCTGCGAAGGAGTAAATGATCAAACTGTGATTGAAGCTTTCATCGCAGGTCTCCCTATTGGTTTACTACGCCATCGCTTGAAGTGTGACAAGGTTACCGATTTGGGAGAGATGATAGAAACAGCGAGCAAGTATGCAGATGCTGACGATGATGCAGAAGGACTACTCGATGCTCTAGTTGTGCCTCAGTCGGAAAAACAACCAAAGCAACAAGCTCAGAAGTGCAAAAACACCTCGGAAGAAAAACCCAACACGAGGAGGACATGGTGGAGGCCGCGGGCGTTGCCGTGGGACATCAAGGGTCCAAGGTAGAGGAGAACAACAACCAGACAAAACCTACTCTTGGGCCGACATTGCCAATAACCCATGTGTGCATCACCTAGACGCTAATGGGGGCTCTTCCCACACCAACGCTGAATGTCGTTTCAATGACGACATCAAAAGAGATGACACCGCGTGCTACAAAGCTAAGCGGAAGAAGGGAAAGAAAAATCCCGAAAAAGACAAGGAGACTAAGGAAGATTCCGACATGGAGGAAGCTAATCCTTCAAATCCCAAGTCGGAAGGGAAGAAAACTTTTCCCACCAAGAAGGACACTTATGTCACGTTCCTCGGATCTCAACCAGCAAAGGTCAAGAAAGCAGTTCTACACGAGCTCAATGCAACAGTTCCGGTTGTCCCCCAGTATTTGGACTGGTCGGAAGTGGCAATCACGTTTGACCGCGATGATCATCCGCCTAAGTTATACTGGCGAGGAAAATACGCCTTAATCGTCAACCCACTTATTGATGGTTATGGTTTCTCTAAGACCCTCATGGACGGTGGTAGTAGCATCAATATTCTCTATGTCGAAATGCTACGCCGGATGAAGATCTCGAAGACCTAGCTGAACCACAGCTCTGTGATCTTTCACGGAGTTGTCCCAGGAAGACAAGCCAATTCCCTGGGAGAGATTACTTTGGATGTTACCTTTGGAACTCCAAAGAATTATCGGACGGAGGCACTTCCCTTCGAACTGGTCCCATTCAAGAGCGCATACCACGCTATATTCAGACGTCCAACTTACTGGGCTTTTATGGCTCGTCCGTGTTACATTTACAATATGATGAAAATTCTAGGTCCCAACGGCGTGATCACCATCAGGGGAGACCCGAAGAAAGCACGAGAGTGCGAGGATGGAAATGCCGCCTTTGCTGAAGTCGTGCTGCATGCCCAGGAGTACCAGGAGATCAAGAAGAGCATAGATCCGTCTGAGATGCCCGCAACAAAGAAGGAGGTCACCAAGCCAAATCCGGAGTTCAAGGCATCAGAAGAGACAAAGAAGGCTCCGTTGAAGAACGCAGGAGCTACGTACCAGCGCATGATGCAACGTTGCCTCCACGACCAACTCAGACGCAATGTATATGCATACGTGGATGATATTGCGGTGATGTCCAAAAAGAAGGAAACACTCATTTCCGACTTGGAGGAAACGTTCGCCAATCTACGAAAATATAACATCATGCTTAACCCGAAGAAATGCTTCTTTGGAATACCAGCCGGAAAATTGTTAGGTTTGATCGTGTCTCAAAGAGGCATAGAGGTGAACCATGACAAAATCAAGGCTATACTCAATATTTCCAGGCCAACTCGCCTGAAGGACGTACAAAGATTAACTGGTTGCATTGCTACGGTCAGTCGATTTGTAAGCCGGCTTGGTGAAAGAGCCGCACCATTATACAAACTCCTGAAGAAGACCAAGGATTTTAGAAAGCTAAAATGCGGGTGACCTTGCATGACTTTGAAGAAAGTACTCTCATCTGCTCCTATCCTTGCAGCGCCGGAACCTCAGGAACCGATGTTGCTTTATTTTGCTGCGATAAATAAGGTCATTAGCATCATCATGGTGGTGGAGAGACCAGAGGAAAATCAGGAACACTTGGTGCAGCGTCCGACTTATTTTGTCAGCGAGGTCTTGACAGAATCAAAACAGCGATATCCGCACTATCCAAAGTTGGCTTACGGTGTTTTCCTAGCATCTTGTAAGCTACAACACTATTTTCAGGAGCATCCAATTACCGTGGTGAGCAAAGCTCCCATGAGAGACATAATCAACAACAGCGATGCCACAGGACGCTCTCAGGTTTCGATATTGAGTATAAACTTCGGACAACAATCAAATCCCAGATCCTTGCTGACTTTGTCGCTAATTGGATAGAGACGAAGGAGAACATGGTCCTCCCCGAGTCGGAATACTGGACCCTCTTTTTCGATGGGTCTAAGGCTCGAGGGGGCTCCAGGGCTGGCGTGGTGCTCAAATCACCCCAGGGAGATAAACTATTATACGTGTTGCAGATCCACTTCACAGCGACAAACAATATTGCCGAGTATGAAGCACTGCTGCATGGAATCCGGATTGCCAAGGATATTGCAATCCGATGTTTGATGTGTTACGAAGATTCGGATCTTGTTGCTCAGCAAGTCTCGGATATTTGTAATGCAAATAAGCACATGGCAGCATATAAAGCCGTCGTGGATGATCTATCTAAATCGTTCGAAGGGTTTGAAGTTCAACACATCCCTCGAGCAGAAAATGAGGAAGCAGATGCACTATCTCGAATTGGCTCTGCACGGAAAGAGGTCCCGGATGGCGCATTTTTAGAGCACCTCAAAGTTCCCTCAATAAAGGGAGTAGATGAGGAATATCCGACCAAATCCGACTCACCTTTAATAGCAGTTCTGGCTGTAATTCCCAGCTAGACTCAACCCTACCTTAACTATTTGGTAGATGGCAAATTACGAAGGCGAGTCTTTGAGCCAGATTATCCGACGAGCAAAAGCCTATACTATTGTTAAGAGTGAGCTCCATAAACGGAGTGTTTCTGGGGGTTTTCAGTGCTGTGTATCTCCGGAAGAAGGAGTGGAAATCTTAAGGGAAATCCACGAAGGCGAGTGTGGTCACCATGCTGCAGCCAAATCTTTAGTGGCAAAAGCTTTTTGACATGGATTTTTCTGGCTTCTGATCGGAAGATCTTTGAGCGGTTAGTCAAGACATGCAAAGGCTGCCAAAAGTACGCCAAGCAAGCTCATGTTCCGGCTGATCAGCTGCGAACAATACCTATAACATGGCCTTTTGTGGTCTAGGGGCTTGACATGGTAGGACCCTTTAAACGAGCTCCAAGTGGATTTACCCACCGCTTAGTGATGGTGGATAAATTCACCAAGTGGATCGAGGCTAAACCTGTCACTAGTTGTGATGGAGAAACAGCGAAAAGATTTGTCGAGGATGTTATAATCCGGTATGGTTATCCGCATAGCATTATCACGGACAACGGGAGTAACTTTTCTATGGGAGAACTGGCTGAATTCTGCGATGAGCAAAATATCCGGCTTGACATTGCGTCAGTCGCACATCCACAGGCTAACGGACAAGTCGAAAGAGCAAATGGTTTAGTTCTACAAGGCCTGAAACCAAGACTCAAAGCACCACTACGACGTGCTGTGGGGGCTTGGGCAGAGGAACTACCCTTTGTAATTTGGAGTTTACGAACAACTCCGAACAGGTCAACAGGATACACACCTTTCTTCTTGGTCTATGGTGCAGAAGCAGTTCTTCTAGTGATTTAATTCATACTTCTCCTAGAGTGGCCGCGTATATTGAAGAGGATGCCGAGATTTCTCGACAAAATGATCTCTACTTAGTCGAAGAAGTTCGCGTCGTTGCTGAAATGAGATCTACAGCCTATCAGCAGAAGTTACACAAGTATCATAGCCAGAGAGTCCGAAATAGATCTTTCAATAAAGGTGATTTGGTTCTCCGGCTTGTGCAACAAAGAAAGCACAAACTTTCCCTAGTATGGGAAGGGCCCTTTTTAGTTAGTCGAGTATTGCACAATGGATCGTACTACTTAACTGACATGAGGCCAGTCAAAGAAAGGCCTGCTACTAAGAAGAGAAAGAGAGCTGGAGGCAGTACAAATCCGGATGAGTTAGATAGACCATGGAATATTGCTCAGCTACGTCCCTTTTATTCTTAGTTTATCCTTCTTTGTAATCATACATATGTACATGTTCTGTGAGAAATAAAAGTTTTGGTTGCCTCAAGTTTTTTCTGAGAAGTTCTTAGACCATCTTATTTCCAAATGATCATGTCATAGTCGAAAATCCCAGAATGCTTGAAAGTACTTTATGCTCATGTTCGTTCTGGTCTAGATTTCCGATTCTAAAAACTGCTACCTTCGGGTATAACTCTAAAAATTTCTAGTCTTTACTTTGATTATTTATCTGATTGCCGGATGCGGGCATTTTCCGAGTAGTGAATTGTTGGTACTAGAAGCCGGCTTTGTTTCCGAGTTTAAACTGGTTTCGCAATTGAGCTCCGTTGCTCGGCAAAGTTTCCGGCTGAAGGTTTAACCGGCTCACAAAAGGAACGAGGCGGAAAGCCAGATAAACGATAAGTCGAGACGAAAAATATAAGTGCTTGTGTAAACATTTCAGGCACGCAAAATTTTCAAAAGTCAAAAGTGCTGAATAGATCAAAAGCTTAGCACTTGCAAAATATAAATGGTACTTATAGTTATAACCGCATCAGTTTTTCCGGAATAATACATGAATTTCTGGTCTATGATGCAGGAGGAGATGAAGGATCTACTGGCTCGTTGGTCACTCTGCCTTGATATCGTTCCGAGATATCCGCATCCGAGTTGGTGCGTTCATCGTCGGAAACTTCTTCGGCTTCTTCTGCAGGAGGAGGCGGAGTAGCCACGCGGGTGAAGAAGGGGATCTCGTAGCTGGTCAGATCAGCTACGTGGCACCCGTATCCGGCGCAGGAATGCATGATGGCTTGAAGGTCCTGCTCCTGGGCGTCTTCGTCGACCTTGCAGTACCCTTTAGTCACTTGCCATATTTCCATGTTTCCATGGTGGCTCATGACCATGGAGAGAGCATTCTACGCAGCAGTCCGCGCGTAGGACATGTTCCAGTCTTGAACAAGCTGCGGCATCTCCTTGGCCCTGTCCCGCACCTCAAAATCTGACATGCTTGGCATGTCCGGAATCCTGAGAGACTCACCAATGTCCTCAAGGGACTGGCGGTAATCTTGAAGAAGATCACCGACTTGGGTAAGCCGGTGGGTGCGGGGCTCGGACAAGGAAGAGTCCATCAACTTCAGAGGACCTATACATCAAAATAAAGTTAAGAAAAAACCGACATTGATAAAAGTCGAAGAAAAGATAAGTCAGAGAGGTGGAACGTACCAAAAATGATGTCGTCAATCTTGGTCTTCTCCTCCCGGAGACTCTGGAGTTCAGCCCGGAGCGCCTGGGATATGTCCTTCTCTCTGCCAAGCTCATTCTTGAGGTCCGAGATTATTTTATCTTGAGCGGCAATCTTGCGATCGCGCTCTTCAGTGGCCATGGAGGAGGATTCCAGGACTTGAGCTATGCTCGTTTCATGATCCGCCTTGAGCTTATCCAGCTCTTGGTGAAGTCCCTTGTTTTCCACCACCAGGGTTTTGAGGTTCTCGGCCTCTTCAATCATAGCGATGGATTGTTTCACCAACGCTGTAAGACAAAAAGAACAACAGTTCAGAAAAAATTGACATAGAAAACGCAAAAGACAAGGTTTGAATCTCGAAATGTTTACCTTCGGCTTCATCCTTGGCTACCTTGAGCTCAGCATTTTTAAGCCGGAGAGCTTTGATCTCTCTCCGCTTATTACAGACATTGGACAATAATTCCTGGTTATAGGAACATAATTTCTGTAAGTCAGAATACCCAAAGTCAGAAAGCTACTTAAGACTCGGGCTAATATTTTTTGCTAAATATCAGCACGAGCCTTGGGGGCTACACTAGTTCGTTCTTTGGCATCCTAATGAAAGCATAAACTTGGATTCTATATCCTACTTCATGCTTGGGGGCTAGAGGATATGATATAACATAATGTAAAAACAAGAGTTGGAATTCTGACTTACATATTGCTCGCGGGTGAGTTTGTCTAAACCCGCGGTCACTTTAGCTGCCACCTTCTCGGCAAGAGTAAGAGGGATCACTAGGGCTGTTGGAAGCTCGCCAGTCCTGATCCTCTCGTCGCGAAGGCGGACATGAGTGACAAGGTCAGAGAACTTGACGTCCTCTGCTTCTTGCGCCTCCTCTTCGGGGGATAGATGGCTTTTGTCTAGGACTTGCCTAGCTAGCCGCTGGATCTCCTCTGCATATTTCTGGGTCAGGCCAAACTTGGCAAGACCCGGATTGTTGAGGAGGTTTTCAGCAAAGACTTCAGCTGAGGGATCATTACCCGAAGAGGGTTCACCCTTATCTTGACCTGACGCACCCAAAGTGGCGTCAGTTTGCGACCCAAGGATCTCAGGCTCCGTTTGAGGAGCCGGATCTTCTGCAGCTTCGGACGAGATAACCGGAGTTGCAGAAGGTTGAGGAGCCAGAGTCGGAGGAGCTATGGCAGGCGAAGCTATGATAAGCTTCGTCTGGCGTAAGGGCTTCTAAGAAATCCCTTTCCCCTTGCCCTTGATGATCGATTTTGCTCTGAGAAGGTAACAAAGTCGGAAATGTTACATCTCGGAAAGAAGTTTAAGTAAAGCACAAAGACGGAAAAGTTGTGACGGAAAGGATACCTCTTCACGACAGGCACCTCCTTTGTGTTAACCGCCATCGCTCGAGCTTTGCACTTCTTGGCGCAAGATCCGCGGGAACTACTTCCACCTCCTGAGAGAACTCCGGAGGGTATCCTTCGAGCGGAGCAAGTTCCGACTCGGGGATGTCAGCAAGCTGAAAACAAGAAAACATATCAGCATTACAATATAACTCAAAGATAGAAACACATAAAAGATGTCATGATAAAAGCTTACCGGCACCACGGGGTTTTCCGCTGTGTGCATGTCCAGAGAAACCTCTGGAATCTGCCTCTCAATCCGCTCCTTGATCAGCCACTTGATTTGGCTTATGTAGCCGTGAGTGGTGTAGGCCTTGGGGCTGATGCGGAGGGAGTCGGTCAGAGAAGACGTGACGGAGTGCATCAGTCTATCCCCGTGGTACTGAAGTGGCTGGATCCGGCATGAAACCCAGCACTGGACCAAGTCGGATCCCTTCAGACCGTTGTGCTTGATCAGATATTCGATCCGCCTCTTAGCGAGGATCAGATCATCTGTGAGAGCCGGAGCAGCCTCGTCCCAGGAAGGTTGGGCCGTGGCGGCTCCGTCAACAAAAACCGGCAAAGCAGTATCTTTGCCGGGAGCCGGAATATCCCTATGGTAGGAAAAAGTGGCTGGCCATTGTTTGACCGAGTCACTGGCAGAAATTTTGGGATATGCCCGGTCTTGTCTAAGAGAAAAACTAATGGTGCCGATGATGTAAGGAACACCGGCAGTGATGGAATTCCTCCGGACATGAAAGTAAAACCGTCAGAGAAGCAAACTCGGCCTAATGCCGAGAAAGCCCTCGCAAAGCGCAGCATATGTGCTCATTTCTAGAAGAGAATTGGGAGGAAGATTGTGGAGTTGAACTCCATAGTGATCTATCACCTCGGAGAAGAACTCCGAGGGAGGAAAAGACAGACCTCGGTCCAGATGAGTGTCGAAGTGGACTCGCTCGCCCTCGTGTGGGTTGGGGACGGTTTCACCGGAGCCGCTCCGCCAGTCACCGGCGACGAGCAGCCCCTCCTTCTCCACATTCTTGAGGCCTGCCTCGTCGAGGGCGCAGGGGATCCAGATTCCCCTGTAGCTTTCCTTCTCCACTGCAGCTTCCGGCTTCGCCGCCGCCGCCGCTGCCGCCAAGCCAGAGGAAGAAGATGATGAAGCCATTTTTCTCCGGTGAGAAAGTAACCTTAAAGGCGCTGGAGTTTACGTGGGGAAGGACGAGGAGGCTCTGTGCGCGTAGGAGGATTGGGAAGGAAGGAAACGGCAAAGGACTAGTGGAAAGGAGAAGAAGAAATCTGAACCCCTTATATCCACCTACCTGCGCCAAGATTCGTGCAAACTCTACAGTGCAACCGCCACGCGTCGTGGAGAGAACTGGGAAGGACCCGCGTGATGATTGCGTCGCCTCGATCTCCACGCACGCATTGAAACGGCGCCTCAGTTCCGCGGTTCGCGGACCCACCAATGGTCGTGCAGACGGAACGCCTGTCAGATGACGTGACTGGACCATGCTTGTGTCAGGTGGCGTTAGAGACCAAGTTCCGGCTTAGTTTAAAAACGAGCTAGAAAATCCGAGTAACCAACTGAAAGGTCCGACTTATTTTTTAAGACCCGGATCATATCTTTTGTTGTGAAGTTTCAGGAACCCTTCAAGGTTCTGCAAGCCGAAGATCAAGCTAGACGATGATAAATCCGACTCTGGATCTTGGAGGCCTCCGGGGGCTGCTGTTGGGGATATACTTTCCGGGTATCCTCACAGTTCCTCACTGACCAGGGTGGCCCACTTCAGGTTAGAGCTTTGCTTCATGGGTGGCCCAGTCAGGGAGAAAGACGGAGTCCAATCCGTCTACAGGAAGGCCCAGAAGACTTACCGACTTAGGCCCATAATGTTACTTGTAGTTCAAGATGTACTCTCTAACCAACTCTTAGTCGTAGCCGGATAGATCTCTCCTGTAAACCCTAGGCCGGATATCTATATAAGCCGTCCTAGGGAGAGCCTTTAGGGCACCCAATACTTTAGACCCTCAACTCGCACAGGCGAAACCCTTGTAACCTATATTCCGGCTTTGCCGTATTACTGGATTGCTAGCAGGAGTAGGATCCGTCCAAAGCTGGCGGATTCGAACCTGGGTAAACTTGTGTGCTCACCGTCTCGGAACACCGTACGTCTCACACCCCTCTCTTCCGCACGCCTCGAGGACCCCCTCATGGCGTACTTGTCATCAATCCGACGACACCTTGCCCATTCATTAAATATTACATTACCTGTTATGCAATCTATTAACGGTTCCAATCTTATGGATGTCTATTTAACTGCTTGTGACTTCCTTGGTGTTTACCAAGATAACCAGAGGCTCCGAGCCTATCAGTTTAGCTATCTTGATAATGCATAGGGTGAGCAAGTTCCATTGCCCTGTACCCAAGCTTTCTCGATTGTGGAGAAGGACATTTGGATCCTTACCAAGTACCAAGTGATGGAGATCATGACTGAACTTCAGCCTGATGAAGAGGAACATGAAGAAGGAGGGTAGTAGGATGAGGAGGACCGGGAGAATGAGGACGAGCAGGGACACAACCTTGCTTGGGAGGGACAACAGCAGCAGCAAGGGAGATCTTGGGACCCGTGGCCCAACCAGCCACAACAGGGGTACAACTACGTCCCCTATCAAGAATTCCAGCAGCTCAACTAGCGCGTTGGGGAGATCTACTACACTCTTCAAGGAGTGAATGTAGATGTCAGTGCTTTGACTCACAACTTCAGTCACTTCATGACCCATTTCCCCGACTACTACCAGCAGTATCCGCACCAGCCGCCGAATGAAGGCAACAACTAAGCCTGGCAATAGCCCAAGCTTCGGGGAGATTTGAAAACCTCCAAACTTTGCATTAATTTTTTATTTTATTCTTTTGATTTATTTTATTTCTTCAAATTTGCATGTTTATTTTCAGTTTGCATTCCTAAACCAAAAATACAAAAAAACTTGTTGTAACTTTATTTGCAAGTTCGTTTCTTTGTTTCTCTCGGAGATTGCTCAATTTTAGGTGACTTGGCAATATGGAAATACAGAGGGGGTTCAACTCACATACGATAATGAAACAAGCAAGAGGAGGTATCACATTCCTTTCATCACCCTTTCTACAACCTTAAATTGATCCTACAATTATTTACTCGCTTGCACTGGAGTCACTCCCCACTTAGCTTGTTACCCTATAAATTCTATTCCTTCGCTAGTGTTTCCGTTTTAGCTTTGAAACAATGAGCAATGAACTTGGTTAAAAATACTTCCTAAATTTTTACAAGAAAAAGCATCTGAAAGATGAGTTGAGTCCATGTTTAGCCCAAAGAATTTGATTTTAGAACTACTCCATCCCATTTAAGCTTAATATAAATAGACTCGATAGTACCCTTGAATGAAATTGTTTGATAGAATGGATGCTTCAAAGTAGTAGAGATTATGCCACTACTTTTTCTAAAAAATTATCATAAGATATTGCTTTGCGCGTGTCATTACAACACTGTCGTGCTCCATGGGGAACTATTAACTCTGCTGGCCAACGAACGATCTAAATGTGGGAAACCACTTGATTTTGGCTATTGAGTTATGTAAACATCTGTAGCAGCAATGCTATCACGGGTAAAAATTTTAGTCTCCTCATGGTTTCACGTTCCAATTGAAGCTGTAGTACTCCTCTGACCCATTATTGCTCAACAATTATTTATTGGCATGGTCACGAGTGCACACACAATCCCAATTACCATGTTAAAAATAATGGCATGATTTCTCTATGAAAGAGCTGAAGTTTTTGAAAGGAAAAAGGTGCTTTGAGAGTCTTGAAATTTTGACATGGGAGTAGATGAGTTGTTCTTAGATTGAATGTTTTGGTGACATCTTGAGTACTCTTAATTGATTAAACAAACAAGAGAAAAAAGTGTTCATCTCTCAAAGAAGAGAGACACCAAACGAATTCATCTCACTTTCCTAGCTAAAATTTTGACAATTGCTTGGGCATATGATTTGCTTGCTAACAAGATATACATGGTTAGGAAGTGGACTCAGTGCAATCTTGTGAATACTTGTATGATCATGTTTAAGATTGCAGGGATTGTAAACAAAAAATTTGACACCAATTCAAACTTGTAAGTTCTTTTATTTTCAGTCTCGAATCTCCGCTATTCTTCCTTATTTCCCTGTCACTCGAGGGCGAGCAACATCTAAGCTTGGGGGAGTTGATAGCTGTGAGATTCAACACATTTTTTATGGCTTTTATTGATGGTTTTCTCCCGGATTTGATCGTTTTCTAGCTTTACCTAACGCTAATACTTCGGTAGCAAAGAAAACTTGGTTTTTAATGTGTGTTTCAGGTTCTGAACGTCGGCAGAGGGTGTTAACTAGAGAAACACAATATTCAGGCAAAAACAAGCAAGTCTCTCTTTGGAAGCACTCGAGGGGAGCATACAGAGGCTTTAACGAGCAACTATACGGCGGGAATATTTTTCTTGCTGTATAGTTCCTGCCGTATAGCTACCGCTGCCTCTATCTTGTCAAAAGGGACAACTTCCATGAAGAGGCCATACGCGAAAACACAACACAGTAGCTGCCATCACATCCAGAAGGGAGAAAGAAGAGATCCGGATAAGAAGGGGAAGACGTTCTTCATCTCACTCCACGATCTTCGACCTCCTAGCCAATACAACCCCATAGCCATTACTTGTACTTGAGAGAGAAAGGGATCTTCACCTTGCAAAACTAGGGTTTGAGATTGTTTCTTCCTATCTTGAATTGTGTTGGATATTTTTCTATTCTTATTGTGGATCTCCACGGTAATATCAAGAAGATTTCCCTTTATTAAATTATATCGATGATCCGTTCTTCTCTCATGTGTGAGTAAGTTCCTTGGGCGTGGGAGATGTAGGGGATTGGTGAGATGTGATGTGCCTTCATATATTTTCCATTAGTTTGTGATTGATTCTAATTACTATATTATGTGTGCTTGACTATCTGTGGGATGCCTAATGCTTGTTGTCCAATTAAGGGCCCAGACAACATGATGCTTTGTTCTACATAGATATGATCTTATTCGCTAGCAGACCGGCAACCCCCCTAGTGACATGGGGATATCAATGGAAAACTAGTAGACTCGAGGATAACGAGGAACTACTATGCTTATTGCATTAGTCCGATCCAAGGAGCTTAATCGCTAAGCAACCTAAAGGATCTTAATCGTCTAGTGTCTGACCATGGTTTTGGTAACAGACTAGTAGGATTATTGAAGTTGGGATGAAATCTACCAAGAGGAGTTTGGGCTAATTATGGGTTGCTCGCCTACACATATACTTATAAGATTACAATTGTTACATTTACCATTCGTCCACCTGGCACAGTCACTAGCACCATGAACTGAATCTCCCTACGCCTTCTTTTGCCATCTGCAGAAAACAACAAACACGCAAGTCATTCTTTACTTTTATGCTTTATATTTCTGAAGTTTACATTTTAGTTTTTACACTCCTTTTAATCAAAACCCCATTCTTATTTCAACACTTGCAGTCAATTCACTCAAAGACCTATGGCAACTTCGGGTGTGACAAAGACTTCACTCATAAACACTTACCTTTGGGCTCCCTGTGAGATCGATATCTATACTTCAAAACTAGCTACAAACGATATGTGCACTTGCAGACATTAGCCAACAATGCGGCGAGGCCAAAATTCGACCCCACCGCCCTCCTCAACCAGCCATGTGTCTGCCATAGCAGGAAGGGGAAACCTGCCAATCACACCACTACAGACTGCCATTCCCTGAAGGAGATTGAGAAGGCAAGGCGAGCAAGGGAGGACCCCAACAACAACCCGACAAGGGACAACAGCAATGCCGGCGGATTCGGCAACACCGTCGGCTCGCTGCACACCTTCACTGGGCTCGGTACCAAACGCGAGAAGAAGGTGCTCGTCCACGCAGTCGCCGTCAATGCGTTGACCCAGGGTCGACATCTCCCGCTTCCTCAACTGGTTCGAGCAAAGCATCACTTGGAGTTGCCAAGATCATACGACCAGGATCGAATATCCAGGGCGAGTCACCCTGGTGGTCAGGCCCAAAGTGGCCGACTACGGGCTACCCAAGACGCTGATGGACAGCGGAAACTCCATCAACATCATGTACTTGAACACATTCAAGAGGCTACACCTCAGTCGATCATCGAGTCGACCCTCACCACCTTCCACGGCATCGTCCCCGATCCGAAGGCGTACCCGATCGGCAAGGTGACGCTGCTAGTCACCTTTGGCACACCAGTGAACTTCCGCACAGAGCGTACCCGATCGGCAAGGTGACGCTGCTAGTCACCTCCTGATGGCGACCCCACACTACGCCTACAACATGATGAAGCTCCCCGGGCCAAGCGGCATTATCACCGTCCACGGCGACCCCAACATGGCTATGGAGTGCGAAGACAAAGGCGCCGAGCTCGCCGACGCCATCATCGCTGTGGAAACCAACCACGCGGATGAGCTTGCGAAATACGCGAGCAACATCAACAAGGACGACCCCACCATTCTGAAGAAGCCCACCTCTGGGGGACAAATTTCGAGGCGACCGCGCACACTCGCACCGTCGATCTCGTCCCGGGCGACTCCATCTAGACGGTCACCATCAGGACAAACATGAGTCCTGCATAGGAAATCACGCTCATCGGGTTCCTGGACAAAAATCACGACATCTTTGCATGGAAACCATCCGACATTCCTGGTGTCCCGAGGGAACTCGCTGAGCACAAACTGAACGCTGACCCAAAAGTGTGGCCAGTAAAGCAGTCACTGCGGCCCTTCAATAAAGATCACCGCCGAGCAATCGCCGAAGAAGTACAGTGTCTACTCGCTGCAGGCTTCATTCAGCCAATCAAGTACTCCAAGTGGCTGGTGATACGTCGTAAACGTATCTATAATTTTTCATGCTCCATTCTTGCTTTATATCAACTTTCTTATGTTTTGTTTACACTCTGAGGTATTTTATACATTTTTTGGAACTAACCTATTAAAAAGATGCCGCAGTGCAAGTTGCCTGTTTTTTGCTGTTTTTGGTTTAAGAAAAGCTAGTAAGGAAATATTCTCATTATTGGACGGGACAAAGGCCAAAGTCAATATTTTACTAGAAGGAACACGGAGTCTGAAGGGCAGCTGAAGTGGGGCCACGAGGTTTCCACACCTAGGGCTAGTGCGGCCACCCCCTATGGCGCGCCGCCCCATGGTGTGGGCCCCTCGGGCGCCCACCGACCTTGCCCCTTCGCCTATAAAAGTACCCTGATGCAGAAACCCTAAGTACCCGATCAAAAATCAAAGAAAGAGTATGTAGCTGCTGCCATCTCCATCCCTAGATCGGGGGGATCCGAAGATCTTCCCGGCATCTTGCCGGAGGGGAGAGATCATCCTGGAGGCCTTCTTTATTACCATGCCAGCCTCCAGAGTGATGCGTGAGCAGTTCGTCCTTGGACTATGGGTCCATACAACATCTAGATGGTTGCTTCTCCTCCTTTGTGCTATCATGTTTAGATCTTTTGAGCTAAGTTCATGATCAACATCATCTATTTGTAATCCTATATGTTGTGTTTGCGGGGATCCGATGGATATTGAGATACTATGTCAGATTGATTATTGATTCGATCATGTCTATGTTATTTGTGATCTTGCATGCTCTTCGTTGCTAGTAGCTATCTTGGCCAAGTAGATGCTTGTAACTCCAAGAGGGAGTATTTATGCTCTATAGTAGGTTCATGCCTCAAGTAATCTAGGGAAGTGACAAAAATCTCTAAGGTTATAGATGTGTTGTTGCTAGTAGGGAGAAAACAACAATATTTTGTCCATGGGACAATTGTATTGTTTACTTTACACAATTTGCTTAATGAAATTATTTGTTGCTTGTAACTTAATACTGGAAGGGGTTCGGATGATAACCTGAAGGTGGATTATTAGTCATAGATGCAGTTGGATTACGGTCTATGTATTATGTTGTAATGCCCAATCAAATCTCGTAGGAGCCAAGATGTCTAGTATATGCATTGTTATGCTTTCTCAATCTGTCAATTGCCCCGCTGTAATTTGTTCACCCAACATGCTATTTATCTTAAGGAGAAACACCTCTAGTGAACTGTGGACCCTAGTCCATTCCTTTACCATTGATATACCATCTACTATTTACCGTTTACTATTTACTTTCTGCAAGCAATTACTATCTTCCACACTATATGTTTAATCCTTTGTTTTCAGCAAAACCAGTGAGATTGACAACCTCACTTGAAGTTGGGGTACAGTTCTGTGGTTGTGTTGTATAGGATTCCAAGTTGCTAGCAACACCTTGGAGTTGTTTCCTTACTCCTACTGGTTCGATAACCTTGGTTTCATAACTGAGGGAAACTTGTTGTTGTGCTCATCATACCTTCCTTTTGGGGTTCCCAACAAGCTCTACATATATTGAGCCATCAAGCACTTTTCTAGCGCTGTTGCCGGGGAGTTAATGACAACTTCAGTCTCTTCCTCCTCGTCAATCACTTTTTAGCGAGAAAGAAGATTCTTGCATGGGGAGTCTCTCACAACCAATCTTTTTTACTTTGTTATTGTTTTCTTAGTTTCTCTACTTTATTTTGTTTGATTTTTTATCAAAAATACAAAAAATTAGTTCCTACTATAGTTGTTATTTTTGTTGGTCTTTTCTTGTCTTGCTTTATCATGCTTTCTATCAATGGTTGGTTTCTTTGAAACTAGATCTTATTGGCAAGGTGGGTTCATGGAAGAACAAAAATATTATGAGGAACACCGCTTGTCACAAAAAGGAAAACACTTATGGGAAAAAATTAATAAATTGTATACCATTGCTACAAACGTGTGCTCTACTTATAATGTTACTTATTGCTTTGATAAATCTTGTTGCTGTAGGAGGTATAAACACCTCCCTTTTCAATGTGAGTATAATGATAATGTTACCATATCTTCTTATGTTAAGGGAAATTATGACTTTTATGATGTGGAACAAATTGAAGAATTTATTCCTTGGAAGGGTGCATTCGAACTTGCTTATTTGCTTGAAAATACTGATGATGCACCTTATAAATATGAGGTTTATGATATACTTAAATTTTTCTTTGATAATTATAAGGAAGAAAATGGCTATATTCTTAAATATCTTAAGAGATGCTCTCCACCAACGGAAGAGACTAATGCCTTGCAGGAGCTATGGAAGAAGAAATTGCTGAAACTAGAATCTCATTGGATGAAAAAGAGGAGGAGAGTGATGATCAAGAGGAGGAGGAATGGAGCAGCTACCCATGCTTACCAAAGGAGGATGAGTGTGATATTTATATTGTTGAGTTTTTTCATGATGCTACTTAAAATCATTATGAGAGAGGAAAATATGGTTGTTGGAATTCTCATGTTACTAAAACACCTCTCTTTATATTGAAAGTTCCAAAGTTGCTCTTATTTTATCTACCCATTCTTGTTACTATGTGCTTCTTTGATTTATTTTCTTACAAGATTCCTATGCATAGGAAGTGGGTTAGACTTAAATGTGTATCATATTTTCTCCTTGATGCTCTCTTTTGCTTCAATTCATATTTCTTATGTGAGCATCTTCTCAAATTACTGAGCCTAGCTCAAAGGCGTTAAAGAAAAGCACTATTGGGAGATAATCCAAATTATTTTTACTTTCAGTAAGTTTTTCTTTTGTTGAGTCTTGGAAGTTATTGCTTCAGTAATAACCTCTCCTTATCCTTTTTTTGTTGGTTTTTTCCAAGAATAACCTCTAATGAGAGAGAAGTAAGACTTGGGAAAGTTGTTGTCCTGAAACTAAACCTCTAATGAGAGAGAATTTATAAGGAATTGCTACATTATCTTGTGTTTTAATGTAAGTTTCACTTGTGTTGAAACTAAACCCAAAGACTTATTATCTTGAATACACTAATGTTGCTAATGAAGATTGTGTGAAGTTTTATATGAAGTAAATTTTCAAGTGTAGGGAAAAATAATGTGATGAGATGAAGTATGGACAAAAGCTCAAGCTTGGGGATGCCACCATGTCACCCCAAGAAATATTGAAGAGGTACAAGCGTCAAAGCTTGGGGATGCCCAAGGCATCCCCTTCTTCATCAATAAAAATCTCAGGTTTTCTTCCAAAACACATCATTTTTATTGTTTCATGCATAATTGTGTTGTTCTTGGAGCGTCTTTGTTTTTGTTTTTAGTTTTCTTTTGTTTGGTTTGCTTAAATAAATTGGTTGTAGCCCCGCATTCATATGTTGTTTCAAATAAGTTGATTGGTTGGAAAAGAGTAGGAAGCTTCATGCTTATAAGTGGTACAAAAGGAGCTTGTTTTGACCGTGGCCTAGACGCTATCATGTCATGTTTGATGTTGCTTTGACCTTATGCTTAGTGATTATTGCTATAGCATGACTTGTTCTAAACAATTGAGATTGCCTAATGTGCCTTGAAAGGATCATGCGTTGTTTTAGCATACAAAAGCATAATATTGTGGTATTCTCCTTTGATGCTTTATTTGGGTTGACTTGGCACATGCTTACACCATGCTAAGACTATGAACCAGTCACCTTAGCCTCTATGATCATTTAGTTTTTGACTTGTAATATCACTTTATGCTTTAATTAACAATGTTTTGTCGCTTTGCATGATTATGGCCATTATTGCTCTCTTAGTTGGTCGCTCCTAGTCTTTTGCTAGCCTCCACCTGTACCAAGTATGAGTTCCACTCATGCATCCAACCTCCAAGAAAACCAAGTTATTCCAAAGAGTCCACTATAAATTCGTATGCATGGTGTGTTACACCATTCCAAGTATATTCATGTTTTTATCTATCTTCCAAATTAAACTTGTTATGTGAAAATTAGTGATTAAAGATCTCACAAACTTGATGGCACACTTTGTTTTCTTGTACTTAATAAACTTGAACCATTGTGTCCATCTATGTTGCTCATATGCTTGCACTTTATAAGTTGTGAATTAGCAGAACCATAATACCATGGGGAACGCTTTCAACATTGCACTTATTATTCAGTTGATATCATGTTCTTTTGTTTATGGATCCCGGCGGTGTGAAATAAAAGGGGAGCTTGTAAGCTCATAGAGTATGTATGTGTGTTAGAGAAACGCCTAGGCGGCTAGCCTAAGCCATGCCTAATCATGGTGGAAACTTGCAGCATAACCATAGTGAGCATTCTGTGAAGCATCCTCAATAAAAACCTATGCAAATAGCAAATAAAAAGATCGCTGAGATGCTCATTGTCTGTTGCCTTGTCATTTTGATATGGGAAAGCTCTTGTGTCATGGCACAAGGGGTACCCCATTGGCGGTTCTCCATGATACAAATGTACTTACAATGACAAGAACTTACCCGTGACTAAAGTTGAGTAGCATGAGGTTCAGTACTCGTAAGCAAGGGGCATGAGATTTTCAACTTATAACTTGTCAAGCATATCCTCATATTTGTGTCACTTTAACCTTAATCACCTTAAGATGCTTATGATAGGGGCAATGAGAGCTGAAAGCTAAAAAGTACTATAATTTTTTGAAGCTCTTTATGAAACTTGAAATCCCTGCTTCCCTCTGTGAAGGGCCTTTTATTTTACTTTTATGTTTAGTCTCCATCTTCTATCTTTATGCACCAATTGAGAGAGCATAGTGTTCATTCTTAGTTTCATGTTCATTGTCCCAAAACTTGTTGATTGATTCATAACTTTGATAGTGCTTGTTCTTAAATTATTTGTATCTAGTCACCCTTATGAACTTTGGAGGTGTCCTATGCATTTATGTTTTGCTATACCATGAGGGACAAGCTGAATACCACTCTTATTATGTTTTCTATATGTGAAACAAACACACGTCTTTCAATGCATTGTTATTCATGATCTTTTGTTTATACCTTTTCATGTTACAACATAGTTGCTATGTCTTATTGTTAGAATTCTATCTTTCATACTTATGTTTAGAGTACTTTGATCCCAGCTATCAATGCTTTACGAATACCTTGATCAAGATTGTGATGGTGCATGTCACCTCAAAAATTACTCTTTTTATCACTAACCTACTCGAGGACGAGCAGGAGTTAAGCTTGGGGATGCTTGATACGTCGTAAGCGTATCTATAATTTTTTATGCTCCATGCTTGTTTTATATCAACTTTCTTATTTTATGTTTACACTTTGAGGTATTTTTATACATTTTTTGGAACTAACCTATTAACAATATGCCGTAGTGCATGTTGCTTGTTTTCTGCTGTTTTTGGTTTCAGAAAAGCTAGTAAGGAAATATTTTCGAAATTGGACGGGACAAAATCCAAAGTCAATATTTTACCAAAAGGAACATAGAGTCCGAAGGGCATCCTAAGTGGGACCACGAGGTGGACACACCTAGGGCGCACCACTCCATGGTGTGGGCCCCTCGGGTGCCCACCGACCTTGCCCCTTCGCCTATAAAAGTACCCCGATGCAGAAACCCTAAGTACCCGATAAAAAATCCACGAAAGTGTCTGTAGCCGCCGCCATCTCCATCCCTAGATTGGGGGGATCCGAAGCTCTTCCCGACACCCTGCCAGAGGGGAGAGATCATCCCAGAGGCCTTCTTCATCACCATGCCAGCCTCCGGAGTGATGCGTGAGTAGTTCGTCCTTGGACTATGGGTCCATACAGTAGCTAGATGGTTGGTTCTCCTCCTTTGTGCTATCATGTTTAGATCTTGTGAGCTCCGTTCATGATCAACATCATCTATTTGTAATCCTATATGTTGTGTTTGCGGCGATCCGATGGATATTGAGATACTATGTCAGATTGATTATTGATTCTACCATGTCTATGTTATTTGTGATCTTGCATGCTCTCCGTTGCTAGTAGCTATCTTGGCCAAGTAGATGCTTGTAACTCCAAGAGTGAGTATTTATGCTCTATAGTAGGTTCATGCCTCTAGTAATCTAGGGAAGTGACAGAAATCTCTAAGGTTGTAGATGTGTTATTAGTAGTAGGGATAAAACAACAATATTTTGTCCATGGGGCAATTGTATTGTTTACTTTACACAA
Source organism: Avena insularis (assembly GCA_023614405.1). Classification (NCBI taxonomy): domain Eukaryota; kingdom Viridiplantae; phylum Streptophyta; class Magnoliopsida; order Poales; family Poaceae; genus Avena; species Avena insularis. The sequence continues at coordinate 211,167,552 of CM042696.1, read as the reverse complement.
TTTGCTTAATGCAATTATCTGTTGCTTGCAACTTAATACTAGAAGGGGTTCGGAAGATAACCTGAAGGTGGATTATTAGTCATAGATGCAGTTGGATTACGGTCTATGTATTATGTTGTAATTCCCACTCAAATCTCGTAGGAGTCAAGATGTGTAGTATATTCATTGTTATGCTTTCTTAATCTGTCAATTACCCCGCTGTAATTTGTTCACCCAACATGTTATTTATCTTAAGGAGAAACACCTCTAGTGAACTATGGACCCCAGTCCATTCCTTTACCATTGATATACCATCTACTATTTATCGTTTATTGTTTACTTTCTGCAAGCAATTACTATCTTCCACATTATACGTTCAATCCTTTGTTTTCAGCAAAACCAGTGAGATTGACAACCTCATTGTAAGTTGGGGCATAGTTCTATGGTTGTGTTGTGCAGGATTCCAAGTTGCTAGCAACACCTTGGAGTTGTTTCCTTACTCCTACTGGTTCGATAACCTTGGTTTCATAACTCAGGGAAACTTGCTGCTGTGCTCATCATACCTTCCTCTTGGGGTTCCCAACAAGCTCTACATATCTTGAGCCATCAGCTGGCAAACCTAGTCCTGGTTCTGAAGAAGAAGAACACCTGGAGAATGTGTATCCACTACACCAACCTCAATAGTGCCTGCCCGAAGGAGGAGTTCATCCTACTACGCATCGATCAGATGATTAAATCGACCACGGGATCGGAGTGGTATTGCTTCCTCGACGCGTACTCTGGTTATAACTAGATCAAAATTGCGGTTAAGGACGAGGAGAAGATGGCGTTAATCACACCATTCAGCGCCTTCTGCTACACCTCCATGACGTTCGGCCTCAAGAACACCGGCGCAACCTATCAAAGGTGCATGCAGGAGTGCCTTGCGAGTCAAATTGGTCGCAACATCCACGACTACATCGACGACGTGGTGGTAAAATCCACCCGCTAGAGCGACCTGCACGCCGACCTGGCCGAGACCTTCGCGAATCTATGGAGGTACAAGATCAAGCTCAATCCAGGAAAGTTCACCTTCGGCGTGCCGACTGGACAACTACTGGGGTACATGGTCTCCAAACGAGGCATCAAGGCAAACCCCACCAAGATCGACACCATCACGCGGCTCGGGAAACCCGAGTGCCTGCGCGATGTCCAGAAACTGGCCGAGCGAGTCGCGGCTCTTAGTCGCTTCATCCCCTGGCTCGGTGAGAAGGCGATGCCCCTCTACCGTCTGATGCGCAAGAACCCTACGTTCCAATGGGACGAAGAAGTGGACAATGCGCTCAAGGCGCTCAAGAAAGTGTTGCTCGCGGCACCACTGCTCGCCGCCCCAATCGACAAAGAGCCAATGCTCATCTACGTCACGGCCTCCACTTGAGTATTCAGCGTCGTGATGGTCGTCGAGCAATCAAAATAGGGCAAGGAGCGCCCCATAAAGCACCCCATCTACTACATCAGCGAGGTCCTAACGGACTCAAGGCAACACTACCCGTAGTACCAGAAACTGGTGTATGTGGTCTTTAGAGCCCGACGGCAACTCCCACATTACTTTCAGGAGCACCCCATCATGGTCGTATCATTCGCGACGCTACAGGACATCATGCGCAATCGCGAGGCGACTGGGCGGGTCGCTAAGTGGGCCGTCGAAATCGACGTACACAACATCATGTACGAGCCACACAAAGCGATCAAATCACAAGCCTTGGCCGATTTCCTCGTCGATTGGGAAGAAGCACAGCTGCCGGAGAAGCTACCCTATCTCCAATACTGGTCGCTCCACTTTGACAGGTCCAAGAACACGGACGTCCCGAGGGCTGGGATCGTACTCACCTCCCCCAAAGGAGACAAGCTCCGCTACGTGTTCCACCTCGACTTCACGCCCCGCACCAACAATAGTGACGAGTATGAGGCCCTCCTTCATGGCATGCGGGCCGCTAAGGAGATGAACGTCAATCGCCTACGGTGCTACGACGACTCCGACCTAGTCGCCAGACAAGTCGCTGGGACCTATGATGTCGTCTCCCCCACCATGATAGCGTACCGTCAAGCGGTGGACCAGCTAGGAGATCACTTCACTGGCTATTCTGTCCAGTGGATCGATAGGCGCAAGAACAAGGAGGCCGACGCTCTCTCCCGCATCGGGTCGGCCCGCCAAACACCACCCGCGGGCGTCTTCCTCGGCCTCAGCCACAAACCTTTGGTCTCCCAGCCCAAGGAGATCGACATCGGGATCCCTTTGCAGCCCGAGCCCTCCCTGGTCGCCATGATCATAGAGCCCAGCGACTGGACCGCACCATACATCGCCTTCCTCGAGCACAAGGTCCTGCTCACCGACGAGACGGAGGCGCGAATGATCGTGCGCCGCAACAGTGAGCTCCACAAACGCAGCGTGACTGATATATTCCAGCGCTACGTATAGCCAGAAGAAGGGCGCAAGATCCTCCAAGACATCCACGCCGGCGACTGCGGCCACCATGCCGGCGCTAGGTCGCTAGTCGCCAAGGCCATGTGACACGGATTCTACTGGCTCACAGCGCACGCCAACGCCGTCGACATCGTCCAACGATGCATCGGGTGCCAGAAGTATGCCAACCAGACGCATATCCCTGGTTCGGCACTCAAGCCCATTCCCATCACCTGGACATTCACCGTATGGGGCATGGACATGGTCAGCCTGTTCAAGAAGGCCCCATCTGGCTTCACCCACCTCCTGGTCGCAGTCGACAAGTTCACCAAGTGGGTCGAGGCTAATCTGACCAAGAAGTGTGATGGCAAGACCGGCACCAAGTTCCTCCGCAAGCTCATCTACCGGTACGACTACCCGCACAGTATTATAATGGACAACGGCACCAACTTTGCCAAAGGTGCCATGGTGGATTTCTGCGAGGAGCATGGCATACGGCTCGACCTCACCTCAGTCGCCCACCCAGAGTCGAATGGCCAAGTAGAGCGCGCCAACCAAAGCGTCCTCCGCAGCCTCAAGCCGTGACTTCAGGTGCCCCTCAAGCGAACCCCTGTATGCTGGGTCGAAGAGCTCTCCTTCGCGATATGGGGCATTCACACCTCTGTCAACTCCTCCACAGGGATCACACCCTTCTTCATGGTGTACGACGCTGAAGCCGTCATGCCAACCGACCTAGAACACGACTCACCTCGGGTCGTCAATTACGTGGAGGCCCAAAACGAGAGCGCCCACCAAGACCGGATCGACCAGCTCGGTGAAGCATGCGACCTAGCTCGCTCTTGCACCGCCATCTACCAGCAGGGACTCTGCCGCTACCACAGCCGCTGAGTCCGGACTCACACATTCCAGGAAGGCGACCTGGTCCTATGACTGATCTAGAACAAGAAGGGCATGCACAAGCTTTCTCCCCCATGGGAGGGGCCATTCGCCATAGGGCGAGTCCTCGGCAACGACGCCTACTACCTCATCGATGTAAGAGGCAATGGATAGCTCGAAGTTTTGAGGCCATGGAATGTAAACCTCCTCCAAAAGTTCTATACATAGAACTAAAACTTGTACTCAGCTGCTATATAATGAAATCAATTCGGATCGCACAAATTGTGTGTACTCGCCATAGTCTTGTGCCAATCGCACTCGTACACTTAGCAATACGCTACCAACGGAAGCCAACCCTTGGTCGAGCGACCGGCATGACTAAGTAGTGCGGCCCAAGGGCACCAAAGACACTCGGGCCTTGTGTCGTCCATGAACATGCCATCCCGGAGCCACCATCGGAGTCGGCTTGCTCGATTGGCCCATCAGGCCAAGACAACCGATAACGCTTCTCACAGTGACCCACCTTCCCCACCCTCATGCAAAGCAACTCAAAAGGTTAAGTACCACGCACGGGGACTTGTCCACAATGACCCCCACACGGCTAGGGAACAAACCAAGTAAGAGAGCTTGCCTTGGACTCGCCACGCGACTGGCTTCCCGAGCCAGGGGAGGGGCGCGTTATAAAGAATGCACCAAGGCCTCACCCACCTTGTGCATGTGACTGGAAGGGCTAAGTACCATGCTCGGAGACTCGCCTAAACTGACTCTGTCGATGTTCGGGAAAATAGTTAAGTACAGAGCTCCCTTGGGGTTGCCAAGCGACTGGCTCCACGAGCCACGGAGAGTCGACTCCAACCAAACTAAAAACTTAATACAACCAAACTTACATACATACGAGGTAAACCCCAACAAAGGGCGGAAGCGCTCGGGGACTCGCACAACCAAATACTCAACATAAAACAGAAATCACCAAGCATTGTAAGTCGATTGACCCCTTTCATTCCAGCAATGACATATATTGTTTACACTACAAAAGCGACCAGTCGCCATAACTTACAAAATCCCCTCAGGGCAGTCACTCATTTTGCAGGCTCCGACGAAGAGGCACCACCATCACCCTTGACCCGGATGTATGGCTCCCAAGGGTTCACCGGGTATGTCATCAATTGCTTCGCCAACGACGACCGGAAGCGCTGCTCTGACTTCAGGTCATGGTACTCCAGTTCGGAGTCGCCCGGCACCACCATCGTCTCCTGGTACGGCAGTAGGTCCCCCATTGCCAACACCCGCTCCATGAATGGTGCAGCCTTGGCGGTCAACCTCAGCACCTCCACGATCTCCACCGATCCATTCACCAAGGGATACCCGCTGGTGACGTCGTCGAGGTCAAAGTCATCAGGGAAGTGAATGAGCCCCGGACTAAGTGTCGTGGTAGATCCTCGCCGGAAGTCCGATCGCGCCATCCACTCGACTATAGCGGGCGTCTCCTCAAGGTAGCGCCACACCTCCGTCAGCCCACCAGGAATCACCTCGGTGGGAGAAATCTCTTGAAGGACGTCCTGAACGTAAAGCGCCAAGGCGGTGGCCGCATTCGCCACCTCCGTCACACATTGCGAGGCGTCAAAGGTCTGCACCACCGGATCACTTTGACCTATCACAACTGCAATGTCAGAAAATCAATAGCACTAAGGCCTAGTGCTCACCTGCTCGGGGACTCAACCACTCGGGGACTCGCCGCATACCAGAAAAGAAGGAGCATAAGGAAAAGACACTCACCAAGAAGTTTGCAGCAGCTCTCTATCACATGTTTCTCAATCGTCTCAAGGTTGTCCTGCAACCCAAGGATGACTGAGTCGGAGGCCTTCCGCTCCTCCGCCACCGCGGCGACTGCTACCTTGGCCCTCTCTTCAGAAGAGATCATCGACGCCTTCGCCACTTCCAGTTCTTGCATCAACAAGGCGATTCGTTTCTCCGCCACAGCCGCAGCGGCCTTCGCGGCTTCTAGGTCAGCGACCGGAACATAGCCCTCGCGAGCCTTGGCGATCGTAGCACAAGAATCAACTGAAAGAAAGACCATATTTCAATCCCCCCACAGCAATGAGAACTAAAATTTATAGAAAACAACACAACTTACCAGCAGACGTCTGGAGTCGCTGGTTGGCCTCCTGTGTTTCCCACAGATCATGCTCCAAGCGTTCCTTCATGGCCAGCTGGTCGGCAGACTCCTGTTGCAGACCCTGAAGAGAACAAATAGTAAGGGACGGATGACTAAAAGCCCTGAGTGTTTAGCCGCTAAAATTCAGCGACTAGACCCTCGGGGACTGGACGATTAAAAGCTCTGAGTGTCTAGCCACTGAAATTCAGCGACTAGACCCTCGGGGACTAGACGACTAAAATCTCTCAGTGTCTAGCCGCTGAAATTCAGCGACTAGACCCTCGGGGACTGGATATACTTGTATAGCAGCACCTAGCATGCCCTGGAGCTCGATGGCATATGTCGAGGCAATCATGAATGAGGTACACCCGCGAGGTTTTTCGGCATCGCCATCAACAACTTCAGGGACCTGTGGCGACTGCATTGCAGTCGCCGTGGAGAAGGCCTCACCATAAAGCGAGGGAAAGATGCGGTCATCGCCGCCAGAGCACTGGCCACAGGCATCGGCACCTCCGCTGGGTCAGTCGCTTTGATCGGCTCCGAGCTGGCGGCCACTTCACCTTCAGCGGGAACGGTGGAATCGCCCTTTCCCACATCTTCTTCCACGACAGCGGAGGCGCCTTCCTCCTTATTCTTATTGATGGCAGCGACTGGCACCTCCACTGGGTCGGCCTTCCTCTTCTTGGAAGGGGCAACCCTCCCCTCAGTGTCAACTAGAGGAATCTTGGCCACCAAGGGGCGGCCAATATTCTTGGCACCGAACCTGCGAAATCGCCACGATCAGCGAGCCAATTACACAAGAAAGCATCAAAACACGGAAAAAGAGAATATCAACTTACTTGGCAATGGGAAGAGAGCATAGTCCCGTGCTAATATGGGTAGGCTTCTCCAGCTCTGGGCCCAACTTGCGCGAGAGCCCCTTCTCAAAGACACTCGCGGCCCACGACATCGCGGGCTTCTTCAACGCCGAAGTCACGGTTGCGGGAACATCTGGCCCGGGCGACACGGTCGCCTCCTCCGGTGGCGGCGACTTTGACCCCGTGATTTCAGTAGCCCCTAACTCCGGGGCAGACGAGACTGTCGGTGCAATCGTGGGAAGTGGAACCACCGATTCCACCACTACGGCCGCAACTTCTGATCCCTTCATCGGAGCTAGCTCCTCAGGGATCTTGGTTGAAACTTCAGCCGCCTCATCACCGGACTCCTCGTCCGACTCAAAATCCACCATTGATCTTGGCAGCGACGCTGGCTTTGGCGCCAGCTTTTTCGCAGGCAAATTCAACTTCCGTGCAGGCTTTGTCGGTGTAGCCACTCACCGCGAGCTGTGCTCCTACACGTTCTCATCATTGCGGTCGCGCTCCTCAAGGCTGCGACTCGCCTTGATCTCACGCTGCTCCTGCATGCGAGTCTTCTGGGCCGCGGGTACAGGCGTGGCGACCTCCGCCACTTCATCCTCGCTATCAGAGGATTCCTTTTCCTCCTCTTCGAGCTCCTTGGGACCTCCTCATCTAGTGGAGGAAGCCAATTCTTGAGAACCTGAAACAACTGATGAACTTAGAAAGAACAGTGGCTAGCTGACAAGAGCGACTGTAGAAGCGCGACTATGAAGATGAGATTACGAAGCAAGGAGACTCACCGTGGGGGCCTGACGCTTTTCGGTGGCGGTGTATGGAGCAAGTCCAGCCTTCGGATCGTTGTACTCCATGTCCGTAATCTTCTTCAGTGCGGCGATGTTGTCGTTGGCCTCCCAAACCTCCTTGCAAGACTTCGTGGCGTCGTCCTTGCCGGTGTACTGGTACATCCAGTGGGATCGGGTGGCCAGAGGGACTAACCTCCGGCCGAGCCAGCATTTGTACAAGTTGATGGATTCCAGGCCCTCCTTCTTCAATGTCGCGATCCGGGTCAGCATTTCGTCGACGGCCATCCTTTGATCTTCTAGAAGTGAGGTCGCAGATAGCCGGTGTGGCTCGCTCCTCTCAGCGGTGTATGTCGGGAGGGCCACCTCACCATCGGGAGTGGATTCCTTCACATAGAACCAGCTCTTTTTCCACTTGCTGGCCGCCTTCTTCGGCAGCATAAGCTTCACAAAGGACGCCTTGGGCTTCAGCTGAAATGTGACGCTGCCCGCTGCCAGGATGGGACCACCAGTTCCTTCATGGGCGACGCGGCCGTAGAATAGCTCCAGCCACAAGGGAAAATATGGGCGACATCCAAGATAGCATTCGCAGAAGGCGACGAAGATCGCGAGCTACTCCACACTGTGCGGCCCCAGGTCTGATGGTTTGATCGCGTAATACGCGCAGAATCACCAGAAAAAGATGGAGGTAGGGAACCCCAAGCCTCTCTCCAAATGGCTCAGGAAGCAGATGAATTCCCCAGGGCGAGGCCTGGGTTCCATCTCGCTGGATGCGGGGATCCGCTAGTTTCCCGTGCACAGGATGCCCGCATCCTCAAAGGATTTCAGGGCGGCATTGGTGCACTACGACCTTCCCCATACATCCTTTGGGGTGCCATGGAGGGAAGAAGAAGGTCGCTTTGTCTGGAGAATTCAGATCGAGATTGGATCTAGAGACTGGGAGCACGCGGGGATGGAGAAATACGAAGATTCGCCTTTTCCTCTGCCATTCTCCTTATAAAGAAGACGCTACCCGCCAATCTCGGGATAGCCGTTACCCCGCGGTAATTACGCCGAAGTTACCGTTGGTTTACCCAACTACTAGTTTGACCAACCAGACGGTCCAACTTCTTCCACTCGACTCGCTTGCTGGTGCGCCTTGTCCATTCGACAAAGTGCAGCAATTCAAACATAATTACACCGATGTTGCGACTGAAGACACGCAGGAGAGACTTCTTCCATCATTGAGGGAGTCCATTACCGATTCAACTGGGCGTCCAAATTGGACTCGCCTACTCCGACTGCCAAATGAACACCTACGCCAAGTCGACACTGGCTTCGGGGACTACTGATGGAGATATGCCGAATGGGGTATGCCCAGCAGGACGTTTTGACTGGACCAAGGGCTTTGTGAGTGGGCATGTAGGACGGCTACTGGAAAGTGACTGAAAGGAAGCCTGGCGACTAGAAACTGGAGGCCCAGAAGCGTAGCTGAAGCCCAATCGGATTAGGTTAAATCTTTCGAGTCCTTGACTGATTCGGTTATATATCTGTAAACCCTAGCGGGGTACCCCTATATAAACCTCCCTATGGTACTCTCTGTACGCACGTTCCATCATACACCCCTTCCAAGCAACTCGCTGCCTAGCCACCGAGCTCGTCACCCCTGTAACTCACTCGCCGATAATATAATCTAGCAGGAGTAGGTCTTTACCCTAGGGGGGGGGGCGAACCTGGGTAAACTCATGTGTCTCAGCCCTCAACTTGCTCCGCAGATGGCCACCCGCTCTTGCCCTCAATCCTATCACTCGCTACCACTAGTAGCGACTGCCGTGGTCATTCCCACGACAGCCGGAGAGAGGGAGGGAGGGAGAGAGAGGAGGCCCTGCCCTTCCCATCACCTGTGAGCCGCTGCAGCCTCCGTCGAGTGCTCCACAGCCGCGGCCGTATGTAGGAAGGAGACGATAGGGCTTGCCGGCTCAGCCATTCGGGGGAGAAAACGAGAGGCGAGAGAGAGGCCCACATGCAGCGAAACGGAACGGGCAAAGGAACGGTAGATGGCCTAAGAGCACAGGAAAACCACCATGCTTAACCTATTTAGTACTTCAGAATATAAGATGTTTTAGCTTTATAAAAGGAGTGTATCTAGATTTTTTGTTGATCAGATTCAGCGTGAACCTATACACTGAAAGTGGTCTAGATGAACTCCTTTTATAAAAGCTAAAACATCTTATATTTTAAAACAGAGGAAATAATATATAGTTTAACGAATAAAGACCGAATGTATTAACGACACTTCTGTAACACAGCTTGAGTTTATGCATGCCTTTTGTACGCTTGTTTTTTGTTCTATACATTCTCTTTTTCTTTTTTCTTTGTTTTTCCGGTGGATATTATGATTACAGAAAAGGATATGTGTTATTTAACCATGTATTACAATTATGTTTTATGAGCTATTTTATAGTGATTGGGGAGTACCATCCGGTACTATTCAGTACCATTAATTAACTGAATTTTGTAGACAGCTTCCGCAGACCTCCGTGACCTGGTCGTCGAGCATACTATTCGGCTACATACTATGTGTGCTAGCAAGCGACGTGGATGACCGGTCTGGGCACCAACCTTCTCGAGCATGGCTGGCACCAACACGCGGATCACCGTGCTTGTCACTACAGGAACAGCTCAAGGCTCCGACGGTCAAAGGTGTCGGGGCCATCGGTGTAGGTCTGAGACGGGTAGCCGAGCAAACCGGCCATCGATCTAGATTTGTAGTCGATGTAGGAAGGGATAGACCTACAACTGTCGGCGTAGACAGGGCCGTTGGCTTAAGGGCCATGTCGTAACAGTGAAGCAACGATGTCAACCCTCTGTTGTGGGCTTAGCTCTCACACCTACGGCCGTCGGTATAGTTTTTTTTCCCATTTTGCACATTAATTCTAAAACAATCATAACTAAATTATTCTAATTAAAAAAATATAAATAATATATTAAAATTTGCAGAAAAAAAACATGTCTATCTAAACTCAGATATTACACATTTATATTGAATAAATATTAAGTAAAACATAAATAAATTGCATATACTTTCATATAACACATTTTCCATCTTCCGAGTACCAAAAACGAGGTGTTTTGTGAAGCAACCACCAAATATAAGTTTCAAAATGGTACCACCCCATTTTTAAAAAATATATTACATGGAAAATGTCTCAACCGAGGTATCTTAAACCTTTCCGTCCACCTCTCGTGAAAAAGACAAATTCCTACCGAATCGACGTGAAGTGGGTCAAATTTGAACTACATATATATGATATGATGCTCGTGATTTTTTGGAAAAATAACTTTTAGTTTCGCAATATGCTATTTGATCAGAGATCCACTACAAGTTTAGCGGGACACAACCCCGAGCTAAGAATTTTCATGCCAGCCACTTTGACCATAGTTTGAAACAAGCATAAGAAATTTAAAAATGATTCAAACAATGTAAGACCTCCATGTGGTATCATATTATGTGACATAGTTGTAAGGAAAAATTCCAAACTTGAAATATTGCAAATATCTAAAAAAATCTTCTCAGAAAAGAGCTATCATATTCGAAGTTTCATGGTTTTCAAGGCAAACGAGCAATATTTTGGCTAGAATCGTGACATAGTTTGTGATAATGTGTGCATATTGTGCACACATGTGCATCTTAGGATGGTGAACAATGTTGCAGGAGGAAGTTTTCCTTTTTCATCGCATCAAAGGGCTATTTGTGATTTCCCGAGTTTCAAAAACGACGTGTTTTGTGAAGTAACCACCAAATAAAAGTTTCAAAATAATACCACCCCATTTAAAAAAATACTATACCACTTTCCATAGATAATTTCCCAACCGGGATATCTTAAACCTTTTCGTCCACCAATCATGAAAAAGATAAATTCTTGCTGAATCGGTTGAAAGTGTGTCAGATTTAAACCACAAATACATGATATGATGCTCATTACTGTTTGGAAAAATCATTTTTAGCTTCACAATATGCTATTTCATCAGATATCCACTGCATGTTTAGCGAGGCTGAGCCCCGAGCTAAGGATTTTTTAGAATCCTCAAATTTAAGAGGGATTTAGGATTTTTTTTGAAAATTTGAACACTATTAAATAAATTTTATTTAGAAAACCTTGCAATACACTATTAAAAAGAGATGATTCATGATTAAAAAGATCATAGGGATGTCATATTTGGATACTTCTCATATTTCTAATCGATTTAGACATATTATTTATCGAATTCTAATTTACGGATTTAAAGATATGAATTATTCCAAATTAAATAAAAAGGCAAAAAAATTCATTTTATTGTTATTTGAATTCAAGATTATTATTACTTATTTATTTTTGTTTACTTAAATAATTGTTTGAAATTATAAAAATAAAGGTGTGTGACACCATCGTCCAAGCGTTAGTAGGATTGATATCGTAGTTCTTTATTAAAAACTCATCTAGAAGGATCAAAGAAATTAAATGTGCTCGGGCTGGAGTAGTGTGATGATGGGTGATCGATCGGAAAGTTTGACCATGAGTACAATTTGATTGGAGATTAAGCATACTTAGAGTTAAAAAAGATGCTTGTGAGCTTAATGAGTCAAACAATTCAAAAATTAAAAACAAATTAAAAACAAATTCATTTTTTAAACAATAGCCGTAGGCATAGCCAAACGTCAGTTAGTTATGTAGGTTGGGCCCATCTGGCATATGCCGACGGCTAAGCCATTGGCATAGCTGCTATGCTGACAGCTTTCCTACATCGACGACAAATTATCCATGCACCTACGAGAGATTACGTCAACGTGGCTATGCCGATGGTAGTTGTCGGCATAGCCTACGCCGACGACAGCTAGCCATCAACATAGCGATCTGTTCGGCAGTGTGTTACCGAAGTAGTAATGTACTTCCTCCATTTCAAAATATAAGACGTTTTAGCTTTGTAAAAAGAGTGTATCTAGACTCCTTTTAATATGTAGGTTCATGTAGGATTGGAGTGAACCTACACACTAAAAGGGTCTAGATACACTTTTTTTATAAATCTAAAACATCTTATATTTTAAAACGGAGGGAGTAGAAGCGACATGTCCAGGCAAGAGCACCGTAGCTATTTATAAGGCAAGAATGGGATGATTGCAAGGGGAGGGAGTGACCCCTATTTATAGTAGGAGGGTGACATGGGTATGGTTATTCGGGTGCTTATATTTGGTTACCGTAGCTACATGAAGGCTCAAGACCCATGAAGACCAAAGAAGAAGGCACAGGAAGCATCCAACGGAAATTATAGTTTTTCTAGATAAGGAAATAGAAACCAACATTGTATTGTGTTCTAATCATAAATATGTAACCTATCCGTATATAGCTTTGGAACCCATCCTATTATGTATAGGTTGGGAGGAGCCAGCGGAGAGGTACCGAAAAACTCCTGAGCAATCTATAACCTCATTGTCCACCAATAATCAGACGACTTCAACTCCCTTTTTTTCTGATAAGCCGACGAAATCCCCAGCGTTCTCTTTTCCATGAAACCCTAAGTCCATAACCATGGGACTTGCCGAGGTTACCCCTCATCAATTGGCACCGTCTATGGGAAATTGAAACGCTGGAGTCGTGGATTCAGCGGCTCCCCTCTCATCAAGCAGAGATCCAACAAAAGCGGCTCCACGCCCGCCTACCCCCGTCACAGTTCCCGTTGATTTCAATGGCAGATCCGATCTCATCATCGAAAGATTTAACTTTTAGGTGGAGGAACCCGAAAAACCGCACCTCTAAGCTTCGATCTCCTCAAGACCGTTGGTCAAAAAAGTTTTGCCTAGGGAAATACCCACATCTTCTATCGGATCATTTGCAGAGGTCATGCCCTAGCCGAAAAAAGATGAAGAAGACTCTGGAAATGCAGTAGATCTGGGGGATCTTGATGGTCTCTACGATAATCTCTCCTTTGGGTCAGACTCCCAGCTAACTCCACCATGTGGATCGAGCCTAGCAAACGCTGAACCTGAAGAAAGCGGCAAAACTATCGACATCAGAATCAGGATGGCCGAAATCTACCCAGAACAGAAACCACGGGATTTCACTGTTCCCCCAGACAGTGTGTCCCTCGAGTCCAATGACGACATCACCAATCATATATAACTCACCACCAAGTGTGTGTAATCATTAGCGACGCCTCGACTCAGCACGACTCCAACAGTAACCCTATCCTCGACCCTAATGATATTTTGTCAGATGAAAATGCAGGAGATCATGGAAACGAAGGATACCATAGAAACGAAGGAGGTCCGACAAACAATCGCATAATCCCAGGAGGAGCAGAACCACGTAGAGGCAAGCGGGAAACTCTCTGTCTATCAACCGAAGCATGGCAAAAAGCAAGGGAAGAAATTTTGGGTGTGGTCCCAATGACAGTCGAGGCCACGCGCGAAGATCTAATGGCCTACCAATACTTGCTTCATTAGAAAAAGAGGGATCTACTAAGGATGTAGAGACAACTCGGTGAAAGAAAAATGATAGGCGACGAATCTAGTCTTCGGCGGGCTCAGTTAAGTTCTACTCGCGGATCCGGAAGTGTAATTGGAGCAGCACATCCAAGGAGAGGAGCCTCACACCTACAAAATATCCCAGAAGCCAAAAGAAACGACATGACCCGACACCTCGATTTATCATTTATGTTAGTAGATCCAACATGACATATCAAAGCAAAAAAACACAGCTCAATCCACAATGTAGATGTGCAAACATATCAGATCACAAATCAACCCGCACCAGACGATCCCTGTGCGGCTCTCCATCGCTTCGCTCTTATGAACCTCGGTATGTTGGGTACATCTCTTGCACAAGCGGAACAAGGAATCACATGACAACCTAACAGATCCCCACGCCATCACAACAACCCTTAGTAGGTAGGGCGCACCTGGCGATCGCAGTCGCCACATCGAGTGCACTTTTCGAACTCTGAACCACGAAACAACGCCAATACACAGCACAAGATCGATAGATCCAGGGAAGAGCACGGTAGCCAAAGATACTACGATGGTGACAGCGAGGATGACTATGAATTATGTGGATCTAGTTGCTTTACCCAATGGGTTTGCTAGACTCCAGTACTCAAAGACTTCAAACTCCCTCACGACCGCCAAAAGTACGACGGCCTCTAGGAACTCGAAGCTTGGTTGGCAGATTACCTGGCAACCGTCAAACTACAGGGTGGATCCAAGGCCGCGCAATGCAAAGCCTACAGCTGCACCTAACTGGTGCCGCCGGATCCTGGCTAAGGCAGTTACCCAAAGAATCCATAAGCAGCTGGAATAATCTTGAAGACAAGTTCATCCGAAACTTCCACTCCATGTTTAAACGACCCGCGTACCTGGAACAATTGCAGGTATGTAAGCAGAAATCCAAACAATCAATATGAGCCTTCATCCAGTGATGGAACATCATAAAAAATTCGGTTGAAGCTATATCCGATGAAAGAGCAATTGGCGCCTTCAATGACGGCCTTCGCCGATGAGAGTTCATAGAAGATATGGGACAGGTTAAGCCTAAAACCATCTCACAGCTGATGGATATGGCAAATCGCTGGGCTGACAGAAGACGTAGTACACAACAAGAGAACGTGCTCACCGGAAGAATATAGGGACATGCACGGCAATGATAGGAGGCGACGAAGTAATGACGGATATGGTGGACCAAGCTATGTCGTAGCAAGTTTTTTAGGAGGGGATAACCGAAGAAACTACAACCATAATAGCGGATACCGAAGAGATGATGTCGGAGGAGGCCAATCAACAGAGAGATACCAGCCAAGATCTCGGGACCCACCAATGTCTGCAATACAAATGCTAGATGGACCTTGCAATATGCACTTCTACGTTGATTCAATAGGCAAAAGGCGATCAAACCACCTCATGAAGGATTGTCGAACGTTTCTAAAGATGCAGGAAGTGTGCAATACAAAGGCAACCGAAGCAGCAAGCCGAGGATACGCCACCGCACCGAAGCCCTGGCGATTGGTGCAGCACCACCTCCATCAATGCGGTTGATAGCAGGACAAGGACAGCCAGCTACAAACAAAAATAAACAGGACAAATACCCAAACTCTAGACGAACAATGTCGATGATCCAAAAAGGACGTCCATCCAACAGGATCCATAAATTGATTACACGGCAAGTCAACATGGTAGAAATGGCGCCACCAGCCACACCCGAATATCTCCATTGGTCAGAATAGGAAATTACATTTAGCAGAGCTGATCATCCACTTCAAGTCCCACAACTAGGTCACTCGGCTCTCATAGTAGAGGCGTAAGTTGGCGGATTTTATATGAGTAAAGTTTTCATGGATGCGGG
Source organism: Avena insularis (assembly GCA_023614405.1). Classification (NCBI taxonomy): domain Eukaryota; kingdom Viridiplantae; phylum Streptophyta; class Magnoliopsida; order Poales; family Poaceae; genus Avena; species Avena insularis. Next base: position 211,152,112 of record CM042696.1, on the reverse strand, counting down.
AAGCAGCATCAACCTAATTTATGCCAAGACACTCAAGGCAGTAAATTGCTCTTTAGCAAATCTGGCACCAATAGAAACATCGTCCGACATCATAGTACCAGGTAAAGTCGAAATCTTGTTAGGTCAAATATCTCTTGACGTTGTTTTCGGATCCAAAGAAAATTTTAATCGTGAAAAACTCGACTTCGAAGTCATGGACTGGTCGTCACAGTATCATGCGATCCTGGGTCGCCCAGCCTTCGCATGATTCATGGCTATATCACATTACGCGTACCTAGTTATGAAAATGCCAGCCCCCAAAGGGGTCATAACAGTGAAGGGTAGTTTCACACGTTCCGACTGTTGCGATCGAGGATTCAATAAAATCTCCAAATCTTTTGGGATGGCAACCGAGTTTGAGCAACTGAAAATGTCAGCAAATGCGGAACCTCTGGTAGTAGCACGTGTCAATCCTGACCAGGCTTTCGACACCGCAAAAGATACAAAGGAAGTCCAGATCCATCCTACCGACCCAAAGAAGACGACCTTTGTGGCCTCCAATCTTGGTCCTGCATAGGAAAGCGCGCTCATCGAGTTCCTCTATGAGCAGTAGGAGATTTTCGTGTGTTTACTAGCCGACATGCCAGGAATTCCCAGGGAACTCGCTGAGCATGCACTAAACTTGGATACAAAAGCAAAACCAGTAAAACAAACACTTTGCCGCTTTGCGGAACCAAAACGAAAGGCCATTGGAAAGGAGGTCCATCGCCTAACTGACGCCAAATTTATCAAAGAATTGAAGAAAGCAGAGTGGGTTGCAAACCCAGTATGTGTCCCAAATAAAAATACAAAGGAACTACATATGTGCATCGGTTTCACTTCATTGAACAAACACTGTCCAAAGGATCACTTCCCACTACCGTGAATCGATCAAATAATCGATGCGACTATGGGGTGCGAACGTCTTTCCTTTCCGGACGCATACTCCGGATACCATCAGATCCGGATGAAGGAGGAAGACCAGGACAAAACAACATTTATTACACCGTATGGTGTATTCTGCTACACAACAATGCCATTTGGACTAAAAAATGCGGGTGCAACATATCAACGGATGATGCAAAACTGCTTGGGAGGTCAAATTGGAACAAATGTACAAGTTTACATCGATGACATCATAGTTACAACAAAACAAGGATCGACCCTTATCAATGACCTCCGAGAAATGTTCGAAAATCTCGACAAATATTGCATCAAACTCAACCCAATGAAGTGCTCCTTTGGGGTCCCTATGGGGCAACTCCTCGGATACCTTGTATCAGCAAGGGGAATAGAGGAAAATCCCAAAAAAAATACAGGCAATCCTAACAATGAAAATCCGACAAATCTTCGGGGCGTGCAGCAATTGGCCGGGCGAGGCGCAACACTCAGCCGTCTCATCGCCCATCTAGGCGAAAAGGCACTACCATTCTTGGCCCTTATGAGGAAATTCAGACAAATTTGAATGGACCAAGGAAGCCCAACATGCTTTCGAAGACCTCAATAAAACACTTTCGACATCTCCTGTCATCATGTCTCCGCAAGAAAAAGAACCCCTACTTCTCATATTACCGCTACTAATCAAGTGGTTAACACAGTTTTGGTCGTCGAGCAACCCGAAGAAAGGAAAACCCATGGTGTTCAAAGACCAGTCTATTTTTTAAGTGAGGTCCTCTCTCCATCCAAGCAAATATATCTGCACTATCAGAAGCTAGCATATGGAGTCTTCATGATAGCATGAAAGTTGCGCCATTATTTTTCGGAACACCCAATCATAGTGGTCAATGAAGCACCTCTCTCCAATATTCTCAACAATCCAGAAGCTACTGGACGTGTATCTCTATGGGGCATTGAGATATCCCCTCGAGATAGCACGTACGAGAAACACAAAGCAATTAAATCATAGATTTTCCTTGACTATATTACTGAATGGAAAGAACTACAGTGCACGGTCCCACTAGGCCTCTCTAGTGCATGGACAATGTACTTAGATGGGTCAAAAAGAACGGAACGAGCAGGACCAGGAGTCGTATTAGTGTCGCCTCAAGGCGATAAAATGCGATACATACTTCGGATGAGGTTTGCAAATGCATCAAATAACGAAACCGAGTATGAAGCCCTATAGCTAAAGCTTGTGGTGCAACTCGCTGGAAAATATTCGGTGATTCCAACCTCATGGCACAACAATCAATGAACAAGTGCAACGCTGTTAGTGACAACATGATCGCTTACCACGATCTATATAGCACCATGGAAGCTCAATTCGACGGGTGTGAAGTTTCACACATAGGATGGTCAAGCAGTGAAGAAGCTGACAATTTGGTGAACATTGGATCCTTATGCCCGCCAATACCACCCGGAGTTTTCCAGGAAGTAATAACAGAGTGCTCCATCAAATCCAAAAGGATCTTTGAAGTTATAGTGTCAAAAGCACGGAAAAAGATTAAGCCACAAAAAGACTCGGGGGCTACGCCAACACATGAGAACATAGAAGAAGACCTTGAAGAAGAGCCAGAAGTCGATGAAGTCATGATATTGGAGCCTACATGGATGCAACCATACATAGCATACATTCTAAGAGGAGATATCCCTAAAGACGTGATAGAAGCGCGACGAATTACTCGTCAATCCGAAGCCTTCAGGATCATAAAGGGAGAACTGCATAAAAGAAGTAATTCGGGTGTGTTACAGCGGTGTGTTACACCCGACGAAGGAAAGATTATACTCAAAGACATAGATGAAGGAGTATGTGGTCATCACGCTAGTAGCCGAGCAATTGCTGCCAAAGCGTTCAAGGCAGGATTCCATTGGCTAATAGCAGTACAAGATGCAAAAGATTACGTATGAACGTGTGAAGCATGTCAGTGATTTGCAACAAACCCGGTGCACTTGCTACCGAATTAAAACCCATACCTCTTGCTTGGCCTTTCGCTCAATGCGGACATGTAAGGTGGGTAAACTTCATAAGTCATCACCAGGAGGACACGTCTTTATGCTAGTAGCAGTTAAAAAATTAACAAAATGGATTGAAGCAATGCCTGTTACCAGCCAGGATGGAACTTCGGCTCTGAATTTCATCAAATCAATAGTATTCCGATTTGGGGTACCAAACAGCATCATCACTAACAACCTAACTAACTTCACCTCCAATGAGTTCAAGAAATACTGCTAGGAGATGGGCATAAAAGTAAGCTATGCATTAGTGGCTCACCCACAAACCAATGGGCAGGTGGAAAAAGCCAATGGTCTCATAACCACTGGTATTAAGAAAAGGCAACTAGAACCACTCGACAGAGCAAAAGGAGCATGTGTTGATGAGTTACCGTCTATTTTGTGGAGCCTGTGTACCACTCCAAATAATTCGACGCAAGAAACACCTTTCTTTCTAGTCCACGGCGCTGAAGATGTTCTTCCAATCGAAGTAACTCACGAGTCTCCAGGGGTCGCTGAATATGACGAGGAAGCATCCAGGGAAGCACTCAAAGATTATGTTGACGCCCTTGATGAAGATCGAGATGTTGCCTTACAAAGAGGCACCGTATATTAGCAAAACTTATGCAACTATCACAGCCAACGAATTGCGTCCTAGCTCCTTCATCCTCGGGGACCTAGTTCTTCGCCTCAAGCAAGATGGTCACCGTAAACTAGTCACCTTGGGAAGGGCCTTACATCGTAACAGAAGTTATCCCTGGTTGAGCATATCGGCTTCAAGACAAGAAGACAGGAGTCAAATACTCCAATCCTTGGAACGTTGCACAACTACAACATTTTTATGCCTAGAATTTATTTTTCTCGCAATTTAAATTAAAATTCAGCCTATGGCCCGGCTTCTTAGCCACAATATTATTCAATAAGGCCAACATCCAGGAAAGTATGCCAAACCATGTATCTTTGTCCAGGCTATAAATAAAAGATAAGTTCCCCAAACTTAGATTTCCCTTTTCTACATTGTCTCTCACCCATAGATGGGGGATTTATTGTTAAAAGTTTATCATAAGTAAAATATTAATAAAATTCAAGAACATTGTTCTGTTGAAACTAACAAAAACTTATGAGCCTATGTCCTGATGCAGGCATCCGAACATAGTCGAGAGCTACTCCCATCGGGAGCACTGTCATGCACCTGATAGAAAACTATATTGTGCATATAAGGTCAAATTTTGACCCGAAGAAACACTATCCTGGCCTATGAGTATTACATTAGTGTATTCTCAAAAGGTTACTCCCATCAGGAGTGTCTACAAAAACATCATCTGAGAAAACACAAAAGCTGATCAACTTCAACAATTCTAACAGCCAAACAAAGCAGTAGATAAAATCATACAAAAATCTTGGATCGTGCCTAACACGATAAAACTCCGAATGATGTGTCCACGACACGAAGGTAAGACCCTGGGATTCGTCTTGTGTGGCCTGGTAATCGCACAAGAATGCGCTCCGCTAGTAAATTATCCGTATCGATGATACGATGAAAAATCCCGACGGACGCATTGGGTACCTGATATAATAGAACTGGAATTCAGTATTAAGACCTCAACGGCTCGAATTGAATTACGCTACGAAATTTCTGAGTTCAAGCCTAGGGACTTGAATTTGAAGTAGGTCTATAGTGTTTTTTCCCAGGAGCAGTTAACTGATTCCTGGTCCGTCGTATGCATCAGGCTTGTTGTACCAAATCCCTACAACTTGAAAATAACACAAAATTAAAATATCTCGCATAACTTCATATCGTACATATGAAAAATATCTTTGAGACTCAACTCGAATCTACGATTCGGATAGAGTCTCGGGAGCTACTGACATGGGTATGATTACTCGGGGGCTTATGTTTGGTTACCCTAGGTATATGAAGGCTCACGACCCATGAAGACCAAAGAAGAAGGCCCAAGAAGCTGATACATTGCAAATGTATCTATAATTTTTGATGTTCCATGCTTGGTTTTATCCACTTTCTTGTGTTTTGTCCACACTTTGGAGTACTTTTCATATGATTTCTTGGACTAACCTATTAATAAGAGCCACAGTGCCAGCTGCCTGTTTTCTGCTGTTTTTGGTTCCAGGAAAGTCGGAAAATGAATATTCTCTGAATTGGACGGGACAAAAGCCAAAGTGCCTATTTTTCCGGAAGTCATCAGATGCCAGAATACGAGACGGAGAAGGGCTGGGGGCCGGCCACACCACCTGGCCGTGCGGCCAGGCCTGGCCCACGCCAGGGGGTGGTCTGGCCGACCCCAAGACTCGGCCTCTCCTTCCACAGATAAGATGCCCTCGGACGAAGACCCTAGGTACCCGATCAAAATCCACGAAGAGTCTGTCAGCCATCATCTCCATCCCTAGACCGAGGATCTGCTCTTCCGGCACCACAGCCGGACAGGGAATTCACCCTGTAGGCCTTCTTCATCATCATGCAAGCCTCCGGTGTGATGCGTGAGTAGTTCATCTCTGGACTACGGATCCATGTAGTAGCTAGATGGCTGGTTCTCCTCCTTTGTGCTTTCATGTATAGATCTTGTGAGCTCCGTTCATGATCAAGGTCATCTATTTGTAATTTTGCATGTTGTGTTCGCGGGGATCCAATGGATATTGAGATGCTATTTCAGATTGATTATTGATCCTATCATGTCTTTGTTATTTGTGATCTTGCATGCTTTCCGTTGTTAGTAGCTATCTTGGCCAAGTAGATGCTAGCAACTCCAAGAGTTAGTATTTATGCTCGATAGTGGGTTCATGCCTCTGGTAATCTGGGAAGTGTAAATCTCTAAGGTACTAGATGTGCTGTTGCTACTAGGGAGAAAACAACAATCCTTTGTTCATAGAACAATCGTATTGTTTACTTTACACGCAGTTCGTAAAGCAATAATTTGTTGCTTGCAACTTAATACTGGAGGGGGTTCGGATGATAACCTAAAGGTGGATTATTAGTCATAGATGTAGTTGGATGGCGGTCGATGTATAATGTTGTAATGCCCAATCAAGTTCCAAAGGAGTCAAGATGATTAGTATATACGTGTATTGATTTCTCGATGTTTGTCAATTGCCCCGCTGTAATTTGTTCACCCAGCATGTTATCTATCTTAAGGAGAACCACCTCTAGTGAACTATGGATCCTGGTCCTTTCTTTTACATACAATCTATAAACTATTTACTGCTTTGTGTTTACTTTCTGCAAACTATTACTTCCTTCCATTCGATACGTTTAATCCTTTGTTTTCAGCAAAACCGGTGAGATTGACAACCTCATCGCAACTTGGGGACAGAGTTCTGTGGTTGTGCTGTGTAGGTCTCCACGTTGCTGCTGGCACCGGTAGTCAGCCCTTCCATCATTCAGCTAGTTACGCCTTTGGGGTGTTTCCTTTATCCTACTTGATTGATAACCTTGGTTTCGTACTGAGGGAAAACTTGCTGCTGTGCTCATCATACCTTCCTCTTGGGGTTCCCCAACGAGCTCGATATATTTTGGGCCATCAGAAGCATCCAACGAAAGTCATAGTTTTTCTAGATAAGGAAATAGAAACTTACATTGTATTGGTGTTGTAATCATAAATATGTAACCTATCCATATACGGCTTTGGGACCCACCCTATTATATATAGGCTGGGAGGAGCCAGCGGACAGGTATCGAAAAAGTCCTTAGCAATTTGTAACCTCATTGTCCACCAATAATCATACGACTTCAACTCCTTTGTTTGTCTGATCAGCCGACGAAATCCCCAACATTCTCTTTTCCATGAAACCCTAAGTCCATAACCATGGGCATTGCCGAGGTTAGACCTCGTTAGAGGGAAGGGGCACCACCCAAGGGGCAGGCGGTGTAGGACTAATCCCCACAGCCGCTAGCCACCAAGGGGGAGCCGCCGGACCTAGGTGGTCCCCATGTGGGGAGCCTACTAGGGCTAGGCCGGCTATCCCTCCTCCCTTAGGCGCATTGCCCTCTTGGGCCTCCCCTCCGAGTGAGGCCCGTTACCAATGGGCTGCCTATAAAATAAAAAATAAAAATATATGTTTTATTATTAGTTCAATTAATTAATATAAAACACATATATTATTATATATTTCACTCTGGAACTCCTTTCGGACCCCTCCAATCAACATAGGGTGTTACACAGAACTTTTCCGATTTCTCTCTCTCATTTCTCCCGTGGTGTCGTATTCGCTATGCATCCCCACCCTTAAACATGAAATCCTTCGGTTCAGAAACACTCCGGACATAACCGAGACCTCTCCTGTATCAATGATCATCAGTGGGACCTGGATGCCCACAACGACCCCCGTTCGTATCACGAATCTCATCGCTTGAACCTTGAACGTCGCATGCTATTCCCTTTGCCACTTGATACCTACTTCACCCAAGGTTTGATCTTTGGTATCTGTATACCTATTTCAATCTCGTTACCGATGAACTCGTTTACTCATTCCCATGTCGTTGCATTCCGTGACCTAGTCACATGCTTGCAAGCTTCATTAATGCAACATCACTGAGATGGCCCATGTGTATCTATCCGTTACTTGGATTGGCAAATCCTAGTCTTGATATGTACTCCTCTGCACGTTCCTTTGGAAAACCTGAGTGGCACCAGTTTGATGATCCTTTCATGGCTTGATACTTGATAACATCAAAGCTCCCTCCAGTAATGGTGATTTGTATTATCTCACAGTCTATGGATCAGGTTGTTAGGTTACATTTGCTATCATTAATGATGAACGTTCGTAACTAGATCGCATTATGATATAACTATTGGGTGTTTGTCTATCACATCTTTAACCAATGATATGACCTTATGTCAATTGCTATACATACCCATGATCTCGAAACCTTATATCATCCACTTTACCAATGAGCTAGTTTGCTAGAGGTAACTAGAGACACGTTTTGTTTACATACCACACGTGTACTAATGTTTCATATTAACACAGTTATAGCATGGCATGAAACGTATTATGAACATACAAGAGATATACCAAATAAAACACTTTATTATTTGCCTCTAGGGCATATCTCCTTCAGTCTCCCACTTGCACTAGAGTACAAATTAATATAGTTTACAATAGGCAAGAATCTAACACCAATGGCTTCCCTGTGTTGTTCATGCTTGGCTTGTAGAAGACCTTTAGTCAATGGATCTGCAACATTCAGATCGATGTGTACTTTGTAAATCTTGATTTCACCTTTTCATAAACATTTTGTCGGATGGCATGAAAACGTAGCTTGATATGTTTCGCCATGGAATGAGTTCTTGGTTCCTTCGCGTTTGTAATGGCACCCGTGTTGTCACAATAGATCATCATGGGGTCTTGCACGCTTGGAATAACTCCCAGTTTGATGACTAAATTCCTTAGCCAAACAACTTCATTCGCTGCTTCAATAGCTGTGATGTATTCTAATTCCATTGTAGATTGTGCTAATATTGATTGCTTCCTTCTCTTCCAGCTTACCGCCCAACCATTCACCATAAACACAAATCCTATTTGAGACTTCGAGTCATCAAGATCCGTGTTCCAACTCGCATCCACGTAACCAGTTACCCTTAGAGCTTCGTCACTACCTCCATAGACTAGGAACATATCCTTTGTTCTCTTGAGATACTTTAGGATACATTTCACAGTTGTCCAATGATCCATTCCTAGATTACTTTGGAACCGGCTTGTCAAACTAAGAGCCAAGGCCACATTAGGTCGAGTACTCAGCATAGCGTACATGGTAGAGCCTATGGCTGAGGCATAGGGGATTTTAGACATCATCCTCTCTCTTTCATCATCTGTTGCTAGACATTGAGTCAAACTCAGTGTTCTACCTTTCATCATAGGAACAAAACTTCTTTTGGCATCTTCCTTTTTTTATCTCTTCAAAATCTTCTCAAGGTAGGTTCTCTGACTTAATGCAATTAGGCGTCTTGGTCTATCTCTATAGATCTTGATGCCCAATATATATGTGGCTTCACCTAAGTCCTTCATGGAAAACTGACTACTCAGATATTCCTTTACGCTCTCCAGAAGTTCCACATAATTCCCAACAAGTGATATGTCATCCACATATACTACCAAGAACGCCACTGAGCTCCCACTCACTTTCTTATAAACACAGAACTCTTGTTGATTTTGGAAAAATCCAAAACTTTTGATCACTTGATCAAAACGATAGTTCCAACTCCGAGATACTTCCTTCAGTCCATAAATGGATTGCTAAAGTTTGCATACTTTCCCAGCATCCTTAGGATCAACAAAACCTTCTGGTTGCATCATATACAACTCTTCATCAATATGTCCATTGAGGAATGCGGTCTTGACATCCATCTGCCATATTTCATAATTGAAATGTGCAACAATTGCTAGTAGAATTTGGATAGATTTTAGCATCGCTACTGGAGAGAAGGTTTAATCGTAGTCAACTCCTTGAATTTGTCTAAAACCCTTTGCAACAAGTCGAGCCTTGTGGATGGTCACATTACCATTCGCATCTGTCTTTTTCTTATAGATCCATTTATTTTCCACAGCCTTATGGCCTTCCGGAAGATCCACCAAGGTCCAAACTTGGTTTTCATACATGGATCCTATTTCAGACTTCATGTCTTATAGCCATTTCTCAGAGTCATCTCTTTCCATAGCTTCTTTGTAGTTTGCAGGTTCCTCTTGTTTATTTAACAAGACAGTCATCACAAGGCTACTGTACCAATCAGGAGTGGTATGTATTCTTGTAGAATTATGAACTAAAGGAGCTTCAATGTGATTTATTTGATCATTATCATTTGATTCTTTCTCCAAGTTGGAGGGCGGTTCTGGAATATCTTACATTGCGCTACTCGGTATTTGGAGAGAAGGATCAACAACCTCATCAACCTCAATCTTCCTTCCACTAACTCCTTTAGCGAGAAACTCTTTCTCAAGAAAGGTGTCGTTTTTCGTGACAAATGCTTTGGGATGACTGCAAGTGCACAAACCAATTGTAGCTAGATTTGAAGTAAAGATATCGAACCCACAGAGAGCTATTGGCAAAGGTCTTTATGCCCCTTGTTACTCTCTACCAAAGTATACTTGTAAGCTGTCTTTGATCTCAAGTAAAGGGTGTTTGAAAGGTTTATGGTTGATTGCAGAAAAGTAATTAAAACAAGTAACAAGTTTATGTGAAATTGTGGTTGAACTCAATAGGGATAAAACGTTCTCGGGGATGTAGGATACACCACTAGCATAGTGTTATTGTTATGTGTAATCTAGATAACTTACTTCTTGTGTCATGATATGTGTGGAGAGAGCCCCATAATAAGATGTTCACTACAAGGCTTGTAGGAAGCCACTTTGTTGAGCCAAGTGTGTGGTCACCTCTAAATAACCATTACGATGTTTGAGAGGAGTCACCCATACAAACCACCACAATTAAGGGTTTTCCCGTGGATATCGTAATTAGCTTAGGGAGTCCCTCTTTAATCCCCCTTTGACCGTGTAGGTTACGAGCTGGTGCCAATCTATCACGAGGCATTCCAGGTACGCTTCCAGGACATGTAGAAAGGATTTCTCCCTCCCTTTGGTCCTGAAGGAAAATGATATGTGACCAACTACGCATACCATCTAAAGGGAGAGATCAAACACAAATCATAATTATATCTTTGACAAGCAAGTCATACGGACACAAGAATAGATCATCTTTATTACAAGTTTATAATGGTGCTAGGGTTTCTGCATCTCCCGAAGAACAAAGGAACTACTCACTCATGGAAGCAATCAACAAATTCATCATAATCAAATTAATGGATAAAAGTAAGGCGGTAGATCGAATGCAAACCACAATTGGATCCGGAATTACGAAGATATCTAATAGATGAAGGATGGGAGTAATGGTGGTAATGGAGATGCAACGATTGATGATGAAGGGGATGATGCGTTGTCCTCCAATGATCCATGAAGCAGCTAGGATTTTGCCCCAGCCAAGTTCCTCCTTCAGATCCCTTTCGGATGTGGTTTTTTGTGGTTTTTGGTGGTTGTGAATGTCAGATCTCTCTCTCTCTCTCGTCTTTGCTAGGGAGAAGTATTTGACGAGGCGCTCGTGATGGCGCCTGGTACAAGCGGACGGTATGGGCGGGCCAGTGGTTGTTAACCATATTGATGCCTCCTCCTTGATTGGTATTCTTCAAGGTGTGAAGGCACTTTCATAAAATGTCTTTTATCACTTAGAAATGTCATATAATTACACAATATGATAGGTCTAATTGATATGTTCATATATGACTCCATGATTTGGTATCCTGTTGAAACAAGAACAAAATAGCGCGTAGACATGGTGAAATACAAAAATCCCTACTCACTTTATGCAAAAACAAAAGGTAAATATGCTTCAATTTTGGACGCATCAACTCCCCCAAGCTAGGCTCTTCCTCGTCCCCAAGCAAGATGGTGGCTTATGGATAAGATCATCATATTCATGAGACACGAGTCATTACAATAAATGAGGCAGGAATTGAAGCGGGAATACAACATAGTATGTAGAGATATGGGGGTATTACCATACCCTTACACATTACATAACTTAGAGGCTTCCACACCTTTGTCAGTATCAATGAAATTATAACAAGCTACTAGGGACTCAACATATCATATAATCACAGAGTTTAAAGATATAGAGCGCTAACTTTAATAATGAAGATTCATGATCATTTTCTCCTTTTCTTCTCTCTTTTTTTCTATGTTTGATTCTTTTGATAGTTGCTTTCTTTTTCTCTTTTGATACTTGTATGCCAATATTTTTACTTACTCATTTTTCTCTTCTTCTTTTTAGCACAGCTATTTGATCATGCTCACTACTTCCATGGCTTTCAAAAAATATTAATTATAATATGCTACGAGAGTTCTTCTCCTCATAACTTAATAAATACTTTTGTTGGTGTGGATGTCCTTAAAATTATGACAGCTGTACAAGTATCATAACACTCAACCTAGTTCAATCATCTAATATAATAATCATGTATCAAACACAACTTCAATTATCATAAAGGCTCATAACTCAACAGATATAATTCTTCTCTTGAACAAAGGGAACTTCAAGTTGATGCAACTAATGCAAATTCGGAATTTTAAACCTAACCATGCGTGTAGAAAAGTAAACATGCAAAAACTGTAAGATAGATTACAAGGTTCTCATAGATCCCCAAGCTTGGAACCAAGCCGGGTGGATCAAATAATACATTGCGATTACTTACTCCTTTTGGGAGTAAAGAAGTCATCATCTTGCTCTTCTTCATCTGCCTTGAGGCTACAAGCTTGAGCAATACACGTGAATCGAGTAGACATCTCTATGATGCCGACACGTAATTCTTTGATTGCCTTGTTTAAAGTTATCCTATCATCGTCCATATCCATAATGATCTTGGTCAGGAGTTGTACTCTACTGTCGATGTCATCGACCTTCTTTTTGAGATCTTTGCCCATCAACCAGTAAGAGTCAACTCCCTCCCCACATGTCTCAACACAAGCCTTCAAAATCTTTTCAAGGTTCTTGATCTTTTCTCGAATCTCATCTCGGTCTCCCCTTTTCTTGGAAGAGGTTTCTGGAGGTGATTTAAGATAAGATCCATGAAGGTTATACCTGTAGGGGTTGAGTGGAGATTCTCCTTTGTTCCTTCCTTGTTCCAAGTGCTTGAGCATCTCCAATTTCTTCGGGAACATATCTTCCCAATTGGGGAGTGGAACCACTCGTGTGAACTCGCGGTTGGAGGAGGATGAAGTATCTCCTTCAGATCCCTCCTTCTTGGCTCGTCCTTCAGCGACATGCTCCTTCTTCGCCTAGATCTGCTTAATATGAAAAGGCTGCATGGACCTTGAGTAATCAAGTGAGATATGTGGTTTCATTGTAAAGGACAGAAAGAAGTTCTAGATCTAAAATAAGATGGAAGGGAAAGAGAAGGAAGAAAAGTGCAAATTAAAAGAAAAAATTGTTAGGTTAAGGGGGACAGAGTCGGTCGCGAGCTGTGGTACAGGTGGGTTCCGTGCCCTGTATGGACTCCTTACAGCATCTTTCCCTTTTTATGGACATAGGAATAAACATAGGGGAAACCGTACTGGTAACGACCATCGGTACGGGCGCGTCGGCCCGTACTATCCAGCCATACTGAATCAAAGAAAATCAGCATTGGTACTCCAAATGGTTAACGACCAGTGGTACGGGCGCGTCCGACCATACGGTCTGCCCGTGCTAGGTTGAAAAACCATCCAGAATGACCAGAAAATTAGATGAGTTCAAAGAAAAAGGTAGAATCAACTAAAAAGGTTCCAACATAGTAGAACTAAGTAATTGACACTTTGTTACCTAACTTTTTCTTGTTCTATTCCTCAACTGGGATCAAAGAGATCAATTTCACAGTATTTACTTTACCAACTCTATAATGCTTTAATCGCTGTCCATTAACAATCTAGGATGAAGAAGAGGGCATATTATTTTTTAGCCTTACCGCTCTTGATGCATATGCTTCTTCAACATCGTATGTTCCTTCCTACCTGGATTTCAATTTTCCTGCAAAAATCTTAAGCCTAGAGTTATAGAGCAAAACTTTAACTCCGGTTTTAAATCCCTTGCCCTTTATCTTTCTGTCATGCCACTTTATAACCTTTTCTTTAAATATTCTTGTGTTTTCATAAGCTTCATTCCTGAGTTCATATAAAGCGTGAATGTCCAAGAGTCGTTTTTTCCCTATAGTTTTAAAGTCAAAATTCATAGTTTTGATAGCCCACTGGGCCTTATGCTCGAGTTCTAATGGAAGGTGGCAATTTTTACCGTAAACCATTTAATATGGTGTCATTCCCATGGGGTTCTTGAATGCTGTGCGATATGCCCACAATGCATCATTAAGCTTCAAAGCCAGTATTTTCTTGACCTATTCACCATTTTCTGAAGTATGACCTTAATTTTTCTTTTAGATAATTCCACTTGTCCACTAGTTTGAGGATGGTAAGGCAAGGCTACCCGGTGGTCTACTCCATATTTTTGAAGTATCTTGTCAAAAGTTCCCTTCATAAAATGAGTTCCACCATCAGTAATCAAAAATCAGGGTACTCCAAACCTAGGAAAGATGATGTCCTTGACCATCTTAATGGAAGTGGCTACATCCGCATGAGCTGTGGGTATAGCTTCAACCCATTTAGTAACATAATCAACACCAACAAGTATATGAGTATAACCATTAGAGGGAACCAATGGTCTCATCAAGTATATTCCCCATACGTCAAATGACTCTATTACTAAGTTATCTTTCATATTCATTTCTTGTCTTTTTCCTATATTACTCATACGTTGACAAGCATCACAATTTTTAACATATTGGTCATAGTCTTTAACAAGTGTAGGCCAGTAGAAACCTGACTGCAAGACTTTGTATGCAATACGATTACTAGCATGATACCCACCGTAGGGACTATCACGACAATCTTTAAGGACATCTTTTGCCTCATGCTTGGGTACGCATTTCCGGATTATCCCATCTATGCCATTCCTATATAGGTAAGGTTCATCCCAAAAGTAATGTTTTAAATCATTGAAGAATTTCTTTCTTTGATTGTAATCCATTCCTTTCGGTAAAACTTGCCTACTAGAAAATTGGCATAATCTGTAAACCAAGGATCGCAAGGTTCTATAACTGCAAGATATTCGCCAGGCATAGATTCGTTAATAGGAATATGATCCTCTATGATTCCTTCCATCCGTGACAAATGGTCGTCCACAGGATTATCCTTTCCCCACCTATCTACTATCTGCAAATCATATTCTTATAGTAACAAAAACCATTTAATTAGATGGGGTTTAGCATCCTTCTTAGCTAGGAGATGTATCAAAGCTTGATGGTCAGTATGAAATATTACTTTTGAGTTGATGATATAGTGTCTAAACTTATCGCAAGCAAAAACAACAACAAGGAATTCTTTCTCAGTTGTCGCATAGTTCCTTTGATCATCATTAAAGACTCGACTAGTGTATTGAATAACATTGAGATTAGGACCATCTCTTTATCCTAAAACATCCCCAATAGCATAGTCACTGGCATCAGACATAATTTCAAATGGTTCACCCCAATTGCGGGGTTAAATAACTGGTGCAGAAATTATTGCCTTTGTTAACTGTTCGGAGGAATCATGGCAATCTATATCAAAAGTAAAAAGAGTATCTTTATCTAAGAGACGAGTTTAAGGGGGTGGCTATTTTAGCAAAATCTTTAATAAAGCATCTATAGAAACCAGCATGTCCAAGGAAATTATTTACCCCTTTTATATCTTGCAGAATTGGAAGTGTTTCTGAGGTAGCTAAATTCGAACTATCAATATTAATATTCTTTTCAAAAACCTTATGCCCGAAAACTATACCTTCCCTTACCATGAAGCGGCAACACTCCCAATTTAGTACCATCTTGGTTTGTTTGCACCGCTACAAAACTCTATTAAGATTATATAGACATTGTTCAAAAGTATTTCCATAGACAACAAAATTATCCATAAGAACCTCCATGGAACTTTCCACAAAACTGTCAAAGATTTTTAGAACACAGTCGTAAAAAGTAGAAGCTACGTTACACAATACAAAAGGCATTAATCGATATGCATAGGTTCCATAGGTACATGTGAAAGTACTTTTTTCTTGATCGTCGGGCTAGATAGCTATTTGAGAATATCCATAATATCCATCAAGAAAACAAAAGTAAGAATTAGCGGACATCCTTTCCATAATATCATTAATGAGGGGAACTTGCTTATGCATTTTTATGGTTTCTTTATTCCACTTCCTAAAGTCAATACACATTATATATCCTCCTATTGTTCTAGCTGGGATTAATTCATCCTTATCATTATTAATTATTGTTATGCATCCTTCCCTAGGAATGCAATGAGTTGGGCTTACCCATTTACTATCTGAAATTGGGTAGATAATACCACTTTCCAACATATGAATTACTTCATTTCTTACTAACTCTTTCATTATAGGATTCAACCTTTTCGGATTATCAACAATTGTTTAGCATCTTCAACCATGGATATCTTGTGAGTTACTATGGTGGGATCTATACCTTTTATGTCATTAAGAGTGTATCCAAAAGTTTCTCGCTGTTTGACAAGTACCTCTAACAATTTCATGCTTTCCTCGGGAGAGAGCTTGTCATATCAAATCATCGGGCATTTACCTTCCTTATCTAAGAATTCATACATGAGCCCTGGAGAGAGTGGTTTTAAAACAATAGGCGGCGGATCCTCGTCCCCTTTTCTTTCAAGTTCTTCATATTCAACCCTGAGACCTGGCTCGGCCTTTAGTGCGGTGTTGAGGATTTCATCCAAATCTTATTTTGCAGAGTCATTAGCAAGAGAATCATTGCTTGTCGAACTTCTCTCCAATTCATATTACGGTGTGCAAAAATAGATTGCTGCCAATTCTTCAATAGTGTTGTCTTCCTTAATCTCAACTTTCTTCTCATAAGGTAGTCTCATGAATTGGCTGTAGTTTATTTCTATAGTCTCTTCACCAAGCTACAAAGATAAAGCCTGCTTTTTGTTGTCAATATCAATGTTCATACAGTTGTAAAAATGATTACCAAAAATCACTGGGTAACTGGGGTTCAAGGGTATTTTGATAATATGAAAATCAACTGGATACATAAAATCCCCAACAGAAATGCAAACATTGCGAAGTATCCCGTGAGTAGGATGCATAGTTCGATTAGAAAACATAAAAGTAGCTTATGAAGGCTCAAGGTAAGATTCATCAAGGTGATCACGCAATTCTTCATAAATAGTATAAGGCATGATGTTTATGGAAGAACTTAAATCATAAAATCCTACATAAGTAATCCCTCCTAAACAAAAAGGAAATTTCTGCTGATTTCTATTCTTACCATCAAGCTTGCCTCCTATCATTGCAGAGGATTCTTTACTTACCATTATCACTTCTTCCTTGAACAATTCGGGTTCCAAAAGTTCTTACTATCCCAATATTTTCTTTAATAGCTCCCAAGTCCCTAGTTAACCTTCCTATTCTTTTATTCCCTTCAATCCTACTATCCATTACATTAGTTAAAAAAATCCTCCTCGGCTAACATTTTCTTTTGAATTTTTGAATATTTATCATTGTGGCAAGTTTTAGAGGGCTTTTCTTCCATAGGTGGTGTATAGTGTTCCCAATCTTTTGCAATCTGCAGGTAGTCAGCATAAGATCTAATAATTTGAATAATCATACGATGGTCAAGATTAAAATTCCCAAGCAATTTTTCTACCTTTCCCGAAGCTAGAAACATTTTTAAACAATTATACTCTATGGGGTTCTCCTTATTGAACTCTGCCTCACAATAGGCTTTCTCTATCCTATTCACTGTATCTAGCAAGTTCCATGCCCTCTCAACACTGAATTTGGTGAACGACCCATTGGTAAGGGAATTGAGTTCATTTCTATTATTATCATTGAAACCTGCGTAGAAGGTGTGTATCACTAGACAAGGTGGGAAATTATGATGGGGACTGCGATCAAGCAACTCCCGAAATCTTGTATACCCTTCATGCAGGCTTTCTTCAGGTTTTCATTTAAAATTCTTAACCATGTGCCTTGCGCCAAGAGTTTTTGTCCTAGGAAATAAATCAACTAAGAATAGAGAGGCTAGCCTCTCCTAGGAGTTAGCAATTTTTGCAGAACTTTGGATGTACCAAGAACGGGCCTCATCAATGAGAGTTTGAGCAAAGAGAGCAAACTTAACCTCATCCTCAGTTTGTAAATTTAGGTGGAAAGTCCCACATGTATCTTCAAATAACCCTACATGCTCATACGGATCTTCCGTACCATCTCCTGCAAATTTCTTTGCATGCAAAAGATCCAAAAGCATTGGGTTAATATCATACCCTCTTGGGTTATTGGATTTTAAATAAGCGTCCATGGGCGGAACCGAATTCCTTATAGCCTCAAGCTGTATTATATGTTGGTACTCGCCCATAATGTATCACCTGAAACTAATAAACAACTTTAGTAAAACAATGAGTAAAATAAGTAAGTGAGAACAAAGACCAAAAGCGCTTAGCTCCCCTGCAACGGCGCCAGAAATAAGCTTGATGACTGCAAGTGCACACACCAATTGTAGCTACTTTCGAAATAAAGATATCGAACCCATAGAGAGCTATTGGTAAAGGTCTTTATGCCACTTGTTACTCTCTACCAAAGTATAATTTTAAGCTGTCTTTGATCTCAAGTAAAGGGTGTTTGCAAGGTTTATGGTTGATTGCAGAAAAGTTCTTAAAACAAGTAAAATAAAACACCTAACAAGTTTATGTGAAAGCGTGGTTGAACTCAATAGGGCTAAAATGTTCTTGGGGATGTAGGATACACCGCTAGCATAGTATTATTGTTATGGGTAATCTAGATAACATACTTCTTGTGTCATGATATGTGTGGAGAGAGCCCCATAATAAGATGTTCACTACAAGGCTTGTAGGAAGCCACTTTGTTGAGCCAAGTGTGAGGTCACCTCTAAATAACCATTGCGATGTCTGAGAGCAGTCACCCATACAAACCACCAAAATTAAGGGTTTCCCCGTGGATATCGTAATTAGCTTAGGGAGTCACTCTTTAATCCCCCTTTGACCGTGTAGGTTACGAGCTGGTGCCAATCTGTCACGAGGCATTCCAGATACGCTTCCAAGACATCTCCAAAGGATTTCTCCCTCCCTTTAGTCCTCAAGGCAAATGATATGCGATCGACTATGCATACCATCTAAAGAGAGAGATCAAACACAGATCATAATTATATCATAGACAAGCAAGGCATACGGACACAAGAATAGATCATATTTACTACAAGTTTATAATGGTGCTAGGGTTTCTCCATCTCGACAAGAACAAAGGAACTACTCACTCATGGAAGGAATCAACAACATCATCATAATCAAATGAATGGATAAAAGTAAGGCCGTAGATCTAATGCAAACCACAATTGGATCTGGAATTACAAAGAGATTAGATGAAGGATGGGAGTAATGGTGGTAATGGAGATGCAGCGGTTGATGATGAAGGGGATGATGCGTTCTCCTCCAATGATCCGTGAAGCAGCTGGGATTTTGCCCCAGCCAAGTTCCTCCTTCAAATCCCTTTCAGATGTGGTTTTTTGTGGTTTCTGGTGGCTGTGAATGTCGGATCTCTCTCTGTCGTCTTTGCTAGGGAGAAGTATTTGACGAGGCGCTCCCGATGGCACCTGGTACGGGCGGACAGTATGGGCGCGCTCTGCCCGTACCAGTGGTCGTTAACCATATTGATGCCTCCTCCTTGATTGGTATTCTTCTAGGTGTGAAGGCACTTTCATAAAATGTCTTTTATCACTTAGAAATATCATATAATTATACAATATGACAGCTCTAATTGATTTGTTCGTATACGACTCCATGATTTGGTATCATGTTGAAACAAGAACAAAATAGCCCGCGTAGACATGGTGAAATACAAAAATCCCTACTCTATTTATGCAAAAGAAAAAGGTAAATATGCTTCAATTTTGGACACATCACTTTGCCTTCGGCCTTGTTGTAAAAGGTGTACCCAATAGTCTCTTTTGGGTATCCCACAAAGATGCACTTCTCCGCTTTGGGTTCAAGTTTGTTAGGCTGTAGTTTCTTAATGTAAGCCTCACAGCCCCAAACCTTCAAGAATGACAACTTTGGATTCTTGCCATACCACATCTCATATGGTGTTGTTTCCATGAATTTGGATGGTGCTTTGTTTAAAATAAAAGCGGTGGTTTCTAACGCATATCCCCAAAATGATACGGACAAATTATTCAAAGAAATCATGGACCATACACTATCTAATAGAGTACAGTTACTCCGTTCTGACACACTATTATGCTGTGGTGTTTCGGCTGGCGTAAGCTGTGGTATGATGCCACAGTCCCTCAAGTGCATGCCAAACTCATAACTCAAATACTCGCCTCCCTGGTCGGGTCAAAGATGCTTGATTTTCTTGTTAAGTTAATTCTCTACTTCCTTCTGAAATTCCTTGAACTTTTCAAAGGTTTCAGATTTGTGCTTCATCAAGTAGATATACCCATATCTACTCAAATCGTTAGTAAAGGTAACAAAATAACGATAACCGTTGCGTGTTGAGATGCTCATTGGACCACACACATCAGTATGTATGATTCCCAATAGGTCCGCAGCCCACTCCATTGTGCTGGAGAACGGTGTCCTAGTCATTTTTCCCATGAGGAAAGGCTCGCACGTGTGAAGGGGTTAAAAACCAATGATTCCAGGAGTCCATCCGAATGGAGCTTCTTCATGCACTTTATGCCAATATGACCAAGACGGCAATGCCACTGATACATGGTATTATCATCATTGTGTTTACAACGCTTAACATCAACATTATGGATGTGAGTATTGCTATCAAGATCCAGTAAGAATAAACCATTACACATAGGTGCATGAACATAAAAAACATCATTCATTGAAATAGAACAACCACTTGTTATAGATTTAAATGAATGAGGATATTGCAACAAGCAAAATCCAATCACAATATTCATACTTAATTCATGTACATAGTAGCATTTATTCAAAACTAAAATCAATCATGGCGGAATATGAAGAGGTAGAGTGCCGATGATCACCATGTCGACCTTCGAGCTGTTGTCGACGTGCATCGTCACCTCGTCCTTCCCCAGGCATCTCTTACTATGTAGCTCCTATTGAGATTTACAAATGTGAGCAACAGAAACGGTATCAAATACCCAGGTGTTACTCCTGGCACTAGTAACGAATACATCTATAATATGTATATCGAATATACCTTTGTCTTTGGTGGCTTTTCTTCTCCTCAAGTTCCTTGGGGCAGTTCCGCTTCCAGTGCCCGTCCCCTTTGTAGTAGAAGCATTTGATGTCGGGCTTAGGACCGGGTTGGCGGCCTTAGTGGTTTTGGCAACATATTTTCCATCCTTCTTAGGCTTCTTTCCCTTGCCCTTATGCCCCGGATTCTTAAAGTTGGTGGTTGATGGCTCCAAAAATAGCCATCTTCCATGTCATTTAAACATTGTTTTTGGTCAAGCAATGGACAAGAAACTCTCAATCCTTGCCACTAATGACCAATAATTGCAAATATATGCAAAACCTTGCTTTGAATTGTGTTGTGTAGGAAATCACGCTTTTTAATGCGAAATCAGGAGTCATAATGAAGTTTTTTGAGGAAGTTCACATGGCCAAGTAAGTTGGGAGTCATTCCCAAGCGTCAGCAAGCTTAACGACCACTGGTACGGGCAGGGCCCGCCCATACCGTCCGCCCGTACCATGTGGAGACGGCTTTGTCTCGTCAAACCCTACAACTTTCGTGAAGATGCCTATATATTTTGAGGCTCCAACCGCCGGCTAGAGGGCCACAATTCTCAGGTTACATCACAACACCACCAAAGGAGATCCACGCCATTGTTCATCCATTGATCATCACTTACATCATCCATCCCCTCCATTAGCCATAGCCATTTCTTTCTCCTTTAGATATCCTTGTGATTTGGCGACCACTGTAAGAATATTTGATTTCAATCTAAGTATTTTGCATAATGTTTTCTATCTTATATCTATTTGTTATGAGTGAGTAGTCCTCATGGGATGAGGGTTGGGAAGAAACCTCGCAACAATTATGTGCATCTAATTCATGGGAGTATTGTGTTTTGTTTGCAAATATATATTTGTATCTTTTGTTTCTTTGTCTCTTGTCTCGATCTGTGGACTTGTAGGTATCCAAGATCCCATTGATTGGTAAAGGCATGAGGTGAGATACTTGGCTAGCAGCGATCTCATAGGAACCCTACTGATAGCAAGGGTAGTATGGTATTCGCTTAGCGACCCATTCGGGATCACAACAACATCACCACTTAATGCTTTGATCTGTGTTGTACACTTAATAATCGTTTGTAGCCCGTTGCTTCGTCGTACACTCGGTTGGATTAAAAGAATATTGCTATGCCCGCTGCATCACGAGGGCTCTAGTATATTAGGATGTGTTGCCCACAAGAGATTATCCCTATTCAACCATTACACATGACTATGCTTATTATTATCTTTTATCGTCCCATATGATGTGCAGCTGCAGGTGGGTCTTCATCCTTGGCCTATCTCCATCCATTGATTCAACCCATTATAAAAGTAAACTTGATTGGTCTAATAAACTAAGGTAAAACGAACAAACAAAGTCGTGTAGACGTGTACGTTTTATTTACTTTTAGCATTTCTTTCCAAGGTTTGATTAAACCTAGGTCTTCTAGGGAAATAACTATTATACTATATCCGTGAATCCAGATCGAAGGTATCAACCCTTTTTCTGGCGTCGTTGCGGGGGAAGCAATTTCTCTATCATGGTGAGGTCACTAGAGACCTTGTTTTTAGTTTTATTATTAGTTTGTAGTTTATTTCTTAGTATTAGTTTACTTTCTTGTTATCTATTTGAAAACCCAAAAAATTTAGTTACTTGTTATTTGTTTTCTTTACTTAAAAACTACCAAAAATATAAGAGCCATGGCTCAAAAGAGACTTGGGGAGTATGCTACTCCAACTGATGATTTTATTCGTGCACCTATCATGCAGCCCACTGTTGATGCGGAAACCTATGAAATAAAGCCTAACATTTTAAGTTTGGTTCAACAAAACCAATTTGGGGGCTCATCTTTTGAGGATTCAGGTTTGCACTTAAATACTTTTAATAAAATTTGCGACATGATGCGTATTAAGGATGTAGATCCAAATGCTATTAAATTAAGATTGTTTCCTTTCTCTCTTAGAGAAAAGGCTAAGGATTGGTTGCTAGCTCTACCAAAGGGCACTATTAAATCTTGGGAGGAATGTACTAATTTTTTTATGACTAAAATTTTCCCCCAACTAAAACTATGCAGCTAAGATCCAACATTACAAGCTTTAGATAGGAAGACCGTGAGCCACTAGCGCTTGTGTGGGAAAGGATGAAAGAAGCCGTAATGAACTGTCCTAGTCATGGGATGGAAGAATGGCTTATATTACATTTGTTTTATAATGGTCTTAACCCAATGTATAAGTCTATGCTAGATACTTCAGCAGGAGGAACAATCATGGGAAAGCAAGTGAGTTTTGCAAAGAAATTACTTGATGATATGCAAAATAATCATGCCCAATGGCATGTGGAGAGAACCTCGAAGAGAGTAAGTTCAATTGCCTAGGTAAATAATGAAGACCTTACATCTAAGGTAGACGATCTACTTAATATAGTAAAGGGTAAAGAAGGTGCCCAAGTTAATGTTATCGCTACTGCTGACTTGTGTATTAACGAGCTCGTTGGGGAACCCCAAGAGGAAGGTAAGATGAGTATAGTAGTAAGTTTTCCCTTAGTTATGAAACCAAGGTTATCAATCCAGTAGGAGCAAGGAAACACCTCCAAGGTGTTGCTAGCTAGACTTTGGCAGGGCACACTACCGGCGCCAGCAGCAACGTGGAGACCTGCACAACACGACCACAAAACTTTGCCCCCAACTTACATTGAGGTTGTTAATCTCACCGGTTTTGCTAAAAACAAAGGACTAAACGTAATGTGTGGAAGAAAGTAATAGTTTGCAGAAAGTAAACAGAAAACAGTAAACAGTTGTAGATTGGTGGTAAAAGAAAGGAGCGGGGTCCATAGTTCACTAGTGGTGGCTCTCCTTAAGATAGATGACATGTTGGGTGAACAAATTACAGTATGGAAAATAACAAACATCGAGAAAGGAATCATGCATATACTAATCATCTTGACTCCTTTGAGATTCGATTGGGCATTACAACATTATACATAGACCATAATCCAACTGCATCTATGACTAATAATCCACCTTCAGGTTACCATCCGAACCCCCTCCAGTATTAAGTTGCAAGAAACAGATAATTGCATTACGCATTACGTGTAAAGTAAACAATACGATTGTTCTATGAACAAAGTATTGCTATTTTCTCCCTAGTAGCGACAGCACATCTAGTACCTTAGAGATTTCTGTCACTTCCCCAGATTACTAGAGGCATGAACCCACTATCGAGCATAAATACTAACTCTTGGAGTTGCTAGCCTCTACTTGGCCAAGATAGCTACTAAGAACGGAAAACATGCAAGATCACAAATAACAAAGACATGATAGAATCAATAATCAATCTGAAATAGCATCTCAATATCCATCGGATCCTCGCAAACACAACATGTAGGAATTACAAATAGATGATCTTGATCATGAACGGAGCTCACAAGATCTAAACATGATAGAACAAAGGAGAAGAACCAGCCATCTAGCTACTACATGGACATGTAGTCCAAGGATGAACTACTTACGCATCACACTGGAGGCTTGCATGGTGATGAAGAAGGCCTCCAGGGTGAATTCTCCCCTCCAGCAGGGTGCCTGGAAGAGCATCAAATCCCTCCCGATCTAGGGATGGAGATGACGGTGGCTACATACTCTTTCGTGGAAATTTGATCGGGTACTTAGGGTTTCTGTATCGGAGGCATCTTATAGGAGAAAGGGGAGGCCGAGGGGGTGCCAGAGGCGGCCAGACCACCCCCTGGCGTGGGCCAGGCTGAGGCGCGTGGCCAGGTGGTGTGGTGGCCCGCTGGCCCCTCTCCGTCTCGTATTCTGGCTCCTTGTGTCCCTCAGTGAAAAATTGACTTTGGCTTTTGTCCCGTCCAATTCCGAGAATATTCATTTTCTGACTTTCCTGGAACCAAAAATAGCAGAAAACAGACAGCTGGCATTGTGGGTCTTGTTAATAGGTTAGTCCAAGAAAGTGTATAAAAAGTACTCCAAAGTGTGGACAAAACATAAGAAAGTAGATAAAACCAAGCATGGAACATCAAAAATTATAGATACGTTAGCAACGTATCAGCATCCCCAAGCTTAACTCCTGCTCTTCCTCGAGTAGGTAAGTGAGAAAAAGAAAGAATAATTTTTGAGGTGACATGCACCATCATAAACTTGATCAAAGTATTTGTAAAACATTGATAGCTGGGATCATAGTACTTCAACATAACATGAAAGA
Organism: Avena insularis; assembly: GCA_023614405.1. NCBI lineage: Eukaryota > Viridiplantae > Streptophyta > Magnoliopsida > Poales > Poaceae > Avena > Avena insularis. The sequence continues at coordinate 211,127,089 of CM042696.1, read as the reverse complement.
CAAAGTTCTAACAATAAGACAAAGCAACTATGCTACAACATGAAAAGGCACAAACAAAAGATTCATGAATAACAATGCTTTGCAAGACATTTTTTGTTTCACATAAAGAAAACATAGCACAGTGGCATTCAGCTTGTCCCTCATAGAGTAGCAAACATAAATGCATAGGACACCTTCAAAGTTTCTAAGAGTGACTAGATACAAATAGTTTAAAACAAGCAATATCAAAGCTATGCATCAATCAACAAGTCTTGGGACAATGCACATAGAACTAAGAATGGCCACTATGCTCTCAAAGTAAGTGCATAAAGATAGAAGGTGGAGACTCAACATAAAAGTAAAAGAAAGGCCTTCATAGAAGGAAGTAGGGATTCAAGTTTCATAAAGAGCTTCCAAAAATTATGGTACTTATTAGCTTTCAGCTCTCATTGCCCCTATCATAAGCATCTTGAAGGTGATTAAGGTTAAAGTGACACAACTAAGAGGATATGCTTGACAAGTTATAAGATGAAATCTCATGCCCCTTACTTATGAAGAGCGAACCTCATGCTACTCAACTTTAGTCACAAGTAAGCTCTTGTCATTGTAAGTACATATGTATCATAGAGAACCGCCAACGGGGTACCCCTTGCACATGATACAGGAGCTATCCTATAATCAAAATGACAAGGCAAGTAGACAATGAGCATCTCAGCGATCTATTTATTTGCTATTTGCATAGGTTTTTATTGAGGATGCTTCATAGAGTGCTCATTATAGTTATGCTACAAGTTTCCACCATGATTAGGCATGGCTTACACTTGCGGCCCAGGCATTTCTCTAACACAAATACAAACTCCATGATCTTACAAGTTCCCCTTTTATTTCACACCGCCGGGATCCATAAGCAAAAGAACATGATATCAACGGGGTACAAAGTACAAGTGCAATGTTGAAAGCGTTCCCCATGATACATGGTTCTGCTAACTTCAACTTATAAAGCGCAACCATATACGCAACAAAGATGTACACAATGGTTCAAGTTTATTAAATGCAAGAAAAGTAAAGTGTGACATCAAGTTCTTGAGAGCTTTAATCACTAGTTTTCTCATAACAAGTTTAATTCGGAAGGTAGATAAAAACATGAATATACTCGGAATAGCATATGCTAATAGGTAGGTATGGTGGACTCTTTGGAATAACTTGGTTTTAGGAGTTGGATGCAGGAGGGGAACTCATACTTGGTTATGGAGGCTAGCAAAAGACTGGGAGCGATCAATTAAGAGAGCAATAATGGCCATAATCATGCAGAGTGACAAAACATCATTAATCAAAGCATAAAGTGATACTACAACTCAAAAACTAAAGGATCATAAAGGCTATGGTGACTTGGGATAGTCATAACATGGTGTGAGCATGCGCCAAGTCAACCCAAATAAAGCATCAAAGGAGAATACCACAATACTATGCTTTAATATGCTAAAACAACGCATGAATCTTCCAAGGCACATTAAGCAACCTCAATTGTTTATAACATGTTATGCTAAAACAAATAATACTAAGCATAGAACCAAAACAATATCAAGCATGGCATGACAAAGCATAGGCCACAGTAAAAAACAAGCTCTCTTTACCACTTAAGCATGAACTTTCCGACTCTTTTCCAATCCAAACCAAACTATTTGAAAACCAATGTATGAAATAGGGGGTCCAACCAATTTATTCAGGAAACTAAGAAAACCAAGCAAACGAAAAACCAAAACAAAAAAGAAAAATAAGACTCTCCAAGAACAACACAACTGTGCATGAAACAATAAAAATAAAGTGTTTGGAAGAAACCTGGGATTTTTATTGATGAAGAAGGGGATGCCTTGGGCATCCCCAAGCTTTGACACTTGTAGCTCTTGAATATTTCTTGGGGTGACACGCGTGGCATCCCCAAGCTTGAGCTTTAGTCCATCCTTCATCTCATTACTCATTCCTTCCATACACCTGAAATTTTTCTTTCATACAAAACTTCACACAATCTTCATTAGCAACATTAGTGCACTCAAGATAATAAGTCTTTAGGTTCAGTTTCAACACCAATAAAACTTCCATTAAAACACAAGCTACTGTAGCACTTCCATCAAAAAGCTCAATTCCCCAAAAGAACTCAAAAAAGGAACCAACAAGAAGCAAATGCGAATAATGGCAGAAATCTGTCAAAACAGACCAGCAGGTAAAAAACCAATTTTTTTGAAGACCTTCTGTTGCTCAAATCAAGAAGTGTTGAACTAACGAAAGTTAGATAACAACCTGGGGCAGAAGCAAAAAGATTCACGCCTCAAAACAACGTATAGAGATGTCACACGAATTTTTACAGTGAAGCTCAGAAATCTGTTTCGGGATAGCAACTTTCCCAATCATTACTTCTCTCTCATTAGAGGTTACTCTTGGCACAAAAAGCAAATAAAAAGGATAAGGAGCGGTTATTACTAAAGTAATAACTTCCAAGACTCATCTAAAACTTTTGGGTTATCTCCCAATAAGTACTTTTCTTTAACGCCTTTAAGTTAGGCATAGGAAGCAAGAAAAAGAATCAAGTGTTCTCAAATGAAGAAGCATTAAGAGCAATACCAGAAATATTTTCAACAAGGCAAGGTATCTCATAAAAATAAGTTCTATAGGATCCTCTCTCAATGCTCTTGGGTTCACTATTTTCATCAAAAGGGTTTTCGGGAACAATCCAATCAAGATTCTTTTCTATGGCTTCATGCATTGCTACAAGTTTGAAGGGTATTGGTATCTTAATTTCCTCCCCATTAGGTTCGGTTTTGTTCATCTTTTTCGTGTACCAATAATATCTACGCATGAGCCTAGCATATTAAGATGTTCAAAGACTTTTCTAGCTTCCTTGGCAACATCATAGAATTCCTTAAGAAAAGATTCCAGAATAAAATCCCTCTTTCCAGGGTCCTCAATTTCTTTAAGTTTAAGAAACATAACTTGCATTAAGGGGTTAAGGTTAACAAACCTAGCTTCCAACATGTGAACCAAAGAAGCTGCAGCAATTTCATAGTTTGGAGCAAGTTATGCAAGGGATCTATCCTCAATATCCTCATGCTTACTAACATGATTAAAGAATTCTTCAATATTATCTTTTCCAATTATAGAGCCACTACCTATTGAAAGGTCTTTCAGGGTGAATTTGGGGATCAACATGGTGAGCTAAGGAAGAGGTAACCACTATAGAAAGATATAATTTTTTTTGTGCTTTTAATAAAGAAAGAAAACTAGTATAACTAGTTTTTTGTGTGTTTTTGATAAAGAAATAAGCAAACAAAGCAGAAATAAACTAAGCAAAACAAAAATAACAAAGTAAAGAGATTGGTTATGAGGGACTCCCGTTGTGAAGATGTCCTTGACTCCCTGGCAACGACGCCAGAAAAAGTACTTGCTGACTCATGTATTAACGAGCTCGTTGGGGAACCCCAAGAGGAAGGTAAGATGAGTACAGCAGTAAGTTTTCCCTCAGTTATGAAACCAAGGTTATCCATACAGTAGGAGCAAGGAAACACCTCCAAGGTGTTACTAGGTGGACTTTGGCAAGGCGCACTACCGACGCCAGTAGCAACGTGGAAACCTGCACAACACAACCACAGAACTTTGCCCCCAACTTAAAGTGAGGTTGTCAATCTCACCGGTTTTGCTGAAAACAAGGGATTAAACGTAATGTGTGGAAGAAAGTAATAGTTTGCAGAAAGTAAACAGAAAAGAGTAAACAGTTGTAGATTGATGGTAAAAGAAAGGATCGGGGTCCATAGTTCACTAGTGGTGGCTGTTCTTAAGATAGATGACATGTTGGGTGAACAAATTACAGCAGGGCAAATGACAAACATCGAGAAAGCAATCATGCATATACTAATCATCTTGACTCCTTTGAGATTCGATTAGGCATTACAACATTATACATAGACCGTAATCCAACTTCATCTATGACCAATAATCCACCTTCAGGTTATCATCCGAATCCCCTCCAGTATTAAGTTGCAAGCAACAGATAATTGCATTATGCATTGTGTGTAAAGTAAACAATACGATTATTCTATGAACAAAGGATTGTTGTTTTCTCCCTAGTAGCAACAACACATCTAGTACCTTAGAGATTTCTGTCACTTCCCCATATTACTAGAGGCATGAACCCACTATCGAGCATAAATACTAACTCTTGGAGTTGCTAGCATCTACTTGGCCAAGATAGCTACTAACAACGGAAAGCATGCAAGATCAGAAATAACAAAGACATGATAGAATCAATAATAAATCTGAAATAGCATCTCAATATCCATCGGATCCCCACAAACACAACATGTAGGAATTACAAATAGATGATCTTGATCATGAACGGAGCTCACAAGATCTAAACATGATAGCACAAAGGAGAAGAACCAGCCATCTAGCTACTACATGGACCCGTAGTCCAAGGATGAACTACTCACGCATCAGACCAGGGTGAATTCTCCCCTCTGGCAGGGTGCCGGGAAGAGCTTCAGATCCCTCCCGATCTTGGGACGGAGATGACGGCAGCTATAGACTCTTTCGTGGAATTTTGATTGGGTACTTAGGGTTTCTGTATCGGATTCATCTTATAGGCGAAAAGGAAGGCCGAGGGGGTGCCGGAGGTGGCCAGACAACCCCCTGGCACGGGCCAGGCTGGGTCGTGCGGCCAGGTGGTGTGGCAGCCCCCTGGCCCCTCTTCGTCTCGTATTCTGGCTCCTTGTGTCCCTCGGTGAAAAACTGACTTTGGCTTTTGTCCCGTCCAATTACGAGAATATTCATTTTTTGACTTTCCTGGAACCAAAAATAGCAGAAAGAGGCAGCTGGCACTGTGGCTCTTGTTAATAGGTTAGTCCAAGAAAGTGTATAAAAAGTACTCCAAAGTATGGACAAAACATAAGAAAGTAGATAAAACCAAGCATGGAACATCAAAAATTATAGATACGTTAGCAACGTATCAGCTACCGATGTCAATGATGTCAATTTTATAGCTCTAACTCCTTTTAATTCTACATGGAAAAATCACAATTATGCTTCTAATGTTCACAAACATTATTCTAATCCTACAGGAGCTCCTTACAACAATTATGACAATAATAATGGAGCAAATCATGGCAATCTCTCATTTGAGAAAATTGTTAGAACTTTTATACAAGCTCAAAAAGAGCAAAATAATATGCTTATTAAAATCATGGAGAGCCATGAAAGTAGTATAGGAAAATTATCTAACCAAGTCGTTGCAATTAGAAATGATGTGCAGGCTCTACAGGAAAGGACAAAGACCATAGAGGATCAGTTGGGCAAGGTAGCTGAGAGCCAAGCTCTCGTACTAGCAAAATTCGCTGGAAACCTTAGCCAAATCTGGTAGAAGACCTCAATATGATGAGGGTGGTAACCAATGAAGAAAAGCCTGAGGAGCTGGACTATAGCAACACACCAACACCGGAATATACCATGGAAGATCTACTAAACATGATCACCGTGAAGAATCCCGGTATAGAAAAAGGTAATGATGCTATATACCAACAATTTATACAACAAGTAGCATCTAAAGTTCGAGATTCAGAGATGGAGTATAAGAAAATAGTTGATAAGCTTCTAGCTAAGCTAGATGATATATTTGAGCCCACTATTAAAATTAAACTAGGAGTTAGTGAGATATCGACACTTTGTGATCTTGATGCAAGCGTCTCAACAATTTCTAAAAGCCTATTTGATAAACTAAACTTGGGGCCATTTGTAACTACTGAATTGAGACTCCATCTAGCGGATTCAACTTATAAACAAGGTGTTGGGAGAAAACAAAATATAGTTGTTAAAATTAAAGGTAGTCCCGCGCTTATTGATCTTGTTATTGTGGACATGCCTGAAGATCCCATAGCACCTATAATTTTAGGTAGGTCATTCCTAAGAACTATCAAATCTTTAATTAATTTACATGAGGGGAATGTGAGAATAGGGCTACCATCTAGAGATCCTTTTATAGTCCACTTCCCTAGGAAGAACAATGACAGGCCTAATGATGATGATGGTATAATTACTTTGAAAGCCAATTACTTTGGAGTGGGCATTCCACTCATTAAACCTAAATGATTGCCATCAACGGGGTCACGCTAATTGACCTTAACTAGAAGCACTTCATGGGAGGCAACCCATGTAAAATAAAGTTTTTACTTTTGTGTTAGTCTTGTTTGTTTTGTTTTTGTTTCATTTTGTTTGTTTCTAATAAAGAGTTTTCAAGAAGACCTTTGGAGAGAGGAGAAGAAATAAGTTAATCCTCGCTCTTTTATTTTACTAACACATGGCCTAAGAGGTATTGTTGATTTTTATATAGTATACTTGCTATCATCTTGTACTTTGATAAGATGTGCAAAGACACACGAAGCTACTAATCAAATTCTTTGAGTTTTGAAGCTCACAGGCCGTATAACGACCTGCGGTACGACCATAAGGGCCCGTACCGTGAGCCCGTACCACATTGAGGCACGAGAAGATAGAAATTCTGATTTTTGTCATAGGAAAAAGTGCTCTTAAGGACCACCAGTATGGTCGGATGCGCCCGTACCGCGCGTCCGTACCGTACCCTCAAGCAAACCATCATATTTTAATCAAAGATATCGAATGAATAACAACCAGCAGTACGGGCGCGCACGACCGTATCACGCGCCCGTACCAAGTGCATCGCCAGAAGGGAGTCGTCACCCCCAAGGTATGTCACCTGGTATGGGCGGGCTCTGGCCGTACCACCCGCCCATACCTCGTTCGCGGCCGCCATAAACACCACGAGGAGGTAACCTAAAAATCCCTAAAAACAAATCTTTCTCTTTCTTCTTCCTCCAAACTCCAAACCACCTCCATTTGATGTTCAAATTTACTCAATCTTTTTTCGATTCCTCGCACTCAATCGATCTAGCCAAGGTATTAATCTCCTCCAATCTTCAACTTATTTTTGCTAAAGCTTCACCCGGTCTTTCATCATTGTCAATCTAGACTTGGGTCTTGTTCTTGATCTAATCTTGATATTTAGAATGCTTAGTATTGTTTTAGAGGAGTTTATTTTGTAACTAGTGTAGAGAATCGTTTGTGCAATGTTTCTATTAGATTAAAATCTTTTATTAGCAATCTTTATTTATTTTGTTTTAGATGAACACGAGGAGCCATACACGTGTGATGGCTGCAGAACCTTTCGCACCACCCGTTGATACGTTGACCCTCGAGTCACTTGGCATCGAGTTCACCGAGGAGTTTTAGCTTAACGTTTCAACCACCTGAAGCTCGAAGAAATCAAGTCCACCAAGTGGGCTTGTCCCTATATCCTGAAACAACTTGGCATTCATGCTGATTTCGATTTACTTTGCAACAATGTTGGTTTGTATGACTTTGTCTTTTAGAATGTCGCCACATATCGCCACTTGACACTTGAGTTCTTCAGCACCTTGACGCATATAATGGAGCCTCACTATTGTTCCAAGGATCAAAGACCTGGAGTTGATCGCATCAACTTCCGTCTTATGAACCATGAGTAATCCTTGACACTCGATTAATGGGCTCAATATTTTTGGTTTGCCAACAACGCCACTGACATATGCTCCACTACTTCTGTTTTAAATTCTACACCTTGGTAGTACTTTAATTTAATGAAAATTCGTGGAAACACACCCAAGGGAAACCAAATTGATCATCCTTCTATTCGATATTTGTTTTATGTTATTGCTAACACCTTGCAGGAACATGGTGAGTTTACTAAAGTTAATGAGGAGCACATGATGATCCTCGCAAAAACTGCTATCATTAATTGTAACTTAATGCTGAATTTCGGTGTTCTTCTTGTGTTTTACCTTTAATATCAGGCTCTTCAATCTCGAGGACCCATATGCGGAGGAGGAGTTGTAACCGTTCTTGCACGCGCACTTCACATCAACCCAGGTAATATCGAACCATTGATAGGAAGTCACCGTATCAGTCTTTCTACTCTAAGAGCATGTGGTATGGTTTCTAGAACTGATTGTAGATACTCCCTTGATATACCTGGAGAGGATCACTTGATGGCAGCTCCTTTACCTAATGGTCTATTCTCTATTGAGGATGGACGTTTGCGTTTTTACGTGCAGGTTGAGGGAAATCTACCCCATCAAGAAATACCCGTGGGAGGAGGAGGAGAAGATTAAGAAGTAGAACAAGAGGGACCCGAACAAGATGTGCAGCCACCAAACTACTACACCACCTATGAAGATATCTATGCACTCGAAGAGAATATTCAAAACATGAACAACCTCTCCATCAACCTTCGAGATGCTTCTGCAAACATCGCCACCCATTTCCATGATTGGAGCAGCCAATGGAACATGGGAGACTATCCACCACCACCACAATGATCAACAAAAGGGCTTGCAAAAGCCTGAGCTTGGGGATGTGTTCCCCTGGAAAATTTATTTGTGTAATAACGAGGTTGTACTCCATCTGCTTGGGAGCTTTGAAACACTCGTGTTGGCTTGTTCCAACACTTTTCTTTTTTCCTTTGCTTTTTAGTTTGCTTTTGTTTTTGTTTGTTTTTCTTTTCTTAGTCCCTTGCTTGGTCGTAAGTTCTTTTCTATTATTTAATCCCTATCCTCAAAAATACAAAAATATTTTTCCTTTTTACTTTTTCGTTAATGTGGATTCGCACTTTGCCTCTTTGCTTTAATATTATTATGAGAGTAATCGTGTTTGAGTTTTGAAGGAACACATCCCTATAAGAAAGCGGGTCATGAAGTCACTTATGAGAGGTATGTCCAATGTCCCCCAATTTTGAAGTTTGAGTTGTTTATCTTAGTTGGTCGATTTGCTAAGATGACATGCTAGTAGGAGTAATTTAATAAGGTTAGAGTAGAGATTTTTATTAGTATTATGATTAGTTGTTGAAGATTTTGCTCTAGTTCTTTTAGCTAATCAAGTCTTGCCTTGGAAATAATATTACCAAATAAGTACAATAAGAAAAATTCTAAAATTTATGACTTGTTTGATGAATGATTGTCTTAAGAGTATACCCTTAAAGATACTTAACCCCGTAGATGTTTTGATAGTCTTGACGACACTCATAAAAGGATTTTTTTTGATTGAAATGAAGTCTAGTGGTAATTGTGATGCATGCCAAAGCTAACCTTGTGGATAAAACCGCGGTACTAGTATAAAAAAGAGAAAGAAAAAGTTCTATGTTTCTCATGCACACCTTTGGGATGCCAACAACTCCGCTAGCTTTTGAACGATCTATGGTATAACCCCGGATTTTGGCTATGAGTTGATGACATGAGTGGCATACGTGTCATATATGGGCAAAAGTATTGGTACTCTCAAAGGTTGTGCAAGAACTTGTAAAAGAAACAGCCAATGATTCTTGAAATAGGAAGAGAAAAACAATGATTGATGAGAAAAAGAAAAGAGATATGTATGAAGATCCACATAACAAGTCCTTGGCATTGTCTTGTTGCTACTTTATGAATTTTCTTGAAAAACAATGATTCGATTAGAAGTGTTTTTGATAGACTTGATTTATTGATGTGGGTGTAAAAAAACACTTCGATGTTATGCTACTTAGGACATGAAACTCTCTTGCTCAATTATGTTATTTAAACATTTTAATGTTCCTTGGAAAGCTGAGAGTTAACTAGAAGAATTGGATTGATTACTACACTTCTAGTTATTTATGCTTATATTAAACTTTACTTTGATTGTCTTGACTTACTGAAGCTTGTATAATACTCTTGTCATCTCTCTAACTTTGATAAGCCTCACAAATGAATGCAGTGCTGAGCGCATACGACTACCAACTATAAGTGAATTATTATTCTCATTGTTTCAAGTTTAAACGTTGAATTCCTTATAGTTCTTTTGTTTGTTCTTGCTCGAGGGTGATCAAGGTTTGAGCTTTGGGGAGGTTGATGGCTCCAAAAATAGCCATCTTCCACCGCATTTAAACATTGTTTTTGGTCAAGCAATTGACAAGAAACTCTCAAACCTTGCCACTAATGACTAATAATTACAAAGATATGCAAAACCTTGCTTTGAATTGTGTTGTGTAGGAAATCACGCTTTTTAATGTGAAATCAGGAGTCATAATGAAGGTTTTTAAAAAGTCCACACGACCAAGTAATTGGGGAGTCATTCCCAGACGTCAGCAAGCTTAACGACCACTGGTATGGGCAGGGCCCGCCCGTAGCGTCCGCCCGTACCGTGTGGAGATGGCTTCATCTCGTTAAACCCTACAACTTTCATGAAGACGCCTATATATTTTGAGGCTCCAACCGCCGGCTAGAGGGCCACCATTTTCTGATTACATCACAACACCACCAAAGGAGATCCACGCCATTGTTCATCCATTGTTCATCACTTCCATCATCCATCCCCTCCATTAGCCATAGCCATTTCTTTCTACTTTAGATCTACTTGTGATTTGGCGAACATTGTAAGAATATATGATTTCAATCTAAGTATTTTGCACAATGTTTTCTATCTTAGATCTATTTGTTATGAGTGAGTAGTCCTCACGGGCAGTGGGTTGGGAAGAAACCTCGCAACAATTATGTGCATCTAATTCATGGGAGTATTGTGTTTGTTTGCAAATAAATACTTGTATCTTTTGTTTCTTTGTCTCTTGTCTCGATCTGTGGACTTGTAGGTACCCAAGATCCCATAGATTGATAAAGGCATGAGGTGAGATACTTGGCTAGCGGTGATCTCATAGGAACCCTACTAACATCAGGGGTAGTATGGTATTCGCTTAGCGACCCATTCGGGATCACAACAACATCACTACTTAATGATTTGATCTTTGTTGTACATTTAATAATCGTTTGTAGCCCGTTGCTTCGTGGTACACTCGGTTGGATTAAAAGACTATTGCTATGCACGCTGCATCACGAGGGCTCTAGTATATTAAGATGTGTTCCCCACAAGAGATTGTCCGTATTCAACCATTACACATGACTATGCTTATTATTATATTTTATCCCATATGATGTGCAGCTGCAGGTCGATCTTCAACCCTGTCCTATCTCCATCCATTGATTCAACCCATTATAAAAGTAAACTAGATTGGTCCGGTAAACTAAGGTAAAACGAACAAACAAAGTTTTGTAGACGTGTCCTTTTTATTTCCTTTTAGCATTTCTTTCCAAGGTTCGATTAAACCTAGATCTTCTAGGGAAAAAGCTATTATACTACATCTGTTAATCCGGATCGAGGGTATCAGTGGTCTTATTGACCATCAGCACTGTGTGCTCCTTCTTGATCCCAATCTCAATAGTTTTGAGCATGGGGAACACCTTAGCAAGTGTCTTATTCATCCCTTGCATATTATAGTTCATCACAAAGCTCTTGTAGCTAGGGGCAGCGAGTGTAGCACCCTATCAATCGCGAGATCCTCCGGGATCTTGTAATCTAGGGCATTCAAGAGTAGCCAGACATCCTGACTATGTGCTCACTCACACTACTGTGCTCTTCCATCTAAGCGGAGAAGAAGATCTCAAAAGAATCATACCTCTCCGCCTGATCCTGTGGAGCAAAGACAGCCTTAAGATCTTCAATGATCTCAAAAGCATTCATGTTCTCAAAATGCTTTTGAAGCTTCGGCTCCATGGCATAGAGCATTCCACTTTGGATGAGGGAGAAATCATCCACCTTGGACTGCTAGAAATTCTTGTCATCCTCAGAGGGGGTTTCTGCAGGCTTAGTGTAGAGCCTAGCCTCGATGACATAAGTCAACTTGTAGGGGGCTAGGTGGATCCTCAGATTGCAGTACCAAGCGGTGAAGTTGGTGCCATCATTTTTCATCTTGTCCTTCTCTAGGAATGTGCTAAGGTTAAAGGTGGGTGGCTGAGACATCTACAAAGGATTTGCAAAGTATTTAGACCATGTTCATAATGTGAGTTCAAGTTTTAATTTATTCTAAACTAAAAAAGAACTCTCACTCAAACGAACATCCCTCAATTCGTTCAGTGAGCACACGATCCTAATCCGCTTCACCACCCCTGATCGTCACGGCCGACAATGCAGTTTAAAAGGTAGACATTCACAATGCCAATCATATCACATGTGATCCATGCTCGGCCTTTCTGTCTCTTGTGTTCCGAGGCCATGTCTATACATGCTAGGCTCGTCAGTTCTAACTTGTGTGTATTGCAGTGCAACATGGCTTACACCCACCATATGCAAACACAGATAAGTATGACACCTGATCGTCATGGCGTGTCTCATAATAGAGAAATTTCTTGGTGGTGCACCCACAGAGGGGAACACTATAATTGTAATTATGTGAAGGATCATCCTATTATACTACCGTCGTATATCTAATACACAAGAAAAATAAGATGCATAAACAAATACTTTTAAAGTATGGTTCCATGACATGGTTGCAGTGCCTTGATCGCCATCGAGAGCTCCAATGGAAAACGTTTCATAAACTTACCATTACCATGTCACGACACACACACCCTGCAAAATAAAGTTAGACGCCTCTACTTTATTCAATGATTGTCATTTTTCTTCCCTTTTTAGGGCCCTCCGTTGTCAATGCCATATCAACTATTGCAGAGAGACAGACACCCCCCAAAACCACTTACTTGTGGACTAGTCTCGTGAATCACCACGTAATGTCGGTGGGGGCCGCTTCATCAAATAGTACCGTGATATAAACAATTACATGAAAGAGGGCAACAACTAGAAAATCAATCCTCGCATATTTCTATGTGTTCTGTCCATACGACATGCCTACCCATAGACCCGATCTGATACCACTGTAGGGTTCCGCAGCAGAAAACAAAAAAATTCTAACTATGCGAACACTAAAAACCAGGATCTATACTATGTAGACATAAGTAATGGAGAGGGGAACGATATTCATAGCCTTGAAGACCGAGGTATTCCTTACATAGGTAGGCATATGTTGACGAAGACGAGTAGCTCCAAGCGCCCCAAGTGTGGTGCCTCTTGATGGGATATGCCGAATGGGGTATGCCCAGCAGGACGGTCCGATTGGGTCAAAGGCTTAGCGAGTGGGCCTGCAGGTCGGCGACTGGAATGCGACTGAGGAGAAGGCATGGCGATTGGGGACTAGAGGCCCAGAAGCATACTCGAAGCCCAGTCGGATTAGGTCAAAACTTATGAATCCATATCTTGTTCGGTTGTAAACTGTAACCCTAGCGAGGTGCCTCCTATATAAACCTCCCTATGGTACTCTGAGGAATTACGTTCCATCATACACCCCTTCAAGCGACTCCCTTGCTTAGACGCCGATCTCGCCACCCCTGTAACACGCTCTCCATCAATCTAATCTAGCAGGAGTAGGTCTTTACCCTCCGGGGGGGCGAACCTGGAGAAACCCATGTTCATCCGCCCCCATCTCGCACAGCAGATGGCCGCCAGCTCTCGCCCCTGATTCTATCAATCGCGGCCTACTACAGCGACTGCCGTGGCCATTTGCACGATAGTGGTGCCCACCGTGGGGCCTAGCCGGATTGACCTGAGTTCTGCGGCGAGACCCTATTCACCGATCGACCGGCCGATCGCCACCGGCCGCATGAGCGCCATCGGCAGGATCTTACAGATCCTGCCCAGCAGCTACATCCCGCCGTCAGGCCCGATCACCCACAACACGATAATGCCGGTTGGCTCCATCAACCTGTTCGTCGGCTTCACCGGTGCAGTCGACCCGGCAGCGACGGTGATCGTCGGAGGATCACCGACACACCGTGATCCTCTCTCGGAGGAGTAGGTCTGATCCATCAGGAGCCACTCCTCCGAGTATGACTCGGTCGCCAGCAACGCGGCCAAGACCAACACCACCGTGGACGACGCGGCCCTACACGACGACGCCGACTCCGTGACTCCTGCCTCGGTCGACGGATCCTTCACCGCAACATCACGGGAGGACTCCATCACGTGGGTCTCCAACCCTGAGGACTTCGAGGACTCCTCAATCCTTGGGATCTTTGATTCTGACTCCAGCTAGGAGTCCCCCGAGGACTTCCACGCCAGATCCAATTGCTTCAATGCGATCTACATGGCGGGCAGCACGGTCGCCCCGCCAGATCCATTCTCCACACCAATACCTCCAACTGCGACGGCCACGGAGTGGAGGAAGCCCGCCTGCGACTGGAGGAGGCACAGCGCAAGGAGATAGTCGAGCGCGAGAAATTCCGCCTCGAGCGGGCAACGGTGCAGGAGCTGTCACTCTACCACCAGCGCCGCATCAGGACCTGCCTGAACTCCAACGTCCAAGGCCGCGTCCTAAACTTCAACGACGAGAGCGACCCCGCACGTGTGGCTGAGTACGAGTACTGCGAGAACGCACCACCAGGCGGCAGCAATCAACCACCACCCGGCGCACTAGCGACTGGGCCCCGCCACCAACCATCGGTCGCGCGCCCCCGCCGGACCAGCCGCAGGTCATAATCTCTCCATAGGCCCGCGACGCCAACGGACTCCCACTGTACTCCACCCCGATGGACAACATCGTCGCGGCCGACGCCGCAGTCGCCAACCTCGACGTCCAGGGAGCAGGCGTGCTGCAGATCCAGTACGCCAAGGCCCTACTCACCAGGGCCGTCAAGCAGCAAGCCGCGGGAGTCGACCCGTGTGGGCAGATGTATTCCCGCTCCTCGGCAAGCAGGGCGGCCTCAAGCAGTCACCCAACCATCGCCAACGCCATGACCTGCCCACCACCGCAGTCCCTGGCGAACCAGCCACGGGCCGCCAACCCCGCGCTCTCCACCAACGAGCTGCGACCAGTGAACAACACGGTCGCCGCCAATAGGCAACCCATCGATGCTCGAACGCACATCGTCAATAACCAGGCTTGGCGGGCACGCCATCCCAACGACTTGAGGCACACCCTCACCAACCATGGCGACCCCGAACCCAGAGGCTCGCTCAGCCGAGTCGCCCCCCAGTGCTTCGGACCTATGATCTGAGGCGAGAAGTACCCTACCAACTTCAAGGCGCCCAAGGAGATCGAAAAGTACGACCCAACGTACGATCCAGCGGTCTGGCTGGACACATACCTCATGGCGATGGGAATCACCGGCCACACCGACCTGCTAGCCGCTCGCTACCTCCCCCTGATGATGGAGGGTGCGACCCGGCAATGGATCAACACCCTTCCCGCCGACAACATCGACTCCTGGGAGGAGATGCGGGACACCTTCGTCAGGCACTTTGAAGGCTCCTACACCAGTGCCACCACCATCGAGGACCTGGAACTATGCATCCAGGGACAATGCGAGTCGACCCGCCACTGGATCCAAAGGTGGCAGGAGTTATCGATCAATGCCTCCGGCATCCACCCGGACACGGCGATAAACTGCTTCAAGAACGCGTGCCTGTACGAACCCCTGGTCGCCAAGATCAAGAGGGTCTACCGGACGCTCGACAACATCCCCGACCTCCTCGAGATCGCCAAGCACTACGTGGAAGAGGACCCCAACCAGGACTCTGACGACGAGTCAAGAGGAAGACGCTGCGTCAGCACCCACGATAGTGGGCGATAGCGTGACATGCGCTACAGCAACACTCGCATCACCGGCAAGCGTCGTGGCGATGGGCGAGTCGACTTCGTCGCCAATGCTGGCTACGGTCAACGCGACCCGAAGAACTTCCACCGTGACGGAGGAAACTACCGCGCCAACAACGCGGCAAGGCCGAAATTCGACCCTGCCGCCCTGCCCAACCAACCCTGCGTCTACCACAATAGGGAGGGAAAGCCTCCCACCCACACTACAGCCGACTGCCACTCCCTTAAGGAGATCGAAAAAGCAAGGCGGGCACAGGATGACCCCAACAACAACCCGCCACGAGATAACGGAAACGCCGGTGGCTTCGGCAACGCCGTCGGATCACTTCACACCTTCACCGGGCTCGGCACCAAGCGCGAGAGGAAGGTGCTCGCCCGTGCAATCGCCGTCAATGCAGTGACGCAGGTCGATATTCCCCGCTTCCACAACTTGTCTGAGCAAAGCATCACCTGGAGTTGCCAGGACCACGCACCAAAGATCGAGTACCCAGGGTGAGTCACCCTGATGGTCAGGCCCAAAGTGGCTGACTACTGGCTGCCCAAGACACTGATGGACAGCGGGAGCTCCATCAATATCATGTACCTGGACACGTTCAAGAGGCTCCAGCTCCTAGA
Organism: Avena insularis; assembly: GCA_023614405.1. Taxonomy (NCBI): domain Eukaryota; kingdom Viridiplantae; phylum Streptophyta; class Magnoliopsida; order Poales; family Poaceae; genus Avena; species Avena insularis. Next base: position 211,110,912 of record CM042696.1, on the reverse strand, counting down.
ATCAGCAATCAAGCCGACCCTTCCAACCTTCCACGGCATCGTCCCCGGTCGGAAGGCGTACCCGGTCGGAAAAGTGACTCTGTCAGTCACCTTCGGCACACCAGCAAACTACCGCACCGAGTGGATCAAGTTCGAACTGGTGAACTTCCACAACCCCTACCACTGCGTCCTAGGACGCCAAATGTTCGCCAAATTAATGGCGACCCCTCACTACACCTACAACATGATGAAGCTTCCAGGTCCAGGCGGCATCATCACCGTCCACGGCGACCCTAATATGGCCGTGGAATGCAAAGACAAAGGCGTTGAGTTCACCGACGCTGTCATCGCCGCGGAAACGGACCACGCGGAAGAACTCGCAAAATATGCGGGCAATATCAACAAGGACGACCCCACCATCTTGAACAAGCCAACCGCCACGAGCTCCACGTTCGAGGAAACCACACACACCCGCACCGTCGATCTCGTCCCGGGCGACTCCAGCCAGACGGTCACCATTGGGGCACACATGAGCCCCGCATAGGAAAGCGCGCTCATCGGATTCCTCTGTGAGAATCGCGACATCTTCGCATGGAAACTAGCTGACATGCCCGGTGTCCAGAGGGAACTCACTGAGGACAAACTCAACGCTGACCCCAAAGTACGACCAGTAAAGCAGTCGTTGCAGCCCTTCAATGAAGAGCACCGCCGAGCAATCATCGAAGAAGTGCAGCGCCTGCTAGCTGCAGGCTTCATTCGGCTGATCAAATACTCCAAGTGGCTGGCAAACCCAGTCTTGGTACTGAAAAAGAACAATATGTGGAGAATGTGTATCGATTACACCAACCTCAACAGCGCCTGCCCGAAGGAGGAGTTCGTCCTACCGCGCATCGATCAGATCATCGACTCAACCGCGGGATCGGAGTCGCTATGCTTCCTCGATGCATATTCTGGCTACAACCAGATCAAAATGGCAGACGAGGATGAGGAGAAGACGGTGTTCATCACACCATTCAACGCCTTCTGCTACACGGCCATGACGTTTGGCCTCAAGAACGCCGGTGCAACCTACCAAAGGTGTTGAAGTCCACCCGCCTTCTGCTACATGGCCATTTTGCAGGAGTGCCTCGCGATTGGCCGCAACATACACGTATACATCAATGACATGGTGGTAAAGTCCACTCGCCAGGACGACCTGCTCCCCGACCTGGCCGAAACCTTCACAAACCTGCAGAGGTACAACGTCAAGCTCAACCCAGGGAAATGCACCTTCGGCGTCCCCACCGAATAGCTCCTAGGGTACGTGGTATCCAAACGAGGCATTGAGGCCAACCCCACCAAGATCGACACCATCACGCGACTCGGAAAACCCGAGTGCCTGCGTGACGTCCAGAAGCTGGCCAGGCGAGTCGCGGCTCTCAGTCACTTCATTCCCCAGCTCGGTGAAAAGGCGATGCCACTCTACCGCCTGATGCGCAATAACCCCACGTTCCAATGGGACGCAGAGGCGGACAACACACTCAAAGCACTCAAAGAAGTGCTACTCGCGGCTCCACTCCTTGCCGCCCCAATCGACAGAGAGCCAATGCTCGTCTATGTGGCGGCCTCAACTCGAGTCGTCAGCGCTGCGATGGTCGTCGAACGGCCAGAGGTGGCAAGGAGCGCCCCGTGCAGCGCCCCGTCTACTACATCAGCGAAGTCCTGACGGACTCAAGACAGCGCTACCCGCAGTACCAAAAACTGGTATACGCGGTATTCCGAGCTCAACGGCGACTCCCACACTACTTACAGGAACACCCAATCATGGTCGTCTCCTCCGTGCCAATACATGACATAATACGCAATCGCGAGGCAACTGGGCGAGTCGCCAAGTGGGCCGTCGAAATCGGCGTCCACAACATAAAGTACGATCCCCGCAAAGCGATCAAGTCGCAAGCCCTGGCTGATTTCCTCGCAGACTGGGAAGAAGCACAACAGCTAGAGAAGCTCCCATACCTCCACTACTGGTCGCTCCACTTCGGCGGGTCCAAGAACACCAACAGCGCCGGGGCCGGGGTCATACTGACCTCCCCCAAGGGAGACAGGCTCCGCTACATGCTCCACCTCAACTTCAAGCCCTGCACCAACAACATGGCAGAGTACGAGGCCCTCCTTCACGGCATGCGGGCCACCAAGGAGATGAACTTCAACCGCTTATGGTGCTACTTCGACTCCGATCTAGTCGCCGGCCAAGTCGCCAGGACCTGCGACACCGTCTCCCCGACAATGATAGCATACCGCCAAGCGGTAGACCAGCTGGGAGGACACTTTGATGGTTACTCAGTCGAGTAGATCGACAGGCGAAAGAACGAGGAAGCAGACGCCCTCTCCTGCATCGGGTCGGCTCGGCAAACACCACCCGAAGGCATCTTCCTCGACATAATCCACAAGCCTTCGGTCTCCCCGCCGAAGGAGATCGACGTCGGGATACCACTACAACCTAAGCCGGCCCTAGTCGCCATGATCGTGGAGCCCAGCAACTGGACGACACCATATGTCGCCTTCCTCGAGCACAAGATCCTCCTAGGCAACGAGACGGAAGCGCGAATGATCGCGCACCGATGCAAGTCCTTCATCATCATCAACGGCGAGCTCCACAAACGCAGCGTGACCAGCATGTTCTAGCGCTGCGTATAGCCAGAAGAAGGATGCAAAATCCTCTGGGACATCCACGCCGGTGACTGCGGCCATCACGCCGGCGCCAAGTTGCTGGTCGATAAGGCCATGCGGCACAGTTTCTACTGGCTCACCGCACACGCCGACGCCACCGGCGTTGTCCAACGATGCGTTGGGTGCCAGAAGTACGCCAACCAGATGCATCTCCCTGGTTCGGCACTCAAGACCATCCCCATCACCTGGCCATTCGCCGTATGCGGCATGGACATGGTCGGCCCGTTCAAGAAGTCCCCATCCGGCTTCACCCACCTCTTGGTCACGGTCGACAAATTCACCAAATGGGTCGAAGCCAAGCTGATCAAAAAATGTGACGGCAAGACGGCCACCAAGTTCCTCCGCGAGCTCATCTACCGGTATGGCTACCCGCACAACATCATAACAGACAACGGCACCAACTTTGCCAAGGGCTCCATGGCAGAATTCTGCGAAGAGCATAGCATACGACTCAACCTCGCCTCAGCTGCCCACCCAGAGTCAAACGGCCAAGAAAAACGTGCCAATCAGAGCATCCTCCATGGACTCAAGCCACAACTCCAAGTGCCCCTCGAGCAAACCCTAGGATGCTGGGTTGAAGAGCTCCCCTCTGTAATATGGGGGATCTGCACCTCCGTCAACCGCTCCACGGGGTTCACGCCCTTCTTTATGGTATATGGTGTTGAATCCGTGATGCCAACTGACCTAGAGCACGACTCACCTCGAGTCGCCAATTATGTCGAGGCGACGAACGAGACCGCCCGCCAAGACAGCACGACCAGCTCGACGAGGCACGCGACCTGGCTCGCTCCCGCACCGCCATCTACCAGGAGGGACTCCGCCGCTACCATAGCCGCCGAGTCCAGATCCGTACCTTCTAGGAGGGCGACTTGGTCCTACGATTGGCCTAGGACAAGAAGGGCATGCACAAGCTCTCCCCTCCATGGGAGGGGCCATTCGCCATTGGACGCGTTCTCGGCAACGACGCCTACTACCTCATCGACATACGAGGCGATGGCCAGCTTGAGGTCGAGAGGCCATGGAATGTAAACCTTCTCCGGAAGTTCTATACATAGAACTCAAACTTGTACCCAGATGATATATAATGAAACTCATTTGGATCGCACAAATTGTGTCCACTCGCCATACTCTTGTGCCTTTTGCACTCGTACATTAAGCAATACTCTACCCACGGAAGTCAACCCTTGGTCGAGCGACCGACACGGCTAAGTAGTGCGACCCAAGGGCACCGAAGATATTCGGGCTTTGCGTCGTCCACGAACACGCCAACCCGGAGCCACCATCGGAGTCGCCCCGCTCGACTGGCCTACCGGGCCAAGACGATCGACATTCGCTTCCAACAATGACCTGTCCTCCCTATCCTCGAGCAAAGCGACTCGAACGGTTAAGTACCACGCACAGGGACTTCACAAATAGAAACCCTCACGCGGCTCGGGAATACACCAAGTAAGAGAGCTGCCTTGGACTCGCCACGCGTCTGGCTCTCCGAGCCAAGGGGAGAGATGCGTTACAAACAACGCACCAACAACCCGCAATAGGCACACGCTCGGGGACTCGCCGAAAACAACCTCACTCGCACTCGGGGACTCACCCCTTTGGAGTCACGAGGGACAACCAACACAAAAATCCAAAGCAAACACATACGTACACAAACAAGTTATACCCCACTAAAGGGCGGACGCCCTCGGAGACTCGCTCAAACAAAGAGTTAAACACACCACACAATTAAGCTTGCATTGCGAGTCGATTGACTCCTCTTACTCCCATACAAAATATTGTTCATATTACAAAAGTCGCCACTTGGCATATCTTACAAACTGCCCAGAGAAGCTATCTATTCTGCAGGCCCTGATGAAGAAGCATCGCCACCACCCTTGAGACGGACGAATGGCTGCCATGGGTTCGTGGGGTATGTCGTCAGCGACTTCAACAACACCGACCGGAAGGGTTGCTCCGACTTCAGGTCGCGATATTCCGGCTCGGGGTCGCCCGTCGCAACCACCATCTCCTGGTACGGCAGCAGGTCCCGCATTGCCATCACCCGATCAACAAAGGGGGCAACCTTGGTGGTCAGCCTCAACACCTCCAACATCTCCACTGCGCCAGTCGCCGAAGGGTAGCCGTTGGTGACGTCGTCGAGGTCGAAGTCGTCAGGGAAGTGCGCGAGCCCCAGGCTCAACACCGTGGTGGCCCCGCGCCTGAAAGCCGAACGTGCCATCCACTCTACGACGCTGGGTACCTCCTCCAGGTAGCGCCACACTTCAGTCAATCCCCTAGGTATAACCTCGGTGGGGGACATTCCTTGGAGAACCGCCTGGACGCACAACACCGAGGCGGTGGCCGTGTTCACCACCGTGGTCACACACTGTGAAGCGTTGAAGGTTTGCACCACCGGATTGCTTTGACCTATCACAGCTGCAACGCCAGACATTAGTGCCACCACGAATTCACCCACTCGGGGACTCACCGCACATGTCAAAAAGAAGAGCAACTACTCACCAAGGAGCTTCCGGCAGTGCTCGGTGACGTGCTTCTCCAAGGCAGCGAGATCGCTCTGCAGCCCAAGGATGATGGAGTCCGCAGCTTTCCGCTCCTCCTCAGCCGCGGCGACTACGGCGTTTGCCCTATCCTTAGAGGAGATCACGGCCGCTATCGCATCCAGTTCCTTCACCAGCGAGTCGATACGCCCATTCACCACGTCCAGCTCAGCAGCTGGAACATACCCTTCTCGGGCTTTGGCAATGGCGGCAGCTGAAACAACAGTCAGAATTCCGTCCACATCAGCAGCTCGCAATTGCCAACTATAACAAGTACTCACCGGCAGTCTCCTGGAGTCGTCGGTTTGCCTCCTGCGCTACGCGCAGGTCACGCTCCGGACATTCTTTTCCCTTTGTAAGCCCTACAAGAAGAACGAAAAATAAGCAAACTACAAACACACAAATCCAGTGTCCAGCCGCTGAAATTCAGCGAGTAGACACTCGGGGACTAGTGATTAGAAGAAAATCAGTGCCTAGCCACTGAAATTCAGCGACTAGACACTCGAGGACTGGCGACTAGAATAAACTCAGTGCCTAGCCGCTGAATTTCAGTGACTAGACACTCGAGGACTGGACGTACCTGAATAGCGGTGCCAAGCATATTGTGCAGCTCTCTGGCATTCGTCATAGGGACCACGAAGGAGGTACGCCCGCGATGAGGTCTGACGTCCTCATCGACAATCTTCGGCATCTGCGGAGATTGGGTCTCCGCCACGATCAGAAATCCCCTCGCCATGAAGCGCGGGAACGACGCGGACGCCCTCGCCGAGGCACTGGTTGCTGGAGCCGGCGGTACTGCCATTGGAGCCCCCTCAGCTGGCTCCGATTGAGTGGCTGCCACCTCCTCACCACCGATGGTGGCATCACTCCCTCTGGCGCTACCTTTTGCTGCAGCCTTGTCGGGCTCACCCTTCTGCTTCTTCGCGTCTTCAGCAGGCGTAGCCTCCGCAGCAGGTTTCCTCTTCTTGGGGAGATCGCCTTCCCCCGTAGTGACGGTCGACAGAATTTAGCTACCGAAGGATGGCCTATCTTCTTAGCATCGGACCTACAAAAACCTCCACAGTCAGCAAAGAAATCACACAAAAAGTCGTCTAAGAATTGGAAAGAAACCCGAGACTTACTTGGCGACTGGAAGAACACGCAACCCCGTGCTGATGTGGGCGGGCTTATCTAGTTCTGGACCTAGCTTGCGCATGAGGCCTTTCTCGAAGACATCCGAAGCCCACGACACAGCGGGCCTCTTTGATAATGAAGCCGCGGGCGCTGGAATCTTCGGCTCAGAAGACGAGGCCGTCCCCGAAGGCCGCGGCGACTTTGACGCTGCAGCTTCAACTACCTCCTGCTCTGGCGCCATCGAAGTTGTTGGCGCGATCACCGCAACTGAAACTTCCACCGCCGCTTCGGTGTCCTCAGCCTCCAATCCCATCATCAGAATCGCACCCTCCGGGATCTTGCGTGAGGTCTTGACCGCGTCGTCGTCGGATTCGCCGTCCGACTCGAACACCACCGCCGACCTGGACAGTGACGACGGCTTCTTCGATGGCGACTTTGGCTTGCGCGCGGTCTTCGCCGTCATGGCTGTTCGCTGAGAACTGTGCTCTTGCAAGATCTCGTCGTCTTCTTCGCGCTCTTCAAGACTACGGCTCGCCTTGAACTCGCGCTGCTTCTGCATGCGAGTCTTGCGGGCCGCGGGCGCTGGGGGAGGAACCTCCATCTCCTCCTCTTCGTGCTCAGAGGATACTCCTTCAGCACCCTCCTTGAACTCTTGGGGGACCTCTTCGTTGAGTGGGGGAAGCCAGCCTTCTAGAACCTAGAACAACTGAGAGTGGACACAAACAAGTTTCAGACGATGCGGCTGCAAATTGCACCGCAGAAATCACGACTGAAGATAAAGACGGAGAAAACTTACTGTGGGAGCTTCGTTCTTCACCAGCACGTATGGGGCGAGCCTGGCCGACGTGGTTGTAAATTCTGCGTCAGTAATCTTCTTCAGGGCGGCCTTATAGTCTTCAGTGTCCCATGACTCCTTGCTGGTCCGGGAAGGATCGTTCTTCCTGTTGTACTCGTACATCCAGTGCGGCCGGACCGCCAATGGAACTAGGCGCCACCCGAGCCAACAGTTGTACAAGTTGATCGAGGACAGCCCTTGGCCCTTCAGCTTCTGGATTTGGTCCATCATTTCCGCGACGACCATCCTTTGATCGTCGGGGAGCCTGTCCATCGCCAGCCGACGAGGCTCGCTTCTCTCCGCGATGAATTCCGGCAATGCGACTTCACCGGAGGGGGTGGACTCCTTCACGTAGAACCAGCTCTTTTTCCACTCGCTCGCGGCCTTCTTTGGAAGCATGAGCTTGACAAAATTGACCTTCGGCTTCAGCTGAAAGGTGACGCCTCCAGCCGCCAAGATCGGGCCACCGGACCCTTCGTGCCCGATGCGGCCGTGGAACAGCTCTAGCCACAGTGGGAAGTACGGCCTGCTGCCGAGGTAGCATTCGCAGAAGGCGACGAAGATCGCCAGCTGATCGATGTTGTGCGGGACGAGATCCAACGGCTTGATCGCATAATATGCGCAAAACCGCCAGAAGAACAATGAAGTGGGGAACCCCAAGCCCCTCTCCAAATGGCTTGGGAAGCAGATGAATTCGCCAGCACGTGGCTTCGGCTCGATCTCGGAAGACGTAGGGATCCACCAATTCCCCTTATGGAGGACCCCGACGTCCTCAAAGGACCTGAGCTACGCCGCGGTACACTTGGATTTTCCCCACGAACCTTTCGGAGGCACCATCAGGAAGAAAACTGGGTCGCTTGGTCTGGAGAGTCTGGATCGAGGGAAGACAGAAGGAATGGATGTGTGAGGATGAAGAATGCGAGGAAGGATCTACAGGACTGATCTGTCACTCCCCTTATAAAGGAGTCCTACCCGCCAATCTCGGGGTAGCCGTTACCCGCGGTAATTGCGCCGAAGTTACCGTTGGACTACCCAACGGATAGTTTTGACCAAATTGACGGTCCAACTCCTTCATTCGACTCGCCTGCAACTATGCCCTGTCCAGTCGACGGGGCAGTGATTTCGTAGCGGTTGCATTCGGCGAAGCACCGACTGGAAACCTGGTGCAGAATTTCCTTGGTTTTGGCAGAGTCCATCGCCGATTCGACTGGGCATCCAAATTGGACTCGCCTACTCTGATTGCCAAGTGAACACCTGCGTTTGAATCAACGATGGCCTCGGGGCTACTGATGGGGATATGCCGAATGGGGTATGCCCAGCAGGACAATCCGATTGGGTCAAAGGCTTAGCGAGTGGGCTTGCAGGACGGCGACAGTAATGCGACTGAGGAGAAGGCCTGGCGATTGGGGACTGGAGGCCCAGAAGCGTACTCGAAGCCTAGTCGGATTAGGTCAAAACTTCCGAATCCATATCTTGTTCGGTTGTAAACTATAACCCTAGCGAGGTGCCTCCTATATAAACCTCCCTAGGGTACTCTGAGGACTTACGTTCCATCATACACCCCTTCAAGCGACTCGCTACTTAGACGCCGAGCTCTCCATCCCTGTAACTCGCTCTCCATCAATCTAATCTAGCAGGAGTAGGTCTTTACCCTCCAGGGGGCAACCCTGGATAAACCCATGTGCATCCGCCCCCATCTCACACCGCAGATGGCCACCATCTCTCGCCCCCAATTCTATCAATCGCTACCTAATGCAGCGACTGTCATGGCCATTGCCACGACACCTCCGAAGTTCTACACACGTTCGATATAGGTGACGTCTCCCGGGCTCTGATCCAGCCGAGAAGCGTAAGAAGAAAGATGGTGGACCGAAGAATGAACGATAGTAGTGCGAACGTGGAGAACTCAAGTCCCTTGAGGTACTCTCTAATATTACGGAGAATACCTCAAAGAAAATGAGAGAGAAGAGATAATGGGATGATTCCAAGGGGAGGGGTGACCCCTATTTATAGTAGGAGGGGAGGGGCAGGCGGCATGGGACTAATCCTCATAGCCGCCAGCCACCAAGCGGGAGCCTCCAGCCCTAGGTGGGCCCCACGTGGGGAGCCCACTAGGGCTAGGAAGGCTAGCCCTCCTCCCTTATGCGCCTTGCGCTCTTGGGCCTCCCCTCCGGGTGAGGCCCATTAGCAATGGGCTGCCTATAAAATAAATAAAAATAAAAATATATGTTTTATTATTAATTCAATTAATTAGTATAAAATACATATATTATTATATCTTTCACTCCGGAACTCCTTCCGAGCCCCTCCGATCAACATCATGTGTTACACGAAACTTTTCCGGTTTCTCTGTCTCATTTCTCCAGCGGTGTCGTATCAATCCCTATGTGTCCCCACCCTTAAGCGTGACACCCTTCTATTCGAAAACACTCCGGATATGACTGATACCTCTCCCGTATCAACGATCATTAGTCGGACCTGGATGCCCATAAAGACCCCCGTGCGTTTCACGAATCTCATCGCTTGAACCTTCAACATCGTGTGCTATTACCTTTGCCACTTGATACCTAGTTCACCCAAGATTTGATCTTTGGTATTTGTATACCTATTTCGATCTCGTTACCGATGAACTCGTTTACTTATTCCAATGCCATTGCATTTCGTGACCTAGTCACATGGTTGCAAGCTTCGTTAATGCAATGTCATCGAGATGGCCCACGTGTATCTATTTATTACTTGTATTGGCAAATCCTGGTCTTGATATGTACTCCTCTACATGTCCTTTTGGGAAACCTGATTGTCACCTTTCTAATCACCCTTTCACGGCGTGATACTTGATACCATCAAAGCTCCCTCCAGTACCTGTGATTTGTATTATTTCACAGTCTAAGGATCAGGTTGCGAGGTTACCTTTCTTATCATTAATGAGGAACATTTGTAACAAGATCTCATTATGATATAACTATTGGGTGTTTGTATATCATCATTTAACCAATGATATGACCCTATTGTCAATTGGCATACATACCCATAATCTCAAAACCATAGATCATCCACTTGACCAATGAGCTAGTTTACTAGAGGTAACTACAGACACGGTTTGTTTACATACAACACGTGTATTAACATTTCGTATTAACACAGTTATAGCCTGGCATGAAACATATTATGAACATACAAGAGATATATCAAATAAAACACTTTATTATTTGCCTCTAGGGCATATCTCCTTCAAGTGCCACCACTAACTTTTTTCTAACGGCGCGCACACAGAACGCCGCTCCTACACTTGTCCAGCCTGGTCGATCTAGAAAATTTCAAACCAACCACCCGCGACGTGGGACTTTGAAAATTTTAGGCCAACCGTCTGTGAGGAGCTCGCCGGTTTTTTCTAACGGCGCGTGCACAGACCCCATGTCCACGACAAGGAGCTCACCGGTCTCCGCGACAACGTGCTCACCGGCCTCCGCAACGATGAGCTCACCGGCCTCGCAAAGACGAGCTCGCCGGCCTCCGTGACAACAGCTGGCGACCTGCGGCTCAAGTGGGAGGAGAACAAGAGCAAGGGAGGCTCGCTGGCGTCTGGGATAATGATCTCGCCTGCAACGCTCGCCGGCGTCGATGCCCTTTTTTGATTGCTAAAAATTGCAGCGGTGGCGTTTCAAGATGGCACACGTCATAACCCTCAAAAATAGCATAGACGTTTGGGTCGAACGCCACCATGCGAGATAGTATTGGCATGAGATTGGTGGCGTGGGTTTAAACGCCATGAACCGCATTTTCCGAACACCGCCACTAGCCCTTTTCCTACTAGTGTATGTCGCCCATATATCTTTGGTACATCCACTCTCGCCCTGCTATGATTCTCTCTGTTCCTCGTGTCCGTGTACACTCATGGAGCCACGCGCAGATTGACGATCACTTGATAAACTGTGGCGAATGAATACTGCAAGCGCCTATGTTACTACGGTATGTGTTATCGTATTGAAGACAAGTACGCCATAAGGGGATCCTCGTGGCGTGGGAAAGTGGAGTGTGAGACGTACAGTTATCTGGGACGGTGAGCACACAAGCTTAGCCAGGTTCAGATCTCACTATGATAGACGAATCCTACTCTTACTAACAATCCAATATAACGGTAGAGCCGTAAGTATAACAGATTATAAGAGAGATTTTGCTTGTGCGAGTTCTAGTTGGTTGTGTGTGCCCTAAAGGATGATTCCTAGGTCAGCTTACATAGTCATCTAGCCTAGGGTTACAGGAGAGTCCTATCCGGCTACGATACAGAGTTGGTACAGAGTTTATATTGAACTACAAGTATTCCTACGGTCCTAGGTTAGTAAATTTTCTGGGCCTTTCCGTAGCTAGATGATCTTCCATCTTCTCTCTCTAACTAGGACGCCCATGAAGAATAGCTCTAACCCTTAAGTAGACCATCCTGGTTAGTGAGTAACGGTAAGTATATCCGAAAAGTATATCCCAGTAGTATAAGCACGAACCTCGTCAAGATCATGAAGGACCGACGGGAGTGGAGGCTGCATCGGACATACACGTGCAGAGGGGGAGTTGGACTATGGCAGACTTGAGGACTATGGCGGCGGCACGCACTATTGGTACTGGTGCCGCAGACATCACCCACTTGAGGCTCTGTTAGGAATCGTCATAAGCTACAAGGAATTGGTGCTCCGGCGGTACTCGAGGGGCATCGCGAGAGATCAGTAGCTGTAGCCGTGTCATATTTGACAATGAAGAGGTCTTCTCCTTGTTCAGGGAGCTCACCCACGAGGATGTTACAGCCGGCGCTGGGAAAATGATTTTAGTGCTAGTCCCACGTGATTTTAGTACCGGGCCCACTTTTTGGTACCATCAAGTACCATCGGTTTAGTACCATCTATTTTACTACCGTTAGATTGAGATAGATGTACGGTTTATAAAAAACCAATCATCGTAAAACTTGTAATGTTTTATATGCTCATGTTTTTACTTGATTTATGGATTCCTTCTAGATTTTGATTTATTCATATTATCTTAAACAATGGATTAAATTTTTCTTGGATAGGAAAGTTTAACATGCTTCAATGATAATTGAGCTGTCTAAACTTGTCCTTGTGATTTTAGCTCCAAATCATATGTACAGAGTTGAACTACCTCGTGAAAGTTGAAGTTGAAGGCATTTTGCCATCATGATAGCTAGTAATTTATTCGTTTCAAATTGTGAATATACCTTTTCATAATTTTACTACTTCCTCTATCCCAAATTAAGTGATTTAGGTTTATCTAGATTATATGTATCAAGATACTAAAACATGTCTAGATACTGTTGAAATATAGGATGGGCTTTAGACCCATCTAACAATTTTAGGAAAATCCCTAAGGGCCTATTCATGAAAAGGGAAGTGGTGGAAGTTTAGTCCCACATGGCTAGTGAGAGAGATTTACAACACCTTATAAGGTAAGCTATTCTCCCACTAGTATGTGGTGGTGTGAAGGAAAAAGAGGTTCTCCACACGCATGCTCCTCCTACTCCGCCGCCTGCCTCGTCATGATGCGAGACGACACGCAAGCGCCGCGGGTTGCGGAAATGGGATACGACCGGTCGTACCTGAAACGTTAATGAGAATGAAGACAAGCCGAAACGTTTTTCCTTAAGTGCTCTTAAGTATGTACATTTTCAGTCCTTCATTACGGGCGTTTCTTTCCGTTGAACATCTCGTATCCACCTATGCCTATATATTGGAGAGGTCGCTTCTCTCCGAAATACAAAACATAACCATTTGCCTCCACGCGCGAGTGTCCCTATCGTTCCTTCCACTGCTGCTGTCGCGGGTGATCCCATCCCGTCCACCGCATACACGACTGACGGGAGAGCAGGACTCTGGAACCCCGCACCTCGAGATCATGTACAGGAGAGGGGCGATTAGGTTGTTGGGAAGTGTCATCTATGCGACCGCTCAATCTCGATCGACTGCATCCACTGCTTCCGCGCCTTTGTCATCACCATGGACAACGACGCCAAGAGGGCCGCTGCCGAACATACCAGTGCTGACAAGAGGGCGGCCGACGAGGCTCACGCTGCTGCTGCCTCCGCTGCTGCTATGGCCAATTGGCCTACCGAAGGGTATAATATGTTTATCCTCTCCTACTTATTTATATGTGCACAATACTAGTATTTTTTGTAGATGATTCTACGATCTGTCTAGTACTGCATGATTGCATTATCAAATATCAGTATGTGTACGTCATGCTCATGATATATTTCTAAATTAATATTATCAAAAAATTGCGTAGATTCTTAACCATCAAAAAACCTAATTATTGTAGGAAATTTTTTATTCAAGATTTTCCTACTGTACTAAAATCTACCCCATTTACAGGGGCGTACTTTAAGCGTTGGCAAACCAAAACCATCTTATGTCTCACGACAATAAACGTGTTCTGGGTCGCCGGTATCACTCCCACTGGAACGATTGCTCCTAAACAGAAAAAGGCATTCAAGGAGGCCGTCATCGTCTTTGTTGGAGCCGTTTTGAGCGTGATCAGAGATAAGCTGATTGATGCATATTTACATGTGTGGGTTGTCAAGGACTTGTGGGAGACGCTCGAATCTAAATTTGGTGCAACCGATGCTAGGAGCGAGATGTATATTATTGAGTAGTTTCACGATTACATAACGGTTGAAAACCGTTCTGTATTGGAACATGCTCATGAAATACAGTGCATCGCTAAGGATCTTGAGCTTCTTAAGTGTGAATTACCAGGAAAATTTGTTGTGGGATGCATAATCGCTAAGCTGTCAAATTCCTGGAGGAACTTGGCTACAACTATAAAACATCAGATGCGTAAATTCTCAATAGAGGATATCATCGGCCATCTGAGTGTCGAGTAGAAATCTAGAGGAAAGTACTCGCATGGAAAAGGCGAAGTGACTTCAGTTGCCAATGTGGTACAAAAGGACTTCAACTCCTACAAGTTCAGAGGGGAGATGGGTGTCCAACAGAGTACCGACTTCAAGAAGAAGGGTAATAAGTCTTTCAAGAAAGATAAGAATAAAAGTGGTTGTTTCACTTGTGGTTCAAAGAAACATTGGGCTAACAAGTGCCCAAACAAGTTTAAGAATCCAGGGCAGGACTCTAAGACTGCTAACATGATTATGAGCAATAATGAAAGTGGGGCACCTAGGTACATTAATTTATTTACTATATTTTGAGTTAGTCAGTCTACCATTGACACATGTGCAAATATTCATGTGTGTACTAGCATCTCATTGTTTTCTTCTTATCAGGTCATAGGGAAAGGCTCCGTACTGAAGGGGAATGACACGAGTGCTTCTGTTCATGGTGTTGGTACGGTCGATCTGAAGTTTACTTCGGAAACGATTGTGCAGCTCAAGAATATGCAGCATGTCCCTGCCATCAAGAAGAACCTTGTTAGTGGCACCCTTCTCTGTAGAGAAGGTTTTAAGTTGGTCTTTGAGTCTAATAAAGTAGTTGTTACGAAATCTGGATTGTTTGTTGGAAAAGTTTATGAATGCGGATGCATGTTCTGTTTTTTCCTTGCGGATTTTTGTAATGAAGTGGTGAACAATATTGATTTGAATGTTAATGGAAACAGAAGTTTCACGTCTTTGTCACATTGGTTTCTGTTCTATGACGTGGCTAGCCAAATTGAATTTAATCCCGAGTTTCAGTTTAGCCAAAGGTTCTAAGTGCCATTCATGTGTGCAAGCAAAGAAACCTCGTAAGCCCATAAAGTTGCGGAGGAGAGACACTTGGTGGCTTTAGAACTCATACATTCTGATCTCTATGAAATGAATGGTGTGTTGACTAAAGCTGGAAAAAATACTTCATGACTTTGATAGATGATTCCACTAGATATTGCTATGTACATCTATTAAACACTAAAGCTGAGGCTCTACACTACTTTAAAATCTATAAAGCAGAAATTGAAAATCAACTTGAAAAGAAAATTAACAAATCTGGTTAGATCGTGGTGGAGAGTATTTCTCTAATAAGTTTGATTCTTTTTATGCAGAACATGGTATTATTCATGAGAGGACACCTCCCTATTCACCTCAGTCAAATGAGGTTGCCGCCATGTTAGATACATCGGGTTTATCCAAGGCATGGTGGGGCGAGGCTATATTGACATCATGACATGACCTGAATAAAGTTCTAACAAAACATAATGAGATCACTCCCTATGAGCAATGGGAGAATAGAAGAACGACACTCTTATACTTACGTACATGAGGCTGTTTGGCGAGAGTCAATGTGGCGATCCACAAAAAGCGTAAGCTTGGATCAAAGACAATGGATTGCGTTAATTTTGGCTACGTAGAGAATAGCGTCGGTTATAGAGTTCTAGTAGTGAAATCTGAAGTACCTGATGTAAAAGAGGGTACAATTATAGAGTCTAAAGATGTTACATTTTTTGAGGATATTTTTCTATGAGAGATATGCCAAGCACTTCTAGACATGAATAAGAGGAGACTCATGAGCCTGCCATTTCTATGGAATATTATGAACAAACACATGATGGAAATCCTAAGGAGGATGACAAGGAAACTCTTGGTAGGGGCAAGAGACAAAAGACTGAAAAGTCTTTTGGTGATGATTTCCTCGTATACCTTGTGGATGATACTCCAACTTCTATTTCAGAAGTTTATGCATATTCAGATGCTGACTACTAGAAAGAAGCAGTCCGTAGAGAGATGGACTCCATCATGGCTAACGGGACATGGGAAATCACTGAACATCCCTATGGTTGTAAACCATTGGGATGTAAGTGGGTGTTTAAAAAGAAGCTTAGGGCTAATGGTACTATTAAAAAATACAAGGCTAGACTTGTGGAAAGGGTTATTCCCAGAAAGAAGAGGAAGATTTCTTTGATACTTATTCGCATATGGCCAGACTGACCACCATTCGAGTATTACTCTCGTTGGCAGCCTCGCATGGTCTTCTTGTCCACCATATGGATGTTAAGATAACTTTCCTAAATGGATAACTAGACGAGGAAATCTACATGCAACAGACAGATGGCTTTGTGATAGATGGTCAGGAAGGAAAGGTGTGTAAATTACTAAAATCTTTATATGGCATGAAACAAGCACCAAAGTAGTGGCATGAGAAGTTCAATACAACTTTAACATATATTGTCTTTGTTGTTAATGAAGCGGACAAATGTGTATACTATCACCATGGTGGGACGAAGGAGTTATACTGTGATTATACGTTGATGACATACTGATACTTAGGACCAACCTCAAAGTCATCGAGGAGGTTAAGTCGTTTCTATCTCAAAATTTTGAGATGAAGTACCTTGGTATGGCTGATGTTATCATATTGGGAGATAATGAGGGTGGGATCATGCTTCTGTAATCCCATTGTGTTGAGAAAGTTTTGAGTCATTTTGGATATTCGGACAGCAAAATTTCTCCAACACCATATGATCCTAGTTTGTGGATTCGAAAATTCAAAGGCACAACTAAAGAACATCTCAGATACTATCAATTCACTAGTTCACTCATGTACCTAGCTAGCGCTACAAGGCTTGACATCATTTTTGTCCTGTGCAAACTAAGTCGGTTTGTTTCCAATACGGGTGATGAGAATTGGCGTGTTGTTGAAAAGTTATGCACTATCTGAAAGGTACTATGAAGTATGGACTTCACTTTACCGAACAACCATCAGTACTTGAAGTGTATTGTGATGCGAATTGGATCTCTGATGCTGATGAGATGAAAGCCACAATGGGATATGTGTTTACCCTTTGTGCTATTTCCTGGAAGTCTTGCAAGAAAATGATCCTAACGAGATCGACAATGGAAGCAGAATTAACAAGATTAGACACATCTAGTGTCGAAGGATGGCTTCGAGATATTTTGATGGACTTGCCAGTGGTTTAAAAGCCAGTACAGGCTATCCTCATGAACTGCTACAATCAAACTGTAATTGTCAAGGCAAAGAGTTCAAAGGACAATATGCAGTCCAACAAACACATATGAATGAGATTAAAAGCTATCAGACATTTAAGAAACTCCGGAGTGATAGTGTTGGATTATATCCAATCCGCTAAGAATATAGCAGATCTCTGTACTAAATGGCTATCACGTGTTGTGATAGAAAATGAATCGAGGGAGATGGGTATGAGACCCACAGGAGTTGCCATGGTAGTAACCCATCCTATGTGATCGAAGATCTCGTGAAATAGGACCTGAGAAAACAAGCTAGTGGTTAAAAGAGGAGAGTAGTTTACTAACCCACTCCATTGGAGATGCAATACTCTCGAAAACTGTATGGCAGGTTGACTTTTGTCTTAATGTGTTCCAAAGCTTTTATAAGCAAGATGCTATCCTACAAAGCGATCTTTGGAGGAACACACCTATATGAGCCTGGTCGCTAGTCACAGTCTATGAGATTGGGGTGATCTTTAGTAAGTTCATGAAAAGGCGAGGAGTGTGACTAATATGCTCCACCCGAGGGGTTATCCTTCGGTAGCCTAGTACTGGTAAGACACTTGGTGAAACTCCTTTACACCAAACTGAAAATTCAAGGCATAGTCCATTGTTCAGTTGTAAAGGAGTGTAGCCATATGTTCTAGGTGGATGTTCAACCTTGACAGGTCTCCACAGAAAAAACCGGTAATAAAACAATGTTGGGAACAAAGGACAACACCATGGGACTTCGGGATCTAGTGGGGGATTTTTGAAATATAGGGTGGGCTTTAGGCCCATCTAACAATTTCAGGAAAATCTCTAAGGGCCCATTCACGGCAAGGGAAGTGGTGGGAGTTTAGTCCCACATGCCTAGTTGAGAGAGATTTACACCACCTTATAAGGTAAGCTATTCTCTCACTAGTATGTGGTGGTTTGAAGGAAGAAGAGGTGCTCCACACACGCGCTTCTCCTCCTCCGCCTCCCGCCTCGACGTGATGCGCGCGCTGCGGGTTGCGGGAATCTCGTCGAACCAATGTATTATTTTTGTTGCGCAAAAATGGGATACGAAGGGTTGTAACTGAAATGTTAATGAGAATGAATATGAGCTGAAATGTTTTGTCTTAAGTATGAATGTTTCATTCCTTCGTTACGGGTGTTTCTTTCCCGTGAACCTCTTGTATCCGCCTGTGCCTATATATTGGAGAGATCACTCCTCTCTAAGATACAAAACATAACCATTTCCTCCACACATGAGTGCCCCTGTCGTTCCTTCCACTACTGCTGCCACAGGTGATCCCATCCCGTCCACCGCGTACATGGCTGGCGAAAGAGCAGGCCTCTGAAACGCCGCCCCTCAAGATTAGGGATGTAATCGGCTCGGATCGGATAGGATTTTCTCTCTACCATATCTTATTCCATATTTTCCCCGCGGATTCGGATCGGATAATGACCGGTTATAGATTCGAATACGGATATACTACACCGCGGATTCTGAACGGAAATGTGTAAGATCTCGCCATAAAAAGGTAAGATCCCTGTGATTGCAGTGCTAGTCCCTGGATCGAAATGCTAGCACCCACAGTTTAAGATGAAGTACAAAGAAACAAAGGTCATTATTATATCGCATCTCCAGGAATATAATAGCTCTTACAACTCACTTAGCCCAAGGCTAACATTATTCAAGGTTCACAAGACATAGTATAATAATAGAGTCTTTTGTCTTCATGCGCCACAGGCAAACATGTCGAGTGTAGACCCGTAACCCTACTCATCATCAAAGTATACTGCAACATAATAAGTTACAGCCACAAGGGTCAATACATTTAGAATTGTATTGGCAAGTGATACCATAGGTACTTAGTATAATCCAACAACTACATGAATATATGGCTAATGTGGTTTTGGCTGACTTTGCTAAAAGCACGGTTTTATCTTATAGTTTTTGAAGAGTAGGTTTTCTCTTTCAAAACACTAAGGTACCATTGATAGACATCAATGAACCTCTACCCTTGTTCACCCACAAGTTTTAACTTAGAGAAATTTGGATGCAGAGATTATTGAACTGCTTCACGCTTCACTGTCTTGACGCTCAGAAATTGTCCATAACCGGGTACATGGCTAAGTACTTAGTTTTACCCTCTCGAGAGGTGGTGCACTTTCCCCACAAGACTAGACATGCATCGAGACGAGACTTTTCAGAAGCAATCCCTCAGACCACCACGGACGCGTTCCATCCTATCATATCTACCACCCTCTGTCCGTCTTGCTGAGTTCTTGCAACTTAGTCGGTCAAGACAGAGCCCATATGCCATGTGGCTGCACTGGAAGCTTCGCGACAAGAACGTCTCCAATCTCTTTGTTCCTGGGTGGCCGTCCACAAGTGCGATACACCAGCTGACCATAGACATGGTCCCTGAGTAACCACTCAACATAATCCAAGCAAGTCCCATTCCACCAGGTGTTTCATTAACATTAGTTGTTTTCTTAGTCAAACAAAATAATATATTTCCATACTATCTTGATATGAATTTCCACCCACGAATTCTAATAGCATGGCTAAGCACTCTAGCATACGATGTCTTTCAACTAGGAAATACTACCAAGATATAATCTATAGGATAGCATAGCATTGTAACATATAAATAATCCTACCATGTTAAGATCTACACAAAATAGCACTAGTGAAATAGTGAAAATAATAGGACATAGATGAAATATCACTTGCCTTGGTAGCTAGGGGAATAGGTACAATCCTCACAGCAACAAATTTCACAATCCACACAATCTACACAAAGAACAATACAACAACAATAATTCAATCAATATAGCATCACAAAAATATGAATGCATGCAAAATGCAATGATATGAACAAAACTCTAAAACTTACAGAGTCTACAGTACAGAGGTTAAAATACTCTATCTAAATGCATAAGGAATACCTAAAAAAAATTATGAAGTAATTTTTATGGGCAAAATACTCCTAAAAAGGTTCTGCCTATAACTCAAATTTTTCAGAAACAAAAGTGTGAAATAAGACCTCCACAATAAAGGTCTCATTTTTCTAAATCCATAGACACCAAATTTGCATTTTTCTAATTTGTGGATCAAAAGTTATTGAATTTCTAAGTTTAATATAAATTCTGTCTATTTTTCTAATTAAACAGACGCTCTGGCCGACGTGGCGCTTTCCTATTGGCCCGTACCGATTCGGTCGGATCGACCGCTGCAGGCCATTGGATTCTAAGTGGCAACGGACGAACGCTCAGCATGTGGCCAAGAGCTGGCGGCGCTGGCTCTCTGGTGCGGCGGCGGCGCGGCGGACGGTGGTGTGCCGGCGATTCTAAAGGGGCAGGGGGTCCGTGGACTGTTACCAGAGGTCGTGGTGGTCGAGGTGGTCTCGATGATGGTCACGGTGGAGAGAGGGGTGCTCGGCTGCGTCCTGTATTCCTCGCCAGAGTTCTTGCCGATGGCAGAGCTCGCGTCTCCGAGACGGTGACGTTGTTCTGGGGCTTGAGCAGGCAAATAAAAGTGTCAGTAAAAGGCGCCTGGTCCTATACAAGATAGTGGAGGCCAAAAAGGGGCGACGGAAGCCCGAGTCTCACCAGAATCGTCGCTGGACGGTGGCGGCAAAAGAAGGGAGAGGGGATTAAGAAGGAGGGGTTGAAGTGGGGCTTTAATTCGTGCAATGCTCAAATTCGAGCCGATTAGAAACGGCAGAGAAGAGAGAGGGGCAGTTCGTCCCCGCGGTGGAAGAAGATGAGGTGGAGGGTGACTGGGCAGTGGGGCCGGGGTGTAAGTGGGAGGGGGCGTGCAGGGGGACGGTGAGAAAAGGAGAGAGAGGGGAAGGGGTGGCCCGGATGGGCTGTTGGGCTGGGTTAGGCCAAATAGGCCAGATGCTGCTGCTGCATTTTTTTCTCCCTTTTCTTTTTCCTTTTAGTTTTTCTTTTTCTAGGTTTTGAAATTAGCAAAAGGGTTCCAAATTGCCTCAAAATTTCACCAAATTTTTGGGGGACAATCTAAATGCAATGCAACACATGCCATGATGATATGAGTGCAATGATGATGGTTTTCAGATGAAAATTTGGGGATGTTATAAATCTAACCCCCTTAAGATGAATCTCGTCCTCGAGATTCGGGTTGGCTAGCAAATAGGTGAGGGTGATCTCTCCGAAGTTCATCTTCTCGTTCCCACATTGGTTCTGATTCAGTGTGATGGTTCCACTGCACTTTGCTGAATTTGATTGTCTTGGTATGTGTAATTCTTTCTGCTGTCTCCAGAATCTTAATAGATTTCTCTTCATAAGTGAGATCATTCTCTAGCTGAACTTCTTCTAACGGTATAGTGTCTTTCAACGAAGTTTTTTCCATCTCTGGGTGACACTTTTTCAGCTGACTGACATGAAATACATTATGAACTGCTGACAGAGATTCTGGTAATTCTATCTCATATGCCACTTCTCCTTTGCGGCTCAAAATCTTGAAGGGTCCTACATAGCGTGGTGCTAATTTTCCTTTGATTCCAAATCTCTTCACACCACGAAGTGGTGATACCCTGAGATAAGCTCTATCACCAACCTCATAGGTGACCTCTCTACGTTTTGGATCGGCATAGCTCTTTTGTCGAGATTGGGCTACCTTTAGCCTATCCCTCACCATCTTGACTTTCTCTTTGACCTCTTTGATTAGGTCTGGTCCGAACAAATTTCTTTCTCCTACTCCATTCCACAACAATGGTGTAGTACACTTCCTTCCATAAAGGAATTCAAATGGAGCCATTTCTATGCTTGATTGATAGCTATTATTGTAGGAAAACTCTGCGTATGGTAGACTTTCATCCCAAATAGATCCATAGTCTAATGCACAAGCTCTTAACATATCTTCCAATATCTGATTGGTCCTTTCTGTCTGCCCATCAGTCTGCGGATGAAACGCGGTGCTGAATTCTTGTCGAGTTCCTAATGACTCGTGAAGTTGTCACCAAAAGTGCGAAGTGAATTGAGTTCCTCTATCTGACATGATACATTTAGGCACCCCATGTAAACATACAATTCTATTCATGTATATCTTGGCTAGCTTGGCACTTGTGTAAGTGGTCTTCACCGGTATGAAATGAGCCACTTTTGTCAAGCGATCAACAATAACCCATATAGAATCGTATCCAGATTTAGTCCTTGGCAGTCCGATGATAAAATCCATACCGATTTTATCCCATTTCCAATCAGGTATTGGCGGTGGTTGTAATAATCCTGCTAGTTTCTGATGTTCTACCTTTACACGACTACACACGTCGCACAAGGCAATGTGCTCTGCTATATCTTTCTTTAAATTATTCCACCAGAATCTTTCCTTAACATCCATATACATCTTGGTGTTGCCAGGATGAATTGAATACGGTGAATTGTAAGCTTCTTGTAAGATCAATTTCTTAAGTTCAAGATCCTGTGGAATACAGATACGTTTTTCGTACCATAAGGTTCCTTGTTCGTCTACATGAAATCCTTTTGCCTTGCCTTCACTAATTTTACTTTTGATTTCTTCTATTTCCTTGTCCATCTTTTGAGCTTCTTGGATTCTGTTCATCAGTGTGGGCTGCACTTCCAAGGATGCAAGGTATCCTTCAGGCACTATCTCTAATCTCAACTCCCTAAATTGGGCACATAACTCTTCCGGCAATTCTCCTTTATTGAGGCCATTTACATAAACCTTGGGGCTTAATGCGTCGTCTACGACATTTTCCTTTCCAGGATGGTATTGCAAACTTAAGTCGTAGTCCTTGACAAGTTCTAGCCATCTTCTTTGTCTCATGTTGAGTTCCTTCTGTGTGAAAATGTATTTTAGACTCTTGTGATCAGTGAACATTTCGCAACGCTTTCCCATAAGATATTGCCTCCATGTTTTCAATGCATGCACAACTGATGCCAACTCTAGGTCATGAGTAGGATAGTTCACTTCATGATTTTTGAGTTGCCTTGATGCATAAGCTACAACTCTACCTTCCTGCATTAGTACACCTCCCGGTCCTTGGTGAGATGCATCACAATAGACTTGAAAGTCTTTCTCAAGATCTGGCAAACATAACACTGGTGCTGACACTAATCTCTTCTTCAACTCCTAAAAACTGGCTTCACATGCTTCTGTCTAGTTGAGCTTCTTCTCTTTCTTTAGCAGATCAGTTATAGGCTTTGCTATCTTTGAGAAATTTTCAATGAACCTCCGATAGTATCCTGCTAGGCCTAGGAAACTATGGATTTCTTTAACTATTTTAGGAGGTTCCCATTCTGTTACAACTACCACTTTTGCTGGGTCAATAGCTATACCACTTCCAGATACTATATGCCCAAGAAAACCCACTTCATTCAGCCAAAATTCACATTTACTGAATTTGGCATATAGTTTGTGTTCCCTGAGTTTCTCTAGAATTAGGCGTAGATGTTCTTCATGTTCTTTGTTGCTCTTGGAATATACCAATATGTCATCGATGAATACCACTACAAACTTGTCAAGAAATTCCATGAATACCTTGTTCATCATGTTCATGAAATAGGTCGGTGCATTGGTCAATCCAAACGGCATCACTGTATATTCATACAACCCATATCTAGTGGTAAATGCAGTCTTTGGTACATCACATTCTGTAATCTTTAGTTGGAAGTATCCTGATCGAAGATCAATTTTTGAGAACACACATGCTCCCTCTAGATGATCAAAAAGATCATTTATTCTAGGTAGGGGATATTTATTCTTTATGGTCACTTCATTAAGTGATCGATAGTCTATGCATAGTATTTGACTTCAGTCCTTCTTCTCAACAAACAAAACTGGTGCTCCCCAAGACGAAGAACTTGGTTGGATAAATCCCTTTTTCAACTGTTCTCCCAGCTGTTTCTTGAGTTCTTTTAACTCGTCCATTGACATTTTGTAAGATCTCTTTGCTATAGGTCCAGTTCCTGGTAGTAAGTCTATCAGAAACTTCACATCCCTATCTGGTGGCATGCTAGGTAATTCTTCTGGGAACGCATCCGGGTACTCCTTCACTATTGGTACACTGTCTAGGCTAACCCCCTTAAGAGAATTAACCTTGCTCCCCTTGGGTTCAAAGTTAGACTTAAACCAGGTCTGTTTCTTTTCTGGGGTGGTGAGCATAACAGTTCGTTTGGCACAATCAATCACTCCCTCATAACGTGTCAACCAGTCCATCCCTAATATTACATCTAATCCTTGGGACTCTAGGATTACTAAATTAACTGGAAACTTGTTCTTTCCAATCTCTAGGATTATCTGTCGACACCCAGAATTTACTATCATTTCTCCACCTGGGGAGCTTACCTTAATGGTACATCCAATAGTTTTAGTGGAGAGTTTGTTTTTGACTACAAATGTTCTTGAAATGAATGAATGTGATGCACCGGTATCGAAAAGGATAAGTGCAGGAAAGGAATTAATCTTGAACTTACCGATCACGGCATCATATTCTTCTTGAATTTCCTCCACATTGATGTGATTCACATGACCCTTTTGAAAAAGGTTCGGCTTAGCCCCATCAGTCTTCTTCTCTGTGCATTCATTAGCATAGTGCCCTGTCTTCTTGCACTTGAAACATTCCACCTGACTGATGTCTTTCTTTGCTGGCTGATTATGGCGATTCTAACTATTTTGATTCCCATGGCCATGACCATTGTGGTTATTCCTATACCCACCTTTGTTGTGTCCATGATGATTGTTTCCATCGTGGTGGTGGTTATTGTTATGATGGTTGTTATGATTCCCATTCTTGTGGAATCCAGAACTCCTGCTTCCTTCACCATGAGAACGCTTGTGAGGTGATCCTGATCCAAACTTAACAAAATGGTGATTCCTCTTTCTACCTTCCACTTGCTTCATCTTGTTTTCTAGGACGGTAGCTTTATCACACACAAATTGATAGGTTGGAACATAAGCAATAGATAGTTGCATAGATATCTCATCATTCAACCCATCAAGGAACTTCTCCTTTCTCTTTGCGTCAGTGTCAACATCATCTGGTGCATAACATGACAGATTGTTGAACTCTTCGATGTACTCAGAAATACTGCGGTGGCGTTCTTTGAGGTTGTGAAACTCCTTTTTCTTCAACCCCATTATTCCAGAAGAGATGTGAGTGGTACGAAATCCATCCTCAAACATTGCCCAAGTTACTTCTTCAATAGGGTGAGTAACTTGGAAATTGTCCCACCAAGTAGCTGCATGACCTTCTAGTAAGTGTGCTACAAATCTGACTTTCTCTATGTCAGTGCATCCAACTGTGACTAAGTCCTTATTCACAGAGCATAGCCAGTCATTTGCTACCATGGGATCAATAGTACTAGAGAACTTAGCAGGTCTTAGCCTTAGAAATCTTGTGAGCATATCAATAGGTGGTGGATTGTTCTGGTTATTATTATTGTTATTGTTGTTGTTCTGATTCTGGTTCACCATGAACTGAGTCATCATTTTCATCAACTATGTCTGGGCAGCCATCATTTGCTGCATTCCATTGCCATTGTCGTTGTTGTCCTCGTTGTTGCGACGGGGAGGCATATGTGGGTTTAATAAGGGTAAGTAATGATAGATAACCCAAGTAAAATAACAACAATCAAACAAACAAGCACACGTAGGTTCAACATCACAACAATAATAGAGTTTGCGAAAATAAACATACTAGCATAGTCACCCACAAGTCGGTATGATCTTTGCGACTCGATAATAAAATGATAGATAGATGGGTATCACTACTCCTCCATGTCGACTTCCTCCTCCACTAGTGCAAGTCCTGCTGTGGCGACTCCTGCCTTGTATTCCGCCAAGCTGGTAGACAAAGCATCGATCTTCGCCTGTAAATCTCTCTTCTGTGTGCGCAGCCTCTCGATCACCTCGTGATCTGCCTCCAGCTCAATGTCCTCAAGCTCTAACTCGGCCTCCAAGTCTCTAATCTTCTTATTCTTCTCCTGAACCCTCTTTTCTTGGTTCTTGAATTTCTTATCCTGGTCTTCAAACTTCTTCTCCATTTCCTTGATTCGCTTCTCCTGTGCCTAGAAGGCCTTGTCTTTCTCCTTAAGTTGGACTCGTAGTTCATCGTTGCTAAGCATCACATTAGTCCTATCAGTATCAAGGTTCCTGATAAGGCTCTATAAGTCCTGGAGGTGGTGGGCTTGATAGTCTCCTTAGTGGCCTCGTCCAACACAATAGGCTCTCCGTCCTCGTCGCGTCTCCCAAAGAAGTGGAAGTAGTGGCTCTTGATCTCGGAAGAGTGACATCCACATAGGCGTCCCAACAACTCCTGCATAGCAACGTCGAGGCCTCTCTCTAAGTCATTGTGGAGTATCTTGAAGGCGATCTCCTTAGTTTGGGGCT
Source organism: Avena insularis (assembly GCA_023614405.1). Lineage (NCBI taxonomy): Eukaryota > Viridiplantae > Streptophyta > Magnoliopsida > Poales > Poaceae > Avena > Avena insularis. Next base: position 211,084,435 of record CM042696.1, on the reverse strand, counting down.
CTGTCTCGCGTCCTGGCTGGGTAACTCTGAATCCCCATAAGTCCTTCCTCTGAAATTTCCTCAGCTGAAGTCCCTGAATGGTAGGGATTGGAAGAGCGAGCACCTGGACGAGCTCCAACATGCGAGTCCCGAAGCGAGTTCCCTTGAAATCCTCGACCGTGATGTAGACAACACTCGGCATCTTTTGCATAGCATGGAGAAAATTAGTAATAACACAAGTCTAGAGAAAGAAAACACAAGTAACAATAGATGCAAAGATAAAATCAACCAACAAAACATTCCTCAAACCAAGTAGCAATACATTATTCAACTCAAGCAATCAAGGTTCCAAACAACTTATTTTTGCCATACCACATAGGTCGGTATGATCAAAATACTAACGTGATAAAATGCCAAGTGTGGTGGTCCAACTAGTATCTCGCTCATTATTAACCAAGGTAGCAATCTGGGCGTCCTTGGCACCAATCTGCTTGTCTTGGTCGCATAACTCCAAAGCCAAGTCTATGATATCCTTACTTAGTCGTTTTACCGTGGCCCTTGAATCTTGGACATGACGTTTCTCTTCCTTGAGATCCTCCTGAGTATTGAGCATTCTATACTTGAGTCTTTCCCCAAGTTCCTCAATGGCTTTCCACGCAACATTCCTTGCAAAGTGAAAGAATGATGTGTGCATTTCTGAGTTGGTGAACATGCAGAATCCCATACTCTTTGGATCATCTTCCTTGTTCTTATATAAATGGAGTTGCACCCACCAATACTCTTGTCCTTCGTCTATCACAGGAAATCCCTTGTACACGGCTTCACCATCCATCCCCAAGCTGATCATGAGGTTCTTGAGTGCCTTGGGAAATTCCGTCTCACACTCAAGGGTCATAGTCATCAGTGGTCCCTTCTTGATAGATTCATTGATGGTGGAAATCTACAAAAATAGATGAAGAAGGATGATCAGGAAAAGTTTTACAAGATGAAAATACAAGTGTAAACTTTGAAATAGGGTTATTTTTCCTAAGGGTTTTCCTTAGTCTAATCCAAGCTAGGGTCACGAACCTACAGGCAACACAGTGCTCTGATACCATCTGTAAGATCTCACCATAAAAAGGTAAGATCCCTATGATTGCAGTGCTAGTCCCTGGATCGAAATGCTAGCACCCACAGTTTAAGATGAAATACACAGAAACAAAGGTCATTATTACATCGCATATCCAGGAATATAATAGTTCTTACAACTCACTTAGCCCAAGGCTAACATTCAACGTTCACAAGACATAGTATAATAATGGAGTCTTTTGTCTTCATGCGCCATAGGCAAACATGTCGAGTGTAGACCCGCAACCCTACTCATCATCAGAGTATCCTGCAACATAATAAGTTACAGCCACAAGGGTCAATACATTTGGAGTTGTATTGGCAAGTGATACCATAGATACTTAGTATATCCAACAACTACATGAATATATGGCTAAGTGTGGTTTTGGCTGACTTTGCTAAAAGTAGGGTTTTATCTTATAGTTTTTGAAGAGTAGGTTTTCTCTTTCAAAACACTAAGGTACCATTGATAGACATCAATGAACCTCTACCCTTGTTCACCCACAAGTTTTAACTTAGAGAAATTTGGATGAGGAGATTATTGAACTACTTCACTGTCTTGACGATCAGAAATTGTCCATAACCGGGGACATGGCTAAGTACTTAGTTTTACCCTCTCGAGAGGTGGTGCACTTTCCCCACAAGACTCAACATGCATCGAGACGAGACTTTTCAGAAGCAATCCCTCAGACCACCATGGACGCGTTCCATCCTATCATATCTACCACCCTCTGTCCGTCTGGCTGAGTTCTTGCAACTTAGTCGGTCAAGGCAGAGCCCATATGCCATGTGGCCGCACTGGAAGCTTCGCGACAAGAACGTCTCCAATCTCTTTGTTCCTGGGTGGCCGTCCACAAGTGCGATACACCAGCTGACCATAGATATGGCCCCTGAGTAACCACTCAACATAATCCAAGCAAGTCCCATTCCACCCAGGTGTTTCATTAACATTAGTTGTTTTCTTAGTCAAACAAAATAATATCTTTCCATACTATCTTGATATGAATTTCCACCCACGAATTCTAATAGCATGGCTAAGCACTCTAGCATACGATGTCTTTCAACTAGGAAATACTACCAAGATATAATCTATAGGATAGCATAGCATAGTAATATATAAATAATCCTACCATGTTAAGATCTACACAAAATAGCACTAGTGCAATAGTGAAAATAATAGGACATACATGAAACATCACTTGCCTTGGTAGCTATGGGAATAGGTACAATCCTCACAGCAACAAACTTCACAATCCACACAATCTACACAAAGAACAATACAACAACAATAATTCAATAAATATAGCATCACAAAAATATGAATGCATGCAAAATGCAATGCAATGATATGAATAAAACTCTAAAACTTACAGAGTCTACAGTACAGAGGTTAAAATACTCTATCTAAATACATAAGGAATACCTAAAAACAATTTATGAAGTAATTTTTATGGGCAAAATACTCCTAAAAAGGTTCTGCCAATAACTCAAATTTTTCATAAACAAAAGTGTGAAATAAGGCCTCCACAATAAAGGTCTCATTTTTCTAAATCCATAGACACTAAATTTTCATTTTTCTGATTTGTGGATCAAAAGTTATTGAATTTCTAAGTTTAATATAAATTCTGTCTATTTTTCTAATTAAACAGACGCTCTGGCCGATGTGGCGCTTTCCTATTGGCCCGTACCGATTCGGTCGGATCGACCGCTGCGGGCCGTTGGATTCTAAGTGGCAACAGACGAACCAGATCAGCCCGTACCGCTTCGGTTAGTAATCTAATCTTAGCCGCTGGGACTAGATCAGACGGCGCTCAGCGTGTGGCCAAGAGCTGGCGGCGCTGGCTCTCTGTGCGCGGCGGCGGTGCGTCGGACGGCGGTGTGCTGGCGATTCTAAAGGGGTAAGGGGTCCGTGGACTGTTACTAGAGGTCGTGGCAGTCAAGGTGGTCTCGATGATGGTCACGGTGGAGAGAGGGATGCTTGGCTATGTCCTGTATTCCTCGCCGGAGTTCTTGCCGACAGCGGAGCTCGCGTCTCCGAGACGGTGACGTTGTTCTAGGGCTCGAGCAGGCAAATAAAAGGGTCAGTAAAAGGCGCCTGGTCATGTACAAGCTAGTGGAGGCCAAAAAGGGCCGGCGGAAGCTCGAGTCTCACCGAATCGTTGTCGGATGGTGGCGGCAGAAGAAAACACCGGCGATGATCGTGTCGTCGACCTGGGGCAAGAAAAAGCGTGTGGCCAAGGTTAAAAGGTGTGCCAGGACATGGTAAAGTTGATAAGGCAGAGGGAAGGGCCGGGGTGGTCGGTGCTCACCCGAATTACGGCCGGAGCTCCGTCAGTAAGTGGGGTTTCGAGCTCTCAATTGGGGAGCCTGGGGGCTCTCTGGGTGTGGCGACTGAGGGGAAACCGAAGAGGAGGGAGAGGGGATTAAGAAGGAGGGGTTGAAGTGGGGCTTTAATTGGTACAGCCTTCAATTCGAGCCGATTAAAACAGCGAGAAGAAGAGAGGGCAGTTCGTCCCAGGTGGAAGAAGATGAGGTGGAGGTGGTAGGCGGTGGGGCGGGGTGTAAGTGGGCGGGGGCGTGCAGGGGGACGGTGAGAAAAGGAGAGAGAGGGGAAGGGGTGGCCCGGATGGGCTGTTGGGCTGGGTTGGGCCAAATAGGCCAGATGCTGCTGCTGCATTTTTTTCTCCCTTTTCTTTTTCCTTTTAGTTTTTCTTTTTCTAGGTTTTGAAATTAGCAAAAGGGTTCCAAATTGCCTCAAAATTTCACCAAATTTTTGGGGGACAATCTAAATGCAATGCAACACATGCCATGATGATATGAGTGCAATGATGATGGTTTTCAGATGAAAATTTGGGGATGTTACAAATCTAACCCCCTTAAGATGAATCTCGTCCTCGAGATTCGGGTTGGCTAGCAAATAGGTGAGGGTGATCTCTCCGAAGTTCATCTTCTCGTTCCCACATTGGTTCTGATTCAGTGTGATGGTTCCACTATACTTTGCTGAATTTGATTGTCTTGGTACGTGTAATTCTTTCTGCTGTCTCCAGAATCTTAATAGATTTCTCTTCATAAGTGAGATCATTCTCTAGCTGAACTTCTTCTAACGGTATAGTGTCTTTCAACGAAGTTTTTTCCATCTCTGGGTGACACTTTTTCAGGTGGTGACATGAAATACATTATGAGCTAGCTGAGATTCTGGTAATTCTATCTCATATGCCACTTCTCCTTTGCGGCTCAAAATCTTGAAGGGTCCTACATAGTGTGGTGCTAATTTTCCTTTGATTCCAAATCTCTTCACACCACGAAGTGGTGATACCCTGAGATAAGCTCTATCACCAACCTCATAGGTGACCTCTCTACGTTTTGGATCTGCATAGCTCTTTTGTCGAGATTGGGCTACCTTTAGCCTATCCCTCATCATCTTGACTTTCTCTTCGGCCTCTTTGATTAGGTCTGGTCCGAACAAATTTCTTTCTCCTACTCCATTCCACAACAATGGTGTAGTACACTTCCTTCCATAAAGGAATTCAAACGGAGCCACTTCTATGCTTGATTGATAGCTATTATTGTAGGAAAACTCTGCGTATGGTAGACTTTCATCCCAACTAGATCCATAGTCTAATGCACAAGCTCTTAACATATCTTCCAATATCTGATTGGTCCTTTCTGTCTGCCCATCAGTCTGCGGATGAAACGCGGTGCTGAATTCTAGTCGAGTTCCTAATGACTCGTGAAGTTGTCGCCAAAAGTGCGAAGTGAATTGAGTTCCTCTATCTGACACGATACATTTAGGCACCCCATGTAAACATACAATTCTATTCATGTATATCTTGGCTAGCTTGGCACTTGTGTAAGTGGTCTTCACCGGTATGAAAATTTTGGGATATTACAAAATGGAGCGGACTCGGGACGGAAAAAGAAGTAATCGGATCGGCACATGCATAAGTAGATTGACAATAAAAATTGATTAATAAAACAAGTTTAACAAAATACTAATGGATTCAATAATTGTAACATGATTGAATGAGTAAATATAACTTGACCACATGAACAAATAAGTCGATGTGTATGAAATAACACACACAAGAGCTAAAATAGCACTGACGCGTGCTTAAATAACTCAATATCCTAACAAGTTTGGACTTTATATTCGATAAAATGACTATGTAAGTTTGTAGATGTTTAACGAATGAACTCACTAACTATTATTCATGTTTTATTAACTATGATGTTTCGGATGAAAAATCGGATTATTCGGTGTAAATCCATCGGATAATCCTAAATAATTTTTGGATACGGATATCCAGGTGCTAATACGCATACCATATCCTATACCGTTTTTGGATATCAAGTTCGGATCCGGATATCCTGATCCGTCGAATTCACTCAAATCGGATATGGAGTCGCTAAAATGGATTCAGAAACGAATTCGGTGTGAAAATTATCCTATCCGCTTACATCCCTACTCAAGATCTTGTACGGGAGAGGGGAGATTAGGTTTTTGGGGAGCGTCTTCTATGTGACCTCTCAATCTCGACCGACTGCATCCACTACTTCCACGCCTTCATCATCACCATGGACACTGACACCAAGTGGGCCGCTGTCAAACATGCCACTACTGACAAGAGGGTGGCCGACAAGGCTGCCGCCGCTACTGCTACGGCCAATTGGCCTACCAGAGGGTATTACTCTATGTTTAAGCCTGAGCAAAACCCAGCGATGTGAGGCCACTTGCGGGTGTTTTGCCAATCTTGTGCCCATGCATGTGGGACTCCGTTCCTTTCCGTCGCTACTTGTGGACCTTGCAGAACTACCTATCCTGAGCCCCGAAGGAAACCCTGAACAATCTCTTCCCTTCTAGGTGACTCTCTCGGGAGCAGCTTCTCTGACCCCTAGGGTTTGTGTTGCCGTCCTCGATGGGAAGCCTCACCTCAGCAAGTCTAAAGGGGGAGGACCGACGACAGCGATGCGGACAATGGGACAGGGATCTGTCGGGGTCAGAATGGGGTGGCTGGCATGACGGAGGTATTGAACCAGTCGGGGAGGCGGCGGCGCTTGGCTAACTTGGCGGTGTAGGTGGTGTAGGCGGCCTTGATGGCCTGGAGCTCCACCTTGGCCATGGCGTCCCAGTAGAAGGCGCAGGACCACGCAGGGAGAGCGACAGACTCCATGGCGGCCATATCGGTGGTGAACTCCCTGGGCACCATCGTCAGTGGTGGGAGGAGGGGAAATGATGTCGTCTCTGTCTCTCTCCTTCTCGCCCATTGTCGTGGTGGTGGCACAGCAGATGCCATGTATAGGCTAAAGATGGGGCCAATGAGCACTAGAGGTATCTAGGGAGGGATAGTGTGGTGATTTCACACACAGATGAGTTGTATTCACTAGATCAATGGTGGATTACAAGGGCTCCTTGATCTATTATTGGGGAGGAAGAGGATGAACTTCTCTACTACCCACACAACTATCTAGGGTTTTCCCTTAGTAAAAATGGCTGACCCTCTCTATGGAGGCCCTGGTGCTCCTTATATAGGGGTTCCTAGGTTACAAGTTAGGGCATACGTGGAAGGCATATTCTCTGAATATGCCTCTCCCAAAATAGCAAAGCGGTGCTCCTCTTTTCTATGTCTAAGTTGATCCAGACTCATGGCATAAGCCTCTTTGATCCCCTCTGCAGCGCGGTGTCACCCGACATAGCCAACATCACCCGACATAGGCAACGTCACCTTTGTCAGCCTGTACTCGCTAGTCCATCCCTCTGTCCTCTGTGCTCACACTATAGTGGAGAGAGAAAACCTTTGACCAAGAAGATTACTTCCTTCTCTTGTAAGCCAAGTGGTAACCCGGCTCAGGCCTAGTTAACTCGACCCTGTGGGTACCTGCATACAAGTTACAAAGAGACTACCGACATATGTTTTATGTCGGCCAAGGTAATGTTGGATGAACTCCATCCGGGCCAGGTCTGCCGTAAGTCGGCTTGCCTTGAGGTGACTCGGCCAACTTACGCTTTGACCTTGTCGTACCTCGGCTATCATTGCCTTTATACCCCGGCTTGACCCTACCCGGGGTTATCCCGCCAACATTAGTCCCCGAAGCTGGTGTGGTCTTAGCAACTTCAGCTGATAAGGCCACAACAGGTTCAACCTACTCAGTTCTTTGTTCCTCTTGCTGAGTTAATCGATGACTCGGCTTTCATACTTTTGTGACTTGGTGTTCCTTTTTATTTCCCTTGGCTCATTACGAGGTATTCCTCACTGGCCAGGTTATTTTCTTAGATCTGGGTTCCCACTTAGATCCCTTCTTTCTCTTGTACGCTTCCCCACGTCCTACGTGGAGGGTAATCATTGTTTTGCCTCATTTAAAGGGCATCCACTAGTTACTGTGCTAGTTACTGTGATCATTGTTAGGGATAACTACTACGAATGTCATCTCGTGGGTGTCTCCTCGTTAACCGCAATGCCACATCTTGTCGCGCAATCCGCTGCACACTATGGCCCTTCCTGTGGCCTGCTTGTGATTGGTCGGTTCGGGGAAATACACGGCCACACCGTGCGGCTCTCTGCACAATGCGATCCCACTACCCCACTCAGGGGCATGGTTAAATAGGCGGTGAGGGATGCCTGATGGCTCTCAAATATAGCCATCCACATCCACATTTAAACTGGATATTATTCATAATTTTGATGAAATATCTCTCTAAATCCTGCCACTAATGCCTAATATTCAAAGGGGTATGCAATCCTTTCTTTTATATTTTTCCTACACAGATAATGTTGTTTAAAGGAGGGAATCACTACATTAAAGTCAAAGATACAAGATTTCCAAAAACCAGAAGAAACCAGGAGCTGTAAAGCTGAGGCAGGCGCTTTAATGACCAACTATACGACCGGAGCAAAATTCTGGTCGTATAGCTCCGGTCGTATAGTTGGCGCCGCCACCGTTAGGTCAAACAGAACAACTTTCGTGAAGGAACCCCTATATAAAGAAGCCTTGGGCTACGAGAAAACAAGCTAGACCTCGCCAAAAAGTCTCTACCACCGATCACCAGCCGCCTCTAGATCTCAAAACCCTTCTCCATCTCCATAGCCATATTACATGACTTGTAATAGTAGATCTCTTCTCCGATTAGCGACATTGTAAGACTATTGCTATCAAGATTATGATTTCATTACAATGTTTATGATTTTTGATCTCATCTCTATGTGTGAGTAATTATCCTTGGGCTAAGGGCTTCGGCCTAGCCATGTAGCGTTTGTACATGTTATTTATCATAGATGGGATCGTGAATTAGTTTTGTATGACATGATGATTATTGTATCATCTCTTACCTCAATCCAAGGACTTGTTAGGTACCCAAGACCCCGAGGGTTGATCCAGGTATAGGGAGTACGAGTAATGACTGATCTGCAGGTTGGGAACCCAGTGACAGAAGGGGTAGTACAACGGTATGTGAGGGATTTACTTCGGATTAATGGTGACATCACTAAGCATATCACTAGTTATCTTTCTTCTATGGATGAGGCTAGTAGGTTATTGCTATAAGTGGTTGTGGAGGCAATAACAATTATGGATGCACTGCCCACATATAATTTATCTTGCTCTAACAAGTACATGCATACTTTATTTCTATCTTTTATTCCCATCAGATGTTTTGCACAGCTATAGGTGAAACCGAACGCCCTAGGCCCTCTCTCTCCATCATCGACAACAACAAAAAGATGCAAGCTATTGGTCCAGTAAAAACACAAAAGGAATTCTAAAACTCCTGAAGATCCGTTAAAGTAACTACACTACTCATTCGCTTCCCGAGGATTCGATAACCAATGTCTACTAGGGAAAAAGAAGATATACTATATCCATAATCCGGATTGAAGGTATCAACCCTTTTTCTAGCACCGTTGTCCGGGAAGCAATAGCTACCCTGGTGAGGTTATTAGGAACCTTGCTAGATTTAATTCTTGTTTTTAATTTTGTTAGTTTGCTTTCAGTCTTTATTTGATAAACCAAAAAAATTAGTTAGCCTTTAATTCTTTCTTTTACTATTATAATTCTTTGTTTAAGAAAACCGAAAAACATAGAAAATATGTCTGAAAACAAGCTTGGGGAGTTTGATACTCCCAACAATGATTATTTGTGTGCTCCTATTACTCAGCCAGCAATTGCTGCTGATGACTATGAAATTAAGCCCCATTATTAAAGTTTGGTTCAACAGAATCAATTTGGAGGCTCTGCTATTAAAGACGCAGGTATGCACTTGAATACTTTCACTGAAATATGTGATATGATGCGTATTAAAGATGTTGACCCTGTTGTGGTCAAATTGCGTTTATTTCCTTTCTCTCTATAAGGGAGAGAAAAAGAATGGTTGTTATCTTTGCCTAGAAATACTATTACATCATGGGTGGGATGTACTTCTTTATTTATGACTAAAATTTTCCCACCTGCAAAGACTATGCAACTTCAATCTAATATTACTGGATTTAGACAAGAAGAGCGTGATCCACTAGCGCTTGCATGGGAGAGGATGAAAGAATGCCTAAGAAACTGTCCTAGTCATGGGATGGAAGATTGGTTAATCCTCCATTTATTTTATCATGCTCTTAATCCTGTGTCTAAGTCTATGCTTGATACTACAGCTGGAGGAATGTTTATGGGTAAACATATTACCGAAGCAAAGCATCTGCTAGACAATATACAAGACAACCATGCCCAATGGCATGTGGAAATATCAAACACGAAGAAGGTGAACTCTGTTTCACCACAAGAAAATGAAGAACTCAATGCTAAGTTGTCATACTAGCCGTAAAAGGTAAGGAAACCCAAGTAAGAGCCAGCCCTGAAACAAATATTGAAGAAATAGACTTCGTAGCTCGTAATGATTATAACCCTGCTTGGAAGAAGAGTCACAATCCTAACTTTCAGAAACATTAACCTAGTCCTGCAGGTAACTCTAATAATAATATGGGAACTAGTAATGGTAGTCTCCAAGAAACACTTAAGTCTTTTATAGACTCACAAAATGAACAAAACAATATTCTTGTTAAAATAACGGGGAACCATGATTCTATGCTTGGTAAATTATCTAACCAAGCTGTTAGTTTGAGAAATGATTTGCAGGCCCTCCAAGAAAGAACGAGGATCGTTGAGGCACAGCTAGGTAAGATAACCGAGAGTCAAACTCTCATTCTAGCTAAATTTGCAGGTAAAGCTGAGCCAAATCCTATTGAAGACCTCAAGATGATGAGATTCCAAAGGGAGGAGCTTGAAGAACTTGACTATAGTAATGCTCCTTTACCAAGCTACATCATTGAATATCTCGTAAAAAGGAGCACGTCTAGATTCCGGTGAGTGAAGGTAGTGAGGAAGCTATGTACCAACACTTTGTTAACCAGGTAGCAATAAAGGTACGTGAGTTTGAGGAAGAATATAAGAAAATTGCTGAAAAATAACCTGTGAAGTTAGATGATATATTTGAGCCTACTATTAAGATTAAAATTGGAACCAATGAGATAGCTACACTTTCTGATCTAGGTGCAAGCGTCTCAACAATTCCAAAGAGTATTTTTAACAAGCTAAATCTTGGGTCCTTTGAAATCACTGAGTTTAAATTGCATGTAGCAGATTCTACCTACAAAGAAGCTGTAGGAATTAAGGAGAATACTTTAGTATACATTAAAGGTTGTCCTGCTCTCATTGATTTTGTTATTGTTGACATGCCTGAAGATGCTACTGCTCCTATTATATTAGGTCGTCCTTTCTTAAGAACCATTAAGGCTTTGATTAATCTACATGAAGAGAACATGAAGCTTCAATTACCTTCACAGGATCCTTTTGTTATTCATTTCCCCAGGAATAAGAAAGCCAAGCATGATGAAAAGGAGGCCATCACTTTGAAGCCCAATTACTTTGGAGTGGGTGTTCCACTCATCTGGCCTAAGTAAGCAACATTGCGGTCAAGCATAAAAGAGAGCTCCATCGGAGGCAACCCATGTTAAATAAAGGTTTAAGTTAAGTTTTTAGTTTTAGTTTAAGTTTATGTTTAATAAAGAGTACTAGAAAACTCCATTTGAGGAGAAGAAGTTTGGTAGTATGATGGATCAATGAACGGCGCCTAGAAATGTGCTGGTGCGTGGTTGACGTAGAGCTCGTTGGGAACCCCAAGAGGAAGGTATGATGAGCACAGTAGCAAGTTTCCCTCAGTTATGAAACCAAGGTTTAATCGAACAAGTACGAGCAAGGAAACACCCCAAAGGTGTTACTAGCTGAGCTTTGGCAGGGCGCACTACCAGTGCTAGTAGCAACGTGGAGACCTGCACAACACAACCACAGAACTTTTTCCCCAACTTGCGATGAGGTTGTCAATCTCACCGTGTTTTGTGGAAAACAAAGGCTTAAACGTATCGAATGGATGGAAGTAATAGTTTGCAGAAAGTAAACACAAAGCAGTAAACAGTTTATAGATTGTATGTAAAAGACAAGGACCGGGATCCATAGTTCACTAGAGGTGGCTCTCCTTAAGATAGATAACATTCTGGGTGAACAAATTACAGCGGGGAAACTGACAAACAACGAGAAAGCAATACATGCATATACTAATCATCTTGACTCCTTTGGAACTTGATTGGGCATTACAACATTATACATAGACCGCCATCCAACTACATCTATGACTAATAATCCACCTTCAGGTTATTATCCGAACCCCCTCCAGTATTAAGTTGCAAGCAACAGATTATTGCTTTACGAACTGCGTGTAAAGTAAACAATACGATTGTTCTATGAACAAAGGATTGTTGTTTTCTCCCTAGTATCAACAACACATCTAGTACCTTGGAGATTTTTGTCACTTCCCCAGATTAACAGAGGCATGAACCCACTATCAAGCATAAATACTAACTCTTGGAGTTGCTAGCATCTACTTGGCCAAGATAGCTACTAACAACAGAAAGCATGCAAGATCACAAATAACAAAGACATGATAGAATCAATAATCAATCTGAAATAGCATCTCAATATCCATCGGATCCCCGCAAACACAACATGCAGAATTACAAATAGATGATCTTGATCATGGAAGGAGCTCATAAGATCTAGACATGAAAGCACAAAGGAGGAGAACCAGCCATCTAGCTACTACATGGATCCATAGTCCAAGGATGAACTACTCACACATCACACCGGAGGCTTGCATGGTGATGAAGAACGCCTCCAGGGTGAATTCCCCTCTCCGGCAGGGTGCCGGGAAGAGCTTCAGATCCCTCCCGATCTAGGGATGGAGATGACGGCGGATACAGAATCTTTCGTGAATTTTTGATCGGGTACTTAGGGTTTATGTCCCGAGGGCATCTTATATTCAGAAGGGAAGGCCGAGGGGGTGCCGGGAGCAGTCACACCACCCCTTGGCGTGGGCCAGGCTAGGCCGCGCGCCCAGGTGGTGTGGTGGCCCCCTGGCCCCTCTCCGTCTCGTACTCCCGCATCTGATGACTTCTGGAAAAATAGGCACTTTGGCTTTTGTCCCGTCCAATTCCGAGAATATTCATTTTCTGACTTTCCTGGAACCAAAAACAGCAGAAAACAGGCAGCTGGCACTATGTCTCTTGTTAATAGGTTAGTCCAATAAATCATATGAAAAGTACTCCAAAGTGTGGACAAAACACAAGAAACTGGATAAAACTAAGCATGGAAAATCAAAAATTATAGATACATTTGCAATGTATCAACATCCCCAAGCTTAACTCCTGCTCGTCCTCGAGTAGGTAAGTGATAAAAAGAAAGAATAATTTTTGAGGTGACATGCACCATCAAAGACTTGATCAAAGTATTTGCAAAACATTCAAAGCTAGGATCAAAGTACTTCAATCATAACATGAAAGACAAATTTCTAGCAATAAGACAAAGAAACTATGATGCAACATGAAAAGGCACAAACAAAAGATTCATGAATAACAATGCTTTGCAAGACGTTTGTTTGTTTCACATAAATAAAACATAGCATAATAGTATTCAGCTTGTCCCTCAATAGAGTAGCAAATATAAATGCATAGGACACCTTCAAAGTTCATAAGAGTGACTAGATACAATAGTTTAAAACAAGAAATATCAAGGTATGCATCAATCAACTAGTCTTGGGACAATGCACATAGAACTAAGAATGGCCACTATGCTCTCAAAGTAGGTGCATAAAGATAGGAGGTGGAGACTCAATATAATGGTGGAAGAAAGGCCTTTTTATAAAAGGAAGTAGGGATTCTAGTCTCATAAAGAGCTTCCAAAAATTATGGTACTTATAGCTTTCAGCTCTCATTGCCCCTATCATAAGCATCTTTAAGGTGATTAAGGTTAAAGTGACACAACTAAGAGGATATGCTTGACAAGTTATAAACCAAAATCTCGTGCCCCTTACTTATGAAGACCGATCCTCATGCTACTCAACTTTAGTCACAAGTAAGCTCTTGTCATTGTAAGTACATGTGTATCATTAAGAACCGCCAACAGGGTACCCCTTGCATATGATACGGGAGCTTTCCCATAATCAAAATGACAAGGCAAGCAGATAATGAGCATCTCAGCGATCTTTTCATTTGTTATTTGCATAGGTTTTTATTGAGGATGATTCATAGAGTGATCATTATGGTGATGCTGCAAGTTTCCACCATGATTAGGCATGGCTTAGGCTAGCGGCCCAGGTGTTTCTCTAACACACATACAAACTCCATGATCTTACAAGTTCCACTTTTATTTCACACCGCCGGGATCCGTAAGCAAAAGAACATGATATCAACGGGGTACAAAATACAAGTGCAATGTTGAAAGCGTTCCCCATGAGACCTGGTTCTACTAATTTCAACTTATAAAGTGCAAGCATATACGCAACAAAGGACACAATGGTTCAAGTTTATTAGATGCAAAAAAGTAAAGTGTGCCATCAAGTTCGTGAGAGCTTTAATCACTAGTTTTCTCATAACAAGTTTAATTTGGAAGGCAAACAAAAGCATGAATATACTTGGAATAGCATAAGCTAGTAGGTAGGTATGGTGGACTCTTTGGAATAACCCGGTTTAGGGAGTTGGATGCATGAGTGGAACTCATACTTGGTTGTGGAGGCTAGCAAAAGACTGGGAGCGACAAACTAAGATAGCAATAATGGCCATAATCATGCAGCGCGACAAAACATCATTGATCAAAGCATAAAGTGATACTACAAGTTGAAAACTAATGGATCATAAAGGCTAAGGTGACTTTGGATAGTCATAACATGGTGTGAGCATGCGCCAAGTCAACCCAAATAAAGCATCAAAGGAGAATACCACTATACTATGCTTTAATATGCTAAAACAACGCATGATTCATCCAAGGCACTTTAAGCAATCTCAATTGTTTATAACAAGTCATGCTACAGCAAAGAATACTAAGCATAAAGCCAAAACAATATCAAGCATGGCATGACAAAGCATATGCCATAGTCAAAAACAAGCTCTTTTTACCACATAAGAATGAACTTTCCTACTCTTTTCCAATCCAAACCAAACTATTTGCAAACCAATGTATGAAAGAGGGGGTCCAACCAATTTATTCAGAAAACTAAGCAAACAAAGCAAATGAAAAACCAAAATGAAAATGAAAAAGAAAAAGAAGACGCTCCAAGAACAACACAATTGTACATGAAACAATAAAAATGAAGCGTTTGGAAGAAACCTGGGATTTTTATTGATGAAGAAGGGGATGCCTTAGGCATCCCCAACCTTTGACGCTTGTACTTCTTGGATATTTCTTGGGGTGACATGCGTGGCATCCCCAAGCTTGAGCTTTAGTCCATCCTTCATCTCATTACTCATTCCTTCCATACACCTGAAATTTTTCCTTCATACAAAACTTCACACAATCTTTATTAGCAACATTAGTGCACATCAAGATAATAAGTCTTAAGGTTCAGTTCTAACACCAAATAAACTTCCATTAGAACACTAGATACTGTAGCATTTCCCTCAAAAATCTCAATTCCCCAAAAGAACTCAAAAAGGAACCAACAAGAAGCAAATGCAGAAAATGGCAGAAATCTATCAAAATAGAACAGCAGGTAAAGACGAATTTTTTCGAAGACCTTATGTTGCTCAAATCAAAAAGTGTTGAACTAACGAAAGTTAGATAATAACCTGGGGCAGAAGCAAAACAATTCACGCATCAAAAAGACGTTCAGAGATTTTACACGAATTTTTACGGTGAAGCACAAGAATCTGTTTTAGGACAGCAACTTTCCCAATCATTACTTCTCTCTCATTAGAGGTTACTCTTGGCACAGAAAGCAAATAAAAAGGATAAGGAGCGGTTATTACTGAAGTAATAACTTCCCAGACTCATCTAGAACTTTTGGGTTATCTCCCAATATGTACTTTTCTTTAATGCCTTTAAGTTAGGCATAAGAAGCAAGAAAAAGAATCAAGTGTTCTCAAATGAAGAAGCATTAAGATCAATACCAGAAATATTTTCAAAAAGGCAAGGTATATCATCTAAATAAGTTCTAGAGGATCCTCTCTCAATGCTCTTAGGTTCACTATTCTCATCAAAAGGGTTTGCAGGAACAATCCAATCAAGATTATTTTCTATGGCATCATGTATTGCTACTAGTTTAAAGGGTATTGGTATCTTAGGTTCCTCCCCATTAGGTTCGGTTTTGTTCATATTTTCTCGCGTACCAACAACATCTATACATGAGACTAGCATATTGAAATGTTCAAAGACTTTCCTAGCTTCTTTGGCAACATCATAGAACTCCTTAAACAAAGTTTCTAGAATAAAATCCCTCTTTTCAGGGTCTTCAATTTCTTAAAGCTTAAGAAACATTACTTGCATTAAGGGGTTGAGGTTAACAAACCTAGCTTCTAACATGTGAATTAAAGAAGCTGCAGCAATCTCATAGTTTGGAGCAAGTTCTGCAAGGGATCTATCCTTTGTATCTTAATGTTTGCTAACATGATTAAAGAATTCTTCAATATTATCTTTCCCAATTATAGAACCACTACCAATTGATAGGTCTTTCAGGGTGAATTTAGGGATCAACATGGTGAGCTAAGGAAGAGGTGACAACTAAAGGAGACTCCCCTTGTGAAGATGTCCTTGAGTCCTCGGCAACGGCGCCAGAAAAAGGCTTGATGGCTCTGTGTATGGCGCCCGAAAAATGCTGGAGCGGTGTTGATGTAGAGCTCGTTGGGAACCCCAAGAGGAAGGTATGATGAGCACAGCAGCAAGTTTCCCTCAGTTATTAAACCAAGGTTTAATCGAACCAGTAGGAGCAAGGAAACACCCCAAAGGTGTTACTAGCTAAGCTTTGGCAGGGCGAACTACCGGTGCTAGTAGCAACATGGAGACCTGCACAACACAACCACAGAACTTTGTCCCCAACTTGCGATGAGGTTGTCAATATCACCGTGTTTTGCGGAAAACAAAGGATTAAACGTATCGAATGGAAAGAAGTAATAGTTTGCAGAAAGTAAACACAAAGCAGTAAACAGTATGTAGATTGTATGTAAAGAAAAAGACAAGGACCGGGATCCATAGTTCACTAGACATGGCTCTCCTTAGATAGATAACATGCTGGGTGAACAAATTACAGCGGGGCAATTGACAAACATCGAGAAAGCAATACATGCATATACTAATCATCTTAACTCCTTTGAGATTCGATTGGGCATTACAACATTATACATAGACCGCCATCCAACTGCATCTATGACTAATAATCCACCTTCAGGTTATCATCCGAACCCCCTCCAGTATTAAGTTGCAAGCAACAGATTATTGCTTTATGAACTACGTGTAAAGTAAACAATACGATTGTTCTATGAATAAAGTATTGTTGCTTTCTCCCTAGTAGCAACATCACATCTAGTACCTTAGAGATTTACATCACTTCCCAGTTACAGGCATGAACCCACTATCGAGCATAAATACTAACTCTTGGAGTTGCTATCATCTACTTGGCCAAAATAGCTACTAACAACGGAAAGCATGCAAGATCACAAATAACAAAGACATGATAGAATCAATAATCAATCTAAAATAGCATCTCAATATCCATCGGATCCCCGCAAACACAACATGCATAATTACATATAGATGATCTTGATCATGAACGGAGCTCACAAGATCTACACATGAAAGCACAAAGGAGGAGAACCAGCCATCTAGATACTACATGGATCCGTAGTCCAAGGATGAACTACTCACGCATCACACCAGAGGCTTGTATGATGATGAAGAAGGCCTCCAGGGTGAATTCCCCTCTCCGTGAGTGCGGGAAGAGCTTCAGATCCCTCCGATCTAGGGATGGAGATGGCTGACTCTGAGACTCTTTCGTGGATTTTTGATCGGGCACTTAGGGTTTTCGTCCGGAGGGCATCTTATAGGTGGAAGGAGAGGCCGAGGGGGTGCCAGGGGCCACCACACCACCCCCTAGAGTGGGCCCAGCCTAGCCGCGTGGCCAGGTGGTGTGGCTAGCCTCTGGCCCTTCTCTGTCTCGTATACTGGCACTTGATGAATTCCGGAAAAATAGGCACTTTGGATTTTGTCCCATCCAATTCCGAGAATATTCATTTTCTGACTTTCCTGGAACCAAAAATAGCAGAAAATAGGCAGCTGGCACTGTGGCTCTTGTTAATAGGTTAGTCCAAGAAATCATATGAAAAGTACTCCAAAGTTGGAACAAAACACAAGAAAGTGGATAAAACCAAGCATGGAACACCAAAAATTATAGATACATTTGCAATGTATCACACACGCATTTTCCCTTCTACTTCTTCTTCTTTCGTACGACACCGCCGCCACCGCCGCTTCTACTTAGCAGTGCATACATCATTGTCAGCTGTCAACGTATCATGATCTTTGCTCTAGCGTAGCCAGGCCGCCATGGGGCCATGCCAATCTAGGCCCTTTGCCCCCACTCCAGATCTGTTCTACTTCTGCGAGGAGGGAGATCTTGAGATGGCTGAATCGGAGGATTTCATCGTTATAGAAGAACATGAAGATGGCAGCGAGGCCCACGAGCGAGGAGCTTGGGCCGGTTCCTGGGTCTGCTAGGACGACATTGACTAGCTATACCGGACCCGCCGCATCCCCGCCGGGGTTTTCGGTCGCCTCCCAGGTGAAGAGATCACCCCTCCCCAATCCTAGTGAGTTTGTGGTTTTCCTTTTACACTTTCAATTGGCTTTGGCCTTCCCGTCAGTGATTTCTTCCATGAGTTCATCACCACTTTTTCTCTCCAACCACACCACCTTCCGGCTAATGCCATTATTTCACTTTCCTCCAACCACACCACCTTCCGGCTAATGCCATTATTTCACTTTCCTATGGCCATCCATTCATATTTGGTACAAGTTCTTCGTCTTTAGGGCCAACGTTATCCCAGATCCGGACACTGCCCCCGCCGACAAATCTCTAACTCGGTGTGGAGCGGCTTCCATCTCACCTCGGAAGCACTCCTCCTTTCCCCAAGTAACCGGCTTAGAGTCCTGTAAGGGGTGGGCCAAGACATTCTTCTATGTGAAGAACGATACCGAGGTGGACAAGATTCGGCAACTTCCCTTCTCATTCGGCGTCCCTGACAGGACCTTATGGAGCCAAATCCCGAGGAGATCCAGTGCCTTTGTGAATCAGGTGGAGAAACGGATCAAGGAGCTTAATAAGTTGGGGTTGTGCAGCGAGGATATAATGATCACTTTCGTTCGCAGCCGAATATCCCCTCTATAGGAGCGTACCCATAAGCTTTGCCATATGAGCGATCATCTCGACCCCAACTGAACCTCATCTTTGAGCTCAACAACACTTAAATCTTCTGCCGGGTCAAGGCCATCTTCAAGATAACCTTGGACTTCAATGAGGACTAGGAATGGGGGTACGAGCACTTCTGCCGAGATAAGCTACCTCCCGCGGTATATTTCTTATTTGATCCTTTTTCTGAGTTACGTTTTATGTCAGACCATATCATTTACTTGATTCCTTTGCAATATTGCTTTCAGATGTTTCTTTAATAGACACTTGAGGATGGCAAGGAATAATCCCTTAAGTGGGGGAAGGACCGAGAGGCCTCGGACACGGAGGATCCGGATTCTGAGATCTTCCTGCCCACTCTAGATCCTAGCGTCAGACAACCCTCTAGTAAGACCTCTGGCATAAGGGATTGGATGGATGATGACGAAGACCCTGATATAGAGATCTTTGAGTTATATGATCCTATGCCTATCTCATATAACTTTCCCCTTGATTCGGCTTCAGCTAACCCGGCCAGTTAGGTCCCCGATGATCCTCCCCTGCCGTGGGCGAGCAAGTGCCTGCCCTGGCAAAGAAATGTGCGGCTACTTTGGCTCCTTCTTCCGATCTACCTTGGACCACGAAAGGACAAAATAAATATGGTGTTAAGGGCGCCAGCAAGTCCACGACTAAGGCCACGGTTCTGAGAGCCCCAAAGCCCAGGGAGCCTCCTACTTCATCCGAGTAAGCCCTTGTCTCTTTCCTTGTTCTTCAATTTGCTTCTCTCCCTTTGTGTGTATTTCTTGTTTTCTCTTTCTGATCTAACTTGTACTTGTTTTATATCTGTCGTGGCAGGGCACCCAAGGAGATCCCCTAGAGTGGTTCTAGAATAGTCTCACCTCTCCGAGATGCTCCACCTTCTCCTCGCCATGATGATGCGCGCCCCTTGAGCCCCATTCTGGAGAGCTCCACGGCTACGCCGCATCTTAGCCCTTCTCAGCAAGAGGAGCGCAACGTCAGCGCAGAGGGAGGTGGTGCTGCCAAGGATGCGCCTATTCTGGACAGGCCCAGTGCCTCTTCTGCCCAGCAGCAACAAGATGATATTGGTGCCAGCAACATCGGCACCGAAAAAACTCCTTCCGAGGTGCCGGTGACTCCGGCACCGACCCAAGTTCAACATGAATCAACTCCAGTTCCAACTCCATGTTCTACACAAGTTCCTCCTGCCTCGTCCGAGTCTCCCCAGACTCGGCGAGATGACTAGACTCGGCGAGATGACCAGACTCAGCCCAGCCCGAAGGCAAAACCCTCTGCACCAACTTCTTCAGCTGAAGACCTTTTCCGGCAGAAGTCCCAGACCAAGCCTGGAGCACAAACCACATCTTTGCATCAGCAACCAAAATCAAGAACCAAGGCCAAGAAAGGTGATGATGCTTCCAAGGGCCAACAAGCTTCTGAGGCTACCAAGACCAAGCCCCCCAAAGGAACAGTGACCAAGTTTTGGCAGCACACCCTTGCATCCATGATGCAAAAGGGGAGCACTGCCTCTGGCTCTTCTGCTAAGAAATAGCTTACTCTGCACACTAGACCGGCCACAGCTCAAACTACCCGGAATATTTCCCATGCCAAGGGCTTGGTGGTGGCCCAAACTCTTAGCGGGGAGAGCTATGGTTCACTCTCCGAGTATGTGGATAGGTGGAGCAATGCAGAATATGTGGATGTCAACTCCGGAAACCCACTAAAGTTTGGTCCAGCCGAGATTGGTGCAGAGATGAATACAGCAACCAAAGCTATCAACCTTGCTAGCAAGATGAAGGAGGTAAATCCTTCCGCCATACCCTTACATATGCGCAAGTAGCTGTAGATATATCTACCCTCCAGTCCCCGAGCCTCCGGTGGAGTAACGTGTTACTCGGCCAGATGCTCAAATTCAAAGTATTTTTAGTCGTGTTAAATTCCTTAGTAGTTTCAAATATCCACTCACCTAGAGCCGGGTTAAGTTCCACTTGGCCCGGGTCTTGAGTAGTTTCAAATATCCACTCACTAGATCCCGGTTAAGTTCCACTTGGCCCGGGTCTTGAGTAGTTACAAATATTCACTCACCTAGAGACGGGTTAAGTTCCCCTTGGCCCGGGTCTTGAGTAGCTTCAAATATCCACTCACCTAGAGCCGGATTAAGTTCCACTTGGCCAGGGTCTTGAGTAACTCCAAATATTCATTATGCTACATGAGCTCACATTTTTCTTTTAAAATCACCACCAACTGCCGAGCTATTGAGTTTCAGCGGCTCTTGGACTCCCACAAAGAGTTGTGCACCAAGAATAAGGCCGTGATGCCTAAGGCAAAGAAAAAAGGTAAAGCTCCACTTGCTTAAACTTTCACTTTTACTTCTCTTCGTCATTTGTTCTCCAGACTAACTTATGATCCGGATTGCACAACCGAAGTGGAGGCTGAAAACATCATCATTAGGAAAAAATTGGCCGAGATAAAAGGTAATTCGTCTTGGTTATTCAGCCTTTGTCCTTTTTCCTTCTTACTCAGTAGATAATTATATCTCGGCTCTGCGAGGACAACAAACTATTGCAATGTCTCTTCAAGATAGCATGCCTTTGCCAGACATGATGCTCCACTTTCTCGAACAAGTAGGGCAGCATCAGGCCAAACTCAATAAGAAAGATGATGAAATTGTCCAACTTCGGCTCAAGGATAATGAGATTACTTGGCTCAACACCAAGATTGAAAAACTGAAAAATCTCCACAAGGCTGAGCTGGACAAAGTTGATCAGAACTTCTCCGAGGAAAAGAAGCGGCTGAAGACCAATCTCGAGAAGAGCCAGGACATGCTGAAGGAAGCCGACCTCAAGTTTGAGTCAGTGAACACCGAGTATGAGAATCTTAAGAAGAGGAATGATGCATGGCTCATGGAGCTAACTCGAAACGACTTGGTTGGCCGCTGCTACATTGGCTCTTTGGATAGTGGTGAAGCTAACACTGGTGCAGAGGCTAGCATCTTTTTTAGTTCATGAAATGCGATATCAGCTTGCGGTGTCCAAACGAACATATCTGCCTTTTCCATTAACTGATAGAGGGGCAGTGCCTTCTCTCCCAGCTGACATACAAACCAACTTAACGATGTCAGGCAATCAGTGAACTTCTGCATATTATTAAGGCACTTCGGCAGTTCCATTCTTTCTATGGCTCGGATCTTAGTGGGGTTGGCCTCGATACCTCGGTCGGACACGAGAAAACTGAGTAACTTCCCAGCCGGCACACCAATGGTACATTTCTCTAGGTTAAGCTTCATTCAGAACCTCCTTAGGTTCACAAATGTTTGCCAGATATCATCTAGGAGCATTTTTGTTTCCTTCATCTTTATCAGAACATCATCTACATACTCTTGGACATTTTTCCCAATTTGATCATGTAAATTTTTTTCCATACACCTCTGATACGTTGCTCCTGCATTCCGTAAGAAAAATGGCATGGTGCGATAGCAATAAGCCCCATACGGGGTAATAAAAGCAGTTTTTATTTGATCATCTGGGTTCAGGGGTATCTGGTGGAAACCAGAATACGCATCTACAAGTGACAACAACTCACACCTAGTGGTTGAATCTATGACCTGATCTATCCTTGGCAATGGGAATGGATCTTTTGGACACGCCTTATTCAGGTTCATGTAATCGATACACATGCGCCACACCACTGCTACATTCGGATCATCCTTTTGCTTTTCCACAAGTACCGGATTAGAGAGCCAATCCAGGTAGAGTACTGATGTCTGCAAGTGCATAGATCGTTTGTAGCTAGTTTCGAAGTATAGATATCGATCCCACAGGAAGCCCAAAGGTAAGTGTTTATGGGTGAAGTCTCTGTCACACCCGAAGTTGTCACAGGTCTTCGAGTGAATTGACTGCAAGTGTTGAAATAAGAATGGGGTTTTGATTAAATGAGATGTATTAAAATAGAACTAAAATGTAAACTTCGGAAATATAAAGCATGAAACTAAAGAATGACTTGGTTGTTTGTTGTTTCCTGTAGATGGCAAAAGAAGGCGCAGGGAGATTCAGTTCATGGTGATAGTGACTATGCAAGGTGGACAAATGATAAATGTAACAATTATAATCTTATAAATATATGTGTAGGCGAGCAACCCATAATTAGCTGAAACTCCTCTTGGTAGATTTCATCCCAACTTCAATATTCCTACTAGCCTGTTACCAAAACCATGGTCAGACACTAGACGATTAAGACCCTTCAGGTCGCTTAGCAATTAATCTCCTTGGATTGGACCAATGCAAGAGGCACAGTGTTTCCTCGTCATCCTCGAGTCTACTAGTTTTCTATTGATATCCCCATGTCACCCGGGGGCCGCCGGTCTGCTAGCGAACAAGATCTTATCTATGTAGAACAAAGCATCATGTTGTCTGGGCCATTAATAGAACAACAAGCATTAGGCATCCCACAGATAGTCAAGCACACATAATATAATAATTAGAATCAATCAAAAAATAATGGAAAATATATGAAGGCACATCACATCTCACCAATCCCCTACATCTCCCACGCCCAAGGGAAATACTCACACATGAGAGAAGAACAGATCATCGATATAATCAAATAAAGGGAATTCGTCTTTATATTACCATGGAGATCCACAATAAGAATAGAAAAATATCCAACACAATTCAAGATGGGAAGAAACAATCTCAAACACTAGTCTTGCAAGGTGAAGATCCCTCTCTCTCTCAAGTACAAGTAGTGGCTATGGGGGTGTATTGGCTAGGAGGTCAAAGATCGTGGAGCGAGATGAAGAACGTCTTCCCCTTCTTCTCCAGATCTCCTCTTTCCCCCTTATGGATGGTATGGCGGCTGCTATGTTGTGTTTTCGTCCTTTGTCCCTTCATGTAACTTGTCCCTTTTGACAAGACAGAGGCGGCGGCAACTATATGGCGGGAACTATACGGCCGGAAAAATATGCCTGCTGTATAGTTGCTCGTTAAAGCCTCTGTATGCTCCCCTCGAGTGCTTCCAAAGAGAGACTTGCTTGTTTTCTCCAGAATATTGTGTTTCTCTAGTTAAAACCTTATGTTGACATTCAGAACCTGAAACACACATTAAAAACCAAGTTTTCTTTTCTACCGAAGTATTAGCGTTAGGTAAAGCTAGAAATCGTTCAAATCCGGGAGAAAGCCATCAATAAAAGCCATAAAAATGTGTCAAATCTCACAACTATCAACTCCCCCAAGCTTAGATGTTTCTTGCCGTCGAGTGACAAGGAAATAAGGAAGAATAGCAGAGATTCGAGACTGAAAATAAAAGAACTCACAAGTTTGAATTGGTGTCAAATTCTTTTCTTCACAATCCCTACAATCTTAAATATGATCATACATGTATTCACAAGATTGCACTGAGTCCACTTCCTACCCATGTATATCTTGTTAGCAAATAAATCATATGCCCAAGTAAGTGTCAAAAGTTTAGCTAGGAAAGTAAGACAAATTCTTTTGGTGTCTCTTTTCATTGAGAGAAGAAAACTTTTTGTTCTTGTTTGTTTAATAAATTAAGAGTACTCAAGTTGGCACGAAAACATTTAATTTAAGAACAACTCATCTACTCCCATGTAAAAATTTCAAGACTCTCAAAGCACCTTTTTCTTTCTTTTGCCTTTCAGAAACTTTAGCTCTTTCATAGAGAAATCATGCCACTATTTTTAACATGTTAATTAGGACTGTGTTGTGCACTCGTGACCATGCCAATAAATAATTGTTGAGCAATAAATGGGTCAGAGGAGTATTACAACTTCACTTGGAACGTGAAACCATGAGGAGACTAAAAAATTTACCCGTCATAGCATTGCTACTACAGACGTTTACATAACTCAATAGCCAAAATCAAGTAGTTTCCCACATTTAGATCATTTGTTGGCCAGCAGAGTTAACAGTTCCCCATGGAGCATGACAGTGATGTAATGACACAAGTAAAGCAATATCTTACGGTAATTATTAGAAAAAGTAGTGGCATAATCTCTACTTGTTCAAAGCATCCATTTTATCAAACAATTTCAATCAAGGGTACTATCGAGTCTATTTATAATAAGCTCAAATGGGATAGAGTAGTTCTAAAATTACATCCTTTGGGCTAAACATGGAATCAAGTCATCTTTAAAAAACTTTTTCTTGTTGTAAAAATGTCAGAAGTATTTTTAACCAAGTTCATTGCTCATTGTTTCAAAGCTAAAAAGAAGACACTAGCAAAGGAATAGAATTTATAGGATAACAAGCTAAGCGAGGAGTGACTCTAGTGCAAGCAAGTAAATAATTGTAGGATCAATTTAAGGTTGCAGAAAGGATGATGAAAGGAATGTGATACCTCCTCTTGCTTCCTTCTTTCTCGTATTTGAGTCGAACCCCCTCTGTATTTCCATATTGCCAAGTCACCTGGAATTGAGCAATCTACGAGAGAAACATAGAAACAAACTTGCAAATGAAGTTACAACTATTTTTTGTGATTTTGGTTTAGGAATGCAAAACTGAAAATATGCATGCAAATTTGAAGAAATAAAATAAATCAAAATAAGAAATAAAAACATGAATGCAAAGTTTGGAGGTTTTCAAACCTCCCCCAAGCTTAGGCTATTGCTAGGCTTAGTTTTTGCCGTCATTCGGCGGCTAGTGCGGATACTGCTGGTAGTAGCCGGGGAAGTGGGTCATGAAGTGATTGAAGTTGTGAGTCAAAGCACTCACATCTTCATTCACTCCTTGAAGAGTGTGGTCGATCTCCCCAACATGCTGGTTGAGCTGCTGGAATTCCTGATAGGGGACGTAGTCGTACCCCTGATGTGGCTGGTTGGGCCACGGGTCCCAAGCTCCCCTTTCCTGCTGCTGTTGTCCCTCCCTAGCAAGGTTGTGCCCCTGCTCGTCCTCATGCTCCTGCTCATCCTCATCCTGCTACCCTCCTTCTTCATCTTCCTCCTCGTCAGGCTGAGGTTCAGCCATGATCTGCATCACTTGGTCCTTGGTGAGGATCCAAGTGTCCTTCTCCATCATCGAGAAGTCTTGGGGACAGGCAACAGAACTTGCTCACCCTGTGCATCATCAAGATAACTAAACTGATAGGCTCAGAGCCTCTGGTTAGCTTGGTAAACACCAAGGAAGCCACAAGCAGTTAAATATTTGACGTCCATAAGCTTGGAACCGTCAACAGATTGCATAACAGGTAATGTAATATTTAATGCATGGGCAAGGTGGGTTACCAATCTACTAATGTGAATATCACCTTTGGTCTTGTTGCTTTGGTGGTGAAAGTGTTGGATGAGTAGAGCTGCAGGATTGGGGCTTTGCGGTGCAGTAGGGAAGAGAGCCTTGGTGATCATTGGCATGTCCGGATTGGCCATGGAACCAGTATCACCTCTCCCCAATAAAGTGTTGGCGAGGAACAAGGCATAGTAACAAATGGTTGGGTTCTGAATGGTGGACATCTTCTTCTGGTAAAAGTTGGTGCCACCATTGATAGAAATAACCTCCCAAGTTTCTCCGCTCATGACGCTATAGAGGTTAGTAACAGTATGTTCCCCAACATGAGGGAAACTGAAAGCATCACAAAATTGTTCGAAAGTTATATCATAGTGTTATCGGTTCATGGTGAAGCTTACCGTGCACATATTACCTTTCTCCCTGTGGTCATCATAGAAGGAGGCAAGGAACTCGTAGGTAAGCTTGGCGTAGGTGTCATGGCTTGTGAAGCCAAGTACCGGTAGCCCGGACTTGTTACACATGAGGTCGAAGTCCGCCTTCAACCCTACCGCAGTGAGAAATCTATGGTCAGCCCAACGTGTGGGCAGAATCCTCCTTGATGAGACCGTGGCCAACTTGGGGTTGCGCTCGGCTCAGGACCCTGAGCTCGAGCCCTCACCATGTTGGTGCTTGCTCTTGCGAAAGATGTTACCGATTTTGTTCATCGTGATGCACTGAAAAATTTCACCATAAAACCTTAGGCATATAGTTTCTACATGATATATGAATGATCATACGTGGAAAACAATTCAAGCCTAACATGAGAAATCAATAGGAAAAACAAAATAAGCTTGAGTTCATCCACTAGATCAATGTGCGAGTTCCAACCATGGAAATCTGAAAATAAAGCATGGATAGGGAGAGAACCATACCGATCTATTGATTCCCCCACTCAAACGAACGAAATTCATGAAGAATCAAGAGTTCTAGGTGGATTTTTAGAGGTTTGGAGAGAGAATATGAGAGAAATAATGAGGAGGGGTGAAAGACCTAGCCGCCCCAGTGCGATTTTGTAGTCGCACCAAACTATACGTCCGGAACTATACGGGCAGGTGATGTTGTTCTACCCATATAGTTGTGGCGGCGGCGCCGCCAACTAGGGTTTCTTTACATAGAAAATAGCTATACGGACGCAACTATATGGCCAGATCGCAATGATCCCGTTGTATAGTTGGTCGTTAAACCGTTTGTCCCTCGAGACAAATTTCTAAAACTAGCATCGATATCTATATGACCGGAACTATACGGCCAGAATTTTTATTCCCGTCGTATAGTTGGTTGTTAAAATCTCAGTACCTTTGGAATAAATTTCTAAGAGAGGCATCGATATCTATATGACCAGAGTTATATGGCCAGAATTTTTATTACCGATGTATAGTTCGTCGTTAAACTCTCAGTACTTTTTCAGAAAATTTTATATGAAGGCATCGATATCTATACCACCGGAGCTATACAGCCGGAATTTTTATTCCCGCTGTATAGTTGGTCGTTAAATTCTCCGTGTCTTCGAAGAAATTTTTTTGGTGGCAAAGATATCTATACGACCGGAGCTATACGGCCAGAATTTGTATTCCCGCCGTATAGTTGGTTGTTAAACCATCAGTAGTCATTAAAAAAATTATATTTCTTCGAGAATACCTTCTTATCCCAAAACCTAGCGAAATACCTTATTTTTGACAGAAAATTGATAGTAGAAACTATCGACCAACATTAGCGTATTAAGAGCAAAATTTTAGCTTCTGTAGATGAAAAACTCAAACTTTTTTATCTTTATTCTATACTCCTTCAATTGATATTTCTACTACTTTTTGACAGCTGGATCTTCACTAGTGCGCTTTGCACAAGAATGTCTGTGAAAAAGTTGTAGGAATGCGATGAACTTTTTATTCTCTAATCTATTTTATTGACAAGATGGGTTAACTCCCATTAAGCATTTTATTAAGAATGGTTGAGTAACTCAACCTCTTTTCTATTCTCGAATTCTTACCTTGGGTTTCCCCTTATCAAAGGCACTTACCAAATGAACTTGTTTTACCAGTGGGATATATCTTTCTCCTGCTTCTAGCTTCTTTGGAAAATACCGGATGATTTCAACATCATAAACATTGAAGATTATCTTTCCTTCAGCACAATCAACGGATGCCCCTGCAGTACTAAGGAAAGGTCTTCCAAGTATTATGGATAATATTTCATCTTCAGGCATCTCAAGAATAATAAAATCAGTGGGAATAACATGCTCATCTATTTTAAGTAGAACATCTTCAATCATACCAACGGGTTGTTTAGTGGACTTGTCAGCCATCTGTAAAGTGATAGTGGTAGGAGAATACTCCACTAATCCTAACATTTTATAGAGGGAGTATGGCATTAAACTAACTCCTGCTCCTAGATCACACAAGGCATTGTGAATATCAGTTTTACCTATTGAGCATGAAATAGTTGGTATTCCGGGATCTCCAGACTTAGACAACAACTTCCCATTAGCAGGATAACTAGTTACCATGGCAACAGTTTCAGTTATTTCTTTCTTTCTACTAAGAATATCACGGAGGAATTTAGAATAGGTAGGAACATTGATTGCATCCGCAAACAGAATTTCCAAACGAAGGTCACTAAGTGCCTTTGTAAAAGAATTATAAATTACCTGATCTGGTGCTTTCTTTTTTCGATCTAGATAAGGAAGCTTTTTCTCACCTGACTTACTCTTGTCTTTTACCTTGTGTGGGGGGTCGGGCTCTTTTGTTATTGCTTATCACTTTTCTTCTTTTCTGCTACAATAACTTCATCTTCCTTTCTTATCTCTTTTTCGTCTCTTGGATCAAGCATATCTAGATTAGAGTCATAATGGTCATCATGTGCATCATTTTGGTCCTCCTTGGTTTGATCTTGTGTTTCAGTTTCATCTTGAGGATCCACCAATCTATCATCTTCTTGGCTTGCTTCGAGCAAGGCTTTTTCCTTTCGCTCTTTTTCAGCTTCATATTCTTGTGGTCCTAAGGGTCCTGTAACAACTGCACCTCTTCTTGTGACAACATCTATTATATATTAAAAGTATATGACGGGCTACTAGAAAATAGAGAAATAGTCTAGAAAATCCTAAAAAAAACAGAAGTATCTGGCCGTCAATTTAAGTATTTATCCAATGCCAACCGATGGATAAAGGAAATAATCTATTGACATTGAAGTTAGCAAAAATTACCCACCAATACCACCCTACAAATTTCTTGATGCCCCTTCGTTGTATATCTTAAAAAACGAAGACAAATCAACATCCAACCCTAATACGAACTCATGCACGCCGCCGCCAGTCATATTTGCCTCGAGAGTCCGGCCGGCCGGCCGACCTCCACCAATTGAGTGCAAGCACACGAGCATCTCATATTTCAATCTCGCTTGCCCTATTGCATGGACCGAACCGACTACCAGTGGAAACGGAGCCCAGCTAGAGCAACACAATATTGAAGATTGGCTTCATATAGATAGCCCAGATCTACGCTATATACTCTCATGGAATTGTCCTTGCACTGGTCTTTATTAGTGCCACCTTGCTGATGTACTGATCCGCAGAAGATCTCATTCAATTCACCGCCGACGGCTTTTGACAACTGATGATCCGATCAAGCAGGGTGATGCATCTTGCTGCATGTCAAAGAAATTGTTCGATGGAGCGCTAAGCGTGTCCAGAAGCTAGCTTCTGATATTGCTGAAACAAGTTCGGCAGAAAGATTACGTACACCTGATGACTGAGCAACGAGAGCTACGTCCTGATCAAAGCAGGGTTTTCTTTGACTATGCTCGTACGTGTTAATCAAATCGATAATGCAAACAGAATTACTGAATTGCTTATTCAGTAATGAGCATGCATGTATCGATCCAATCCCATGATGAGTACACATGCATAATGAAGGATTTAAGGTACTTTGATTTGTTTCACTCTCTTCTATTTACATAATTGTACTTTGATTTGTCCCACTCTCCTCCATTTACGTAATTGCTTACATTTGAGTTAATTAATGTGCATGTAAATAACAATAGTTCAGTTTTCATACTTTTACTATTTTGTGTTAATAAAGAAGTAACATCCTAAGAAGCTAATAATCACATATCCTGACAACGAGTTATTTTATTCGGAAGAAGGTTTGCAGATAAGTAAGCTAAAAACAAGATCATTAGATTGTGTTGACATTTTGTTTTAAAAAGGGGGCATACCGTGGCCTAGACAAGTAAGCTAAAAATAAGATCATTAGATTTTGTTGACATTTAAAAAAAAAGGGACATACTGTGGCCTGCACATCAATTATCAATCGATACACTCAGCCATAGATCAAAAAAAGATACACTCAACAATAGAGCCATAAATACACATTGGCAGCTTTTTGAATTACATTTACTCATGATGACATTATTTAAATGGTATTAACTATATTTCCTAGATTATATGAGTGTCTTAACAAAAGTTTCTGTAAAGGGGTCGCCTACAAGGCTTGCGTATTGTACTTTTGTGTAGGAAATGTGAGTGATTAGACCATGTAGGTTAGGCGAACATGATTTCATTCACTTGTGAGTCAAAATTTACATATCTTTGTTCAACCGATCTTTTCATTCACTTACAACAATGGCATGTATCAACATGATACAAGTTGCATACATGTCTTTCTTCGATCGAGCGTTTCATTCACCTACAATAATGTCATGTATCAACATGATACACGGTGTCCATACCGATACTCTTATGTTAGGTAACCATCCAATTTTGATCGAGTGTTTATGATAATCACATATATCTAGCTTGGCTTACTCAATGAAGATAAGACACTAGGTTGGGAAAATCATGAGTCTGGTTACTACTTAGGTTTTAATATATATAAATTTACATAATAATAGTAATATTTATGAGAACAGATGTGTATTGCCAAAATTTCTTGAAAGGGGGTTGCCTATAAAGGTACATATAGCCTTTCTAGGAAAGCATGAGTGATTGACGCAGGTAGATCAAGATGAATAACGACTTACGTATTTCTCTATCATCAAATTATGATATAGATATTTTTTGCGTAACCTAAATATTATTATATACTTAAAGTACGTGATGGATTAACTAGGAAAAATATATAAAATCCCAAAAAAATCAAAATAGCTGGCCGGTTAAAAAGAGAGAATGAATGTAAAAGTTTTAGCTTGCCAAGATCTATGTTTTATGAGCAATTTTTTCTCGGTCTCTAATCAGATCCTTCATAGTTTTAAAGGAAGAGCTAAAGTGAAATTATGTCAGACTTTTTAGGCAAATAAGGTTTGTTATTATGACCACAAAACCTCCTACATTACATGTGTTTCAGTCAAATGACTATTGTTTTGTTCAATCTACCACCAAGTAAATGGTTAGGAAGTACATAACGATCACATGGATACTACCATAGATTTAGCTATGGTTCTAGCCTAAATTACTTTAATATATGATCATATGGATCAACCTCCTTCTTGGTACAATTTAGTGTTTTATATAAAGGACCAAATCCCTTTGCTTCGGTGTACAAGCTTACATGGATCATGATGTAATTAAATACAAATGATGAACACAATTTTTTTCTCTTTTCTCTAGATTTATTTTAACTATACCATTTGTATGTTCAATTTACATTCCTTTTCATTTGTACTCAGTTGAGTTTAAGCATGCTACTTTATCTCTAATAGATTTCTTCATTAGCCTCTGATTTTTTAAGAGAGATCACAGAACTTGGCATTCAGATCATGGTCGATGTGTGCTTTC
Source organism: Avena insularis (assembly GCA_023614405.1). Lineage (NCBI taxonomy): Eukaryota > Viridiplantae > Streptophyta > Magnoliopsida > Poales > Poaceae > Avena > Avena insularis. The sequence continues at coordinate 211,052,547 of CM042696.1, read as the reverse complement.
ACAAAATATTACAAGTTAATAACCTTTAGTTGTCTCTGCTCGTGAATTTTTATAAGGATTTAAAAAATTGGATGCCAAAATATTCTCCCACTAAAATGTCTCTAAAGGTGAGAAATGTGGACATCGATCGATCAAGGGGGAGAACAAAATGATATGGTCACATGCCGACCTCCTTAATTTCAGTCCCTTAAACCCAGGTGACATATTTCTATTGCACATTTCGTGTTTAGTCTGGTTGTTTTCTATGTATATGGAGCTTCTATAGATTTAATTTGACTAACAAATGTTGTACATTACTATTCTTAATTAATTATGATGCATGATCCTATTTTCTGGCCAACTATATAGAGATCATCTTAAATACGCACTGAGGGACAAAGATGCATGGTGTGAAGTCCATTTAATTCGAAACATGATTCATGCGAGGAAAAGACTTTAGCGAGAGGTTCTCACGTATAATAGAAAGAAGCCCTCCTCCCCCTTGCAGCTTGGAAACATCATCGCTGCCAGCAGCTGAAATAAATTCATCGCATTGGTGTCCTCTTACTTCAGTGGTTCACACCTCAGAAGAACATGTTGTGTCCTAAGAACTCGGATCTCGGCCAAGTCCCTCGACATGGAATCTAGAGCTCCGGTGCGCATGGTCAATTCTTTGGTACGTACAGCATAATACATGCATAGCTAACTCGATCACGTGATACCTTGATACACATATTTTCTTAGTGGTCATGTGCTATATCCTAATAAAACATGCAGTTTTTGCCTCCATACTTAACATCCAGGTTTGCTGCAATGAGGTACTACATTATTGATCCAGTGCATCAACATTATTCAAGTGGAAACCTCATTCGTGAAGTTATATGGGAACTCGAAAACTATGAAAATAAAAGGCTTATAGAGGACCTCATATTACTGAATTTCTGATGAATGTGTGGCAACACAATATTTGATCTGCATTTAGCCTCCAGAAGCTTTTATAATGGTTGCCGAAATTCTTCCAGGACTTGATGAACGAATATCAAGTGAAATATGCTTCTTCTTGTATGCATTAATAAGCTCTAGATTACGGAGTTCTAGTAAAGGAAATGATATCAAAGACCTACATATGCTCACAAGCATTTCTTATGTTTGGAATTTTTTTATGATAGGATCTGGTGTCATAGTTACCTGTAAGAATTGATTAACTCCTACCTCACTGCTCATATTACCCCAATGTGCTTCTGAAATTGTGCAACGGAAGATTGCATGGTTATTCGGTTGTCCACAACTAGAGAATTGATTTCACTCTCGCTCTATGGGAGTGTCTTCTACTCCCTCCATTCGGAAATATAAGACATTCTAGCTTTGTGAAACGAATGTATCTAGACACCTTTTAGTTTATAGGTTCACTCCGAATCTCTACGAACTTATACACTAAAACACGTCTAGATACATTCGATTTATAAAGCTAAAACGTCTTATATTTCCGAACGGAGGGAGTATATAACTATGAACAAAGTTCAATTTTGTGGGCAACGAGTCCAACTAGACAACAATAGTATGGTTCTTTATTGCTCGCAGCAACATCTTATGGAATTTTATCTCTAGAAATATATTATAATGAAACAATCTTATATTAGCAAAGAAGTCCAGAATATAAAAACATATGTTTTGTTTTACAGTTTTTAACCTAGCTACAAACAACACAAAGACTAAATACTATTAAAAATGATGCTTGCGCATTGCGCGGGCCACTATTCTAGTTAGTAGAAATAGGAATATCTTTATCATCACGATGAAAATTTTGATAACCAGATGCTATTTGTTCACACTGGTTTCAATCATACTAAGATACTTGTGAAATAATTTTATTTCTTGGCCAATATCATCATAATTTTCTATGAGTTATGCTAAAATCTTTTTGTGTTTTTGAAAGTGCTTATGCAAGTTATTATGAAATTTTACTTGTCGATTTTTAATTCTTGAAAAACTTTTCTAGTTTCATCTTCTTCAGTTAAAACTTATAACAAATCTACTTTGTTTTCCTTAACAAGTTCAGAAGGTATACCTTTTTCCTTCATTGTTTTGCGTACCTCAGGCATAAGATCAGGAGTTATCCGAAGTATCCCTTTTTCTAGCTTAGTGCCAAAATCAGGATTATATAAAGAATCATTCTTAGCCCTAGTAGACATCAATTCCAAACATTCTTTAATAGTTAAAGTATTTATCGATAATCCTGCTGAGAAGTCAAGCAACTCTCGACATTGATTATTAAGATCATGGTAAAATAAATGGCAAATAGCCATGATTGGGAATGATATTGATCATTCCAAAGAATCTATCCCAGGCTTGCGGGTAGTTTTCTCCCATGTTCTGACTAAAGTTGCCTATATTCTTTCTTAGTTCAGTTACCTTTTTAAAAGGATTAAACCTGTTTATGAATTTAACAATGCATTTTTCCCAACATTTAATGTAATGGCGAGGGAGAGAATATAACCAGTCTAGAGCTTTACCTTTAAGAGAACAACACAATAATTTTAAACGAGAGAAGTCTCTTGGCAAACCTTTTGGTCCAAGCGATGTTACCACATCGTCGAACTCTCTAATATGTCTTCCTGGATCTTCATCTTCCCTTCCACTGAAAGCTTTTTCATGCAAAATTTTAATAATTCCACCATCAAATCAATATTCTCTAACTCCGGGATTAGGGAATTCTATTGGTTGTTTACGAAATTCAGAACTTGGAGCACTGTATTCTCTGAGAGTTTTCTCAGGTTTCATGGGAGTTGTCCTGTAAATAGACATGATTTCCATAATATCACTCAAGTTTTCAACTTCAACTTTATTTGAACTTAAAAGTTTTTCAATAATCTCTTCGCGCCTTTCAGCAGGCACGCGCTCAATATAATCCGGTAGATAGGTCCTACCAGAGCGTGTAGACCCTTTGTCTCCTAGGGAGAACATTTTTTAGTAGCAAAACCTGAAATGTCAAAAGACAAACACTTAGAGCTTAGCTCCTCGGCAATGGCACCAAAAAATAGCTTAATGTCTACAAGTGCACGAATCGTTTGTAGCTAGTTTTGAAGTATAGATATCGATCCCACAGGGAGCCCAAAGGTAAGTGTATATGGGTGAAGTCTCTGTCACACCCCAAGTTGTCGCAGGTTTTCGAGTGAATTGACTGCAAGTGTTGAAATAAGAATGGGGTTTTGATTAAATGAGATGTATTAAAATAGAACTAAAATGTAAACTTCGGAAATATAAAGCATGAAAGTAAAGAACTACTTGGTTGTTTGTTGTTTCCTATAGATGGCAAAAGAAGGCGCGGGGAGATTCAGTTCATGGTGATAGTAGCTGTGCCAGGTGGACGAATGATAAATGTAACAATTATAATCTTATAAATATATGTGTAGGTGAGCAACCCATAATTAGCCGGAACTCCTCTTGGTAGATTTCATCCCAACTTCAATAATCCTACTAGCATGTTACCAAAACCATGGTGAGACACTAGACGATTAAGACCCTTCAGGTCGCTTAGCAATTAAGCTCCTTGGATCAGACTAATGCAATAAGAACAGTGTTTCCTCGTTATCCTCAAGTCTACTAGTTTTCCGTTGATATCCCCGTGTCACCCAGGGGTCGCCGGTCTGCTAGCTAACAAGATCTTATCTATGTAGAACAAAGCATCATGTTGTCTAGGCCCTTAATTGGACAACAAGCATTAGGCATCCCATAGATAGTCAAGCACACATAATATAATAATTATAATCAATCACAAACTAATGGAAAACATATGAAGGCACATCACATCTCATCAATCCCCTACATCTCCCACGCCCAAGGGAATTACTCACACATGAGAGAAGAACGAATCATCGATATAATAAAATAAAGGCAATTCATTATTATATTACCGTGGAGATCCATGATGGCTCTGAAATATAGCCATCTAACGTCCACATTTAAACTGGATATTTGTCATATTCTTGATGAAATATCTCTCTAAACCCTGCCACTAATGCTAATATTCAGAGGGGTATGCAATCATTTCTTTTGTATGTTTCCTGCGCATATAATGTCGTTTAAAGGAGGGAATCACTACATTAAAGTCAAAGATATGAGATTTCCAACAACCAGAAGAAACCAGGAGCCTTAGATTGGAGGCAGACGCCATAACGACCAACTATACGGCCAGAGCACAAATTCCGACCGTATAGCTCCGGTCGTATAGTTGGCGCCACCACCGTTAGGTCAAACAGAACAACTTTCGTGAAGGAACAACTATATAAATAAGCCTTGGGCAACGAGAAAATAGAGTTCGCACCATCCAGAAGTCTCTGCCACAGACTAGCAGCCACCTCCAGATCTCCAAACCCTTCTCCATCTCCATAGCCATATTCCACCACTTGTAATAGTAGATCTCTACTCCGATTGGCGACATTGTAAGACTATTGCTATCAATCTTAATGTTTTTATTACAATGTTTGTGATTGTTGATCTCATCTCTGTGTGTGAGTAATTCGACTTGGGCTAAGGGCTTCGGCCTAGCCACGTAGCAATTGTGCATGTGAATTATCATAGATGGGATCATGTATTAGTTTGTATGACATGATGATTATTGTATACTCTCTTGCCTCAATCCAAGGACTTGTCAGGTACCCAAGACCCCGAGGGTTGAGCCAGGTATAGGGAGTATGAGTGATGACTGATTTGTAGGTTGGGAACCCCAGTGACAGAAGGGATAGTACGGATGTATGTGAGGGATTTCCTTGGGATTAACGGTGACATCACTATGCATATCATTAGTTCTCTTTCTTCTATTGATGAGACTAGTAGGTTATTGCTATAAGCGCTAGCAGAGGCAATAGCAATTATGGATGCACTGCCCACATATAATTTATCTTGCTCTAACAAGTACACGCATGCTTTATTTCTATCTTTTATATCCATCAGATGTTTTGCACAGCTACAGGTGAAACCGAACACCCTAGGCCCTCTCTCTCCATCATCGACAACAAAAATACACAAACTACTGGTTCGGTGAAAACACCAAAGGAATTTTAAAACTCCCGAAGGTCCATTAAAATAACTTCACTACGCATTCGCTTCCCGAGGATTCGATAACCTAGCTCTACCAGGGTAAAAGAAGCTATACTACATCAGTAATCCGGATTGAAGGTATCAACCCTTTTTCTGGCGCCGTTGCCGGGGAAGCAATAGCTACCCTGGTGAGGTTATTAGGAATCTTGCTAGTTTTAATTCCTGTTTTTAATTTTATTAGTTTGCTTTCAGTCTATATTTGATAAATCAAAAAAATAGTTAGCCTTTAAATTCTTGCTTTTACCATTATAATTATTTATCTAAGAAAACCCAAAAACATAGGAAGTATGTCTGAAAAGAAGCTTGGGGAGTTTGCTACTCCCAATAATGATTATTTGCGTACTCCTATTACTCAGCCAGCAATCACTACTCATGACTATAAAATTAAGCCCCATTACTTAAGTTTGGTTCAACAGAATCAATTTGGAGGCTCTACTATTGAAGACGCGGGTATGCACTTAAATACTTTCACTGAAATATGTGATATGATGCGTATAAAAGACGTTGACCCTGATATAGTCAAATTGCGTCTATTTCCTTTCTCTCTAAGAGGGAGAGCTAAAGAATGGTTGCTATCTTTGCCTAAAAATACTACTACATCATGGGTGGGATGTACTTCTTTATTTATGACTAAATTTTTCCCACCTGCAAAGACTATGCAACTTCAATCTAATATTACTGGCTTTAGACAAGAAGAGCATGATCCACTAGCGCTTGCATGGGAAAGGATGAAAGAATGCCTAAGAAACCGTCCTGGTCATGGGATGGAAGATTGGTTAATCTTCCATTTATTTTACAGTGCTCTTAATCATGTATCTAAGTCTATGTTTGATACTGCAGCTGGAGGAACATTTATGGGTAAACATTACCGAAGCAAAGCAACTGCTAGATAATATGCAAGACAACCATGCCCAATGGCATGTGGAAAGATCAAACACAAAGAAGGTGAACTCTATCTCACCACAAGAGAATAAAGATCTAAATGCTAAGTTGGGTGAGCTCATACTAGCCGTAAAAGGTAAGGAAACCTAGGTAAGAGCCACCCCCGAAACAAATATTGAAGAAATAGACTTTGTAGCTCGTAATGATTATAATCCTGCTTGGAAGAAGAGTTACAATCCTAACTTCCAGAAACACTATGCTAGTCCTGCAGGTAACTCTAATAATAATATGGGAAATAATAATGGTAGTCTCCAAGAAACACTAAAGTCTTTCATAGTCTCACAAAACGAACAAAATAATATTCTAGTTAAAATTATGGAGAACCATGATGCTATGCTTGGTAAACTATCTAACCAAGCTGTTAGTTTGAGAAATGGTTTACAGGCCCTTCAAGAAAGAACGAGGATCATTGAGGCATAGCTAGGTAAGATAACCGAGAATCAGACACTCATTCTAGCTAAGTTTGCAGGAAAAGTTGAGCCAAATCCGGTTGAGGAACTCAAAATGATGAGGATCCAAAGGGAGGAGCCTGAAGAACTTGATTATAGTAATGCTCATTCACCAAGCTACACCGTTGAAGATCTCGTAAAAAGGAACAATTTCAAGATTCCGGTAAGTGAAGGTAGTGATGAAGCTATGTACCAACATTTTGTCAATCAAGTAGCAATAAAGGTACGTGAGCTTGAAGAAGAATACAAGAAAATTGCTGAAAAATTACCTGTTAAACTAGATGACATATTTGAGCCTACTATTAAGATTAAAATTGGAACCAAGGAGATAGCTGCACTTTGTGATCTAGGTGCAAGCATCTCAACAATTCCTAAGAGTCTTTTTAACAAGTGAAATTTTGGATCCTTTGAAATTACTGAGTTAAAATTGCATCTATCAGATTCTACCTACAAACAAGCTATAGGAATTAAGGAGAACACTTTAGTATACATTAAAGGCTGTCCCGCTCTTATTGATTTCTTTATTGTTGACATGCCTGAAGATGCTACTGCTCCTATTATATTAGGTCGTCCTTTCTTAAGAAATATTAAGGCTTTGATTAATCTACATGAAGGGAACATGAAGATGTAGTTGCCTTCACGGGATCCTTTTGTTATTCATTTCCCCAGGAAGAAGAAAGCCAAGCATGACGAAAAGGAGGCAATCACTTGGAAGGCCAATTATTTTGGAATGGGTGTTCCACTCATCTGGCCCAAGTGAGTATCATCAAGGTCAAGCTATTTACCATAAAAGAGTGCTCGATGGGAGGCAACCCATGTGAAATAAAGGTTTGAGTTAAGTTTTTAGTTTTAGTTTAAGTCTATGTTTAATAAAGAGTGCTAGAAAACTTCATTGAGGAGAAGAAGTTCGGTAGTACTTGAAATTCTACTTTATTCAAGCTATTGTTGGTCGACAATATTTACTGTCAATTTTCTGTCAAAAACAAGGTATATCACTAAGTTATAGGAAAAGAAATAGTCTATGAAGAAACAGAAATTTATTTACGCACGCAGAGAGTTTAACGATTAACTATACAGCAGGAATAAAAATTCCGGTCGTATAGATATCTTTGCCATTGAAAATTATTCTGCAATATGTACTGAGAGTTTAATGACCAACTATACGGCAGGAATAAAAATTTCGGCCGTATAGTTCTGGTCGTATAGATATTGATGCCTTTGCAAATTTTCTTTCACAGGGACAGACAGTTTAATGACCAACTATATGGCCGGAATATTTTGTTCCGCCCGTATAGCTACGTCGCTAGGAGGAAAACCTAATTTTTTGACAAAAGTCCAACTATACGGCTGGAACACATTGTTCTGACCATATAGCTGCGCCCGTATAGTTGCATACGACCACAAAATTGCACGGAAAGGTACTCCCAACTCCAAAACTTCAATCCTTTTTCTTTCTTCTACCTCCAAACTCTCTCAAAACCTCAACGGATATCCATCTCTATTCAATTTCGTTCGATTTCGTCGCACATAAGTGATCTATGGTATGTTTCTCCTCTGATCCTCCAATTACATTTTGCAAATTCATATTCGATCTATTGTCATTATCAATCTAGGGTGAGACCTACTATGAACCAATTTCCATGATTATCTTTCGTAGATTACTATTTTGAGGAGAATTCTTTACTATGTTATATATGATGCATTTACTGTTGTTCGATCAAAATTTTTTAATTTTGCCTTTCTTCAATGTTTTAGATGATGAACACAAGGAGCTGAACTCATGCTAAAGCCACCGCTAGCGCTTCTTGGGCTGCCACTCATGAACACATGGGGATACGGTTCAAGAATGAGGCCCATCGTGATCGCTTCAACAGGATCAAGAACCACAAAGTGAAGGCCACCAAGTGAGCTTGCCACATCATATTGAACCAACTCGGTATTACTAATGACTTTAATTTACTTTGCAATAGAGCTGGCCTACAAAACTTTGTGTACAATGATGTACCTTCTTATCGGCGCTTAACCATTGAATTCCTTAGTTCATTGCAAAGCATCGTTAAACAATGGCAAGGGGAGGATACTATTTCTTTCCTCCTGATGAACAACAACTACACTTTAACATTATATGAATGGTGCGCATGTTTTAATTTTCCAAACATAGATATTCATAATTTACGTGCATCCTTTACTGGCTTAAATGCTTCCCCCGATCAATACTATAATAGAATGAGTTTCACTAGTAGAGTGAACAAGGGGAAGAATATTCAACATCCTGCAATTCGCTATTTCTTCTATGTTATTGCTAATACCTTACAGGCACGTAATGAGTTCTCGAGACTCAACGAGGAGGACATCCTAGTCCTTGCAAAGGCTGCTTACATCAACTGCAGCTTGTCACTCAACTTGGGCGCCATCCTTGTGCGCTACTTGGAGAACCAAGCCTCCCAAAGCCAAGGGCCAATCACAGGAGGAGGCGTCATCACCATACTTGCCACTACCCTAGGCCTCGACCTAGGTGAGTTGCAACCGGTACTAGGTGAGACACGTGTTGGTTTCTCCACCTTGAGAGCATGTGGAATGCTTACTAGGAGAGGTAGTGTTTATTACCTGTATATTGCTGGAGCTGGGTGTATCTACCCCGCTCCTATGCCTAATGGTATTTTAACTATCGAGGAAGGGCGTTTGCTATATGATGCGCAGGTTGAGCAACACCAACCCGAGGAAGAAGTTCCTGAAGAGGACGAGGACCAAGAAGAGGAGCAAGAAGTTCCTCATCAAGAGGAGCAGCCACGAACCCGGTTCGCCACATACCAAGATTTCCAAGGACTTGGAGGAACTGTGGAGAGGATGCACAACCTCTCTTTGAACCTCCGAGAATCAACAAGTAACCTCTCAACTCAATTCACGAACTAGAGTAATGACTTTTCCCGCCACCACAATGATTTGAAGGGCTTGCAAAAGCCTAAGCTTGGGGAAGTTTCCTCATGTATCTTTACATGGTGTTCATTTGCTTTTATTTATTTTAGAGGTTGTGTTTTTATTTGAGTTTATAAGCACTCGTGTTGGTTTCCCTGACACTTTATCTTTAGTTCTTTCTATTTGCTTTCGAAATTTTCTAGCCGAGCTTTGCCACCAATTTTCTATTCTTTAAAGTCCCTCTCTTAAAAACCACAAAAAGATTTCTCCATTTTTCCTTATTTTCCCTCTTTCTTTTCTTCCCGCCTCGAGGTCTTCATATATTTGCAGGAGAGTGGTCGACCTCGAGTTTCCAAGAAACAAATAAAAAAGGAAGAGAGAAGTGGAACCAAATATGAGAGGTATGCCTTATGACTCCCCACTTTTGCAGTTTGAGAGACCCATGCTAGTTAGTAGTAATGTTGAGATATTATATTGGTGGAGTGAGTCTTTGTATTGTCGTAAGATTTTCATCTGCATGGGTATTTAATTGGGCACATTTTGTTCCAGCTCTCGTAATTAACCAAGTCTTGCCTAAAAATTGCTAAACAATTGTAATAATAAAAAGTCTCGCAAATGAAGACTTGGGTGTTGTAGTGCTTAATCTTGAAGTCTTATTTCTAGAGATACTCAACACCACTAAAAATATTAATTGACTTGCTAGCTCTCTTTGAAAGGATTTATTCGATTGAATTAATGTTTAGCGGTTTTTGTGAGCACGCCAAAGTTTGACTTGTTAATCATAAGAATGATATAGATTTATGCGTGTCAAACTTCATGGGATGTCGACAACTCCGCTAGCCTACGAACGGTCTTAATGGAGGAAACTCCTAGATTTCGGCTATGAGTTGATTAAACACTTGTAGCAGTAATGCTATAGTGGGTCAGATTCTTGGCACTCCCGGGTAGCTGTAATCATGATGGAATCACTCCTATGGCTATTATGAGAAATCATTATGCAAAAGGAACAAAAACCTTAGTGATGCCACGAGTGTCCATCACAGCCCGATAAACTAAATAAAAAATTTGGCATGCTCTCAATTACTTAAAAACTGAAATTCTTGAAGGACAATGAATAGAAAAGTAGTGCTTGAAAGTCTTGATTTATTGATGTGGGAGATTTGAGACACTCTAGTATATATGCTTTTCATGACAACTCTCACACTCTTAATTTACATGATTATACCTTACTGTTCAAAGGCAAGCCTATGAGTTGATTACTTGACATGGAATAAAGTTTACTCATTTGAATCATCCATGCTTACAATAATTTTGATGTACTATAAGGATGCATGAAACCCGTATGATATGCTTTCCATTACTCTATCTATGCTGAAGTTTTTCAGATTTATGAAGTGGAGGAAACATGAGACTACTAATCATGAGTAAGATCACCATCTCGTTATTTTAGATTAAATGCTGAGTTCCTTTTTGATTTTCTTTTTCTTGCAACGATCAAGTTTAAGCTTGGGGAGGTTGATGGCTCTAAAATATAGTCATCTAACGTCCACATTTAAACTGGTTATTAGTCATATTCTTGATGAAATATCTCTCTAAATCCTGCCACTAACGCTAATATTCAGAGGGGTATGCAATCCTTTCTTTTGTATTTTTCCTGCGCATATAATGTCGTTTAAAGGAGGGAATCACTACATTAAAGTCAAATATATGAGATTTCCAACTACCAGAAGAAATCAGGAGCCTTACATTGGAGGCAGACGCCATAACGACCAACTATACGGCCAGAGCAAAAATTCTGACCGTATAGCTCCGGTCGTATAGTTGGTGCCGCCACCGTTAGGTGGAACAGAACAACTTTCATGAAGGGACCCCTATATAAAGAAGCCTCGGGCAACGAGAAAATAGAGTTTGCACCATCCAGAAGTCTCTACCACAGACCACCAGCCGCCTCCATATCTCCAAACTCTTCTCCATCTCCATAGCCATAATCCACCACTTGTAATAGTAGATCTCTTCTCTGATTGGTGACATTGTAAGACTATTGCTATCAATCTTAATATTTTTTATTACAATGTTTGTGATTGTTGATCTCATCTCTATGTGTGAGTAATTCTCCTTGGGCTAAGGGCTTCGGCCTAGCCATGTAGCAATTGTGCATGTGAATTATCATATATGGGATCGTGTATTAGTTTGTATGACATGATGATTATTGTATCTTCTATTGCCTCAATCCAAGGAATTGTCAGGTACCCAAGACCCCGAGGGTTGAGCCAGGTATAGGGAGTATGAGTGATGACTGATTTGTAGGTTGGGAACCCCAGTGATAGAAGGGGTAGTACGGTTGTATGTGAGGGATTTGCTTGGGATTAACGGTGACATCGCTATGCATATCATTAGTTCTCTTTCTTCTATGGATGAGACTAGTAGGTTATTGCTATAAGCGGTTGCGGAGGCAATAGCAACTATGGATGCACTGCCCACATATAATTTATCTTGCTCTAACAAGTACACGCATGCTTTATTTCTATCTTTTATATCCATCAGATGTTTTGCATAGCTACAGGTGAAACCGAACGCCCTAGGCCCTCTCTCTCCATCATCGACAACAACAAAAAGACGCAAATTACTGGTCCAGTGAAAAGACAAAAGGAATTCTAAAACTCCCGAAGGTCCGTTAAAATAACTTTACTGTGCATTCGCTTCCCGAGGATTTGATAACCTAGGTCTACTAGGGAAAAAGAAGCTATACTACATCCATAATTCGGATCGAAGGTATCAATCCACAATAAGAATAGAAAAATATCCAACACAATTCAAAATGGGCAGAAACAATCTCAAACCCTAGTCTTGCAAGGTGATGATCCCTCTCTCTCTCAAGTACAAGTAGTGGCTATGGGGGTGTATTGGCTAGGAGGTCGAAGATCGTGGAGCGAGATGAAGAACATCTTCCCCTTCTTCTCCGGATCTCCTCTTTCTCCCTTATGGATGGTATGGCGGCTGCTGTGTTGTTTGCCCTCCGTCCCTTCATGGAAGTTGTCCCTTTTTATAAGATAGAGGCGGAGGCAACCATATGGCAGGAACTATACGTCTGGAAAAATATTCTCACCGTATAGTTGCTCGTTAAAGCCCCTGTATGCTCCCCTCGAGTGCTTCCAAAGAGAGACTTGCTTGTTTTCTCTAGAATATTGCATTTCTCTAGTTAAAACCTTCTGTTGACATTCAGAACCTGAAACACACATTAAAAACCAAGTTTCTTACTATCAAAGTATTAGCGTTGGGTAAAGCTAGAAAATGATCAAAACCGGGAGAAAACCATCAATAAAAGCCATAAAATTGTGTCAAATCTCACAGCTATCAAGTACTTCCATGATAAATCCGGATGCAAGGAGCCGAGCTATCTCATCACCAATCACCTTTCTCCTGCCTTCGGCAGAGCGGCCGAGAGGTTGCTTCACCGGCTTAGCTACGGGTCTGACATGCAAAGAGTGATCGACCAACTCCCTCGATACACCTTGCATATCCTGTGTGGACCAAACAAAGATATCCCGATTCTCACGGAGGAAGTGGACGAGCTTGCTTTCCTATCTGTCGCTTAACCCGGCACAAATGGTTACGGTGCGCTATGGCAACTGATCATTAATGGGCACTTTCTTGGTATCCCTTGTTGCTTGAAACGAAACACTTCCATGTGGGTTACTAATGACTGCAAGTGCACAGATCGTTTGTAGCTAGTTTCGAAATAAAGATATCGATCGCACAGGGAGCATGAGTCTAAAGTCTAATAACTCTTGAAATAAATACTACAATAGAAATGCTAAATAAAGTTCTAAGTAACAAGATAAAATGCGAGTATTGTGTAAAAAGGTGTTTTGGGGTTTTTGGTATAAGCGCAACAATAAGTAAAGTAAAACAACTGAACACAAAAAGTAAGTATTGCGTATGTAAAGGATTGAAACTTCAATAGGGAAAAAGCGTTCTCAGGGAGTAGCGGATACACCACTAGCATTATAAAGAACTAAGGTAAAGATTATTACCATGAAAATTCTCAACTATGTATGTGTGGGAGGAACTCCGTATTTGGACAAATAGGCAGCAACCACTGCTCACACTATCCTCATAACCACAGCAGTCAGCAATCGACATCAATCAAGTTACTGTGCTATTAAGGGACGTAATCCCATAGGACGTATCCCATGGCATGGATAGTGGTCCATGAGTTTCCTTGGTTCCCAAGTTGATACGTAAGGAGTGCCAACAGCTTTATAGTCACTGTAAATGCTAACACACCTCCGTCTACCAACAATTAGTGCCCTCCATCGAGTCCCCACAAGAGGAAAATATTGAGAGGTCGACTTCTCCCAATATCAAGATGAAGACAATCTAACACATGGTCACAACGATGAATATCATAATAGACTTTATCTTATTTCAATCTCATACTAGGATTTCTCCATCTCCCTAAGAACTAATGATCTACTTAGACATGGAGGCAATCAACATCATGGCAATAACAATGGAATCTATCATAAATGAATAGTACTTGTATAAATCCACAATGAGTACGGAAAATACAACAAGATCTAGACAAGATGTAGATGGGATGGATGGAGATGGTGGTCATGTAGCGGTTGATGATGAAGATCAATGCCTTAGCCTCCCGGATCTGCGCAGGGCGGAGATGGATCCCCGGTGGACGAGTTCCCCCTCCAGATGCCTTCCAGAGGTGAGGTTTTGGCGATTTCTGGTTGTTTTGTATGTTGTCTCTCCGATCTAGTTGCACGGGGTGAAACTATTTGAGAAGGCGGTGGCGGCCCCAACTATACAGCCAAAAAATTTATTCCCACCATATAGTTGGTCGTTAAACCGTTTGTGTGCATTGATCGCTTCAGGTTTTCTTCTGGTATTATTGATATTTCCCTAATAAGCGATTTACGTTGTTTTTACTCCTTTTCTCCTCAGTACAACTGGTCCAAGAATTGTGTCCATTGTATCCATCATCTGTCCTGATCCTGGTGAAAATAGACATAAAATGTGCGCGAGAGCGACATAAAATACCAAGATCCTACATCTACAATGCAAAATAATAATATAAAACATGATGCAAATATGCACTCATCAACTTCCCCAAGCTTAGACTCTTGCTCGTCCCGAGCAAGTTTTAGATTAATGGATGTGATCCTCATATTAATGAAGCTGAGTCGATAAAATAAATGAGGCAGTTGCAGCATGTGTTTATCATATATGAAATATAGGAATAAGTTCATGAATAGTACCTTACTCGAACTATCCGAATAATATTAGCAGGCTTCCACACCTTAGAATTTAACAGTTCACAAAAGATCACTCTCAATATGATGTAAATGTATTCAGTTCAACCGAATGATTTAGTGAGGTAGTCCCAAGTGTTTTAGTATTAACATATTCACTTGGGATTCAAAATCTCAAAGCGTCTCTTTGTCATACTACAATACAGTGGTGTATGCCTATTTGCTCTTTGCACATTCGCTCTTTTTCTTCTTTCTTTTCTTCTCTTTTGTGTATATATGCTCACACTTTTGTTTAAGTGATGTGCAAAGGAGCTAGCCATACATTCCACTTCATGTAGGAATTCAAAGTTTAACGATCTCAATTACCAAATTCCAATTGTATATGAAGCAATCTTTGTGGCTTGAATATTCTACCTCGTCTTGTTCTTACTCTAATTTAATAGCACTTTTTCCTTTGTTCAAGGTTTCTTTTCAACTTAATTGATTAGATAATTTTTCTTTCTTGTAAATCAAACCATGTAGTTACAACATATTCACCAAATCATCTTTGTATGTTCCATTAATACCAATGGTGTGGAAGACTCCTATTGCTATCATCAAGTGCAAGTATAATTATACTCAAGCCATTCATATATCCAAAAGAACAAACACAAACTCAATATTGCTCCATATATGATAATAAACTCAGAATTTCATGAAAGGGGTAGAATTTCCTACATGGAATTCTAATGATGCAAACTTTATTTCTAGTTTGAACTAATGCAAGACTATAATAGTAATGTAAAACTTATAAGATAGATTACAAGGTCTTAAAGATCTCCCCAAGCTTGGAACCAAGCTAGTCGGTATCAAATAATCCCTTGCGATTATTTGATACCGTGATTATTGTAGATCACTTTGGTGCCATGTTATGTAACACCGTGGTGCGTAGCTTCTTGTTGGTATCCTCCAAAGAGGTGATGCGGTTGTAGCACCTGCGCAAATCGGATTGCAAAGTTTCCACTTTATCCACGAGTTTAGTCACCAATGGGAGAAGATCATCCTTCTTCTCTATCTCCTTGAGACGGTGACGGACTTCAACGCGATGGAGTAGCTCCTACTTCTGATATATCTCTAGTGCTGGCACGCGATCCTTGGTTCTAGGAACATCTTCTTCTTCCTCATCCATAATCGATGGATCGGGGAAGTGGAAATTGTTCCTCCACTCTTCTTGAGGCTTCACCCTCATACGAGCACCAACGGTAGGCTTCAAGAGTTGCGCCTTCGCTACCTTTCTAGCACCTACACCAATATTAGGTAATTCCTTATGCTTGTGCGGCCTAGGGTCTGTGGCGACGAACTTGACCGTCTCCACGCGCCCTTTTCCATGCGGCTTATGACCTTCTCTCTCTTCTTGAGCTCTCTTCATTGCTGCCCAATTGATCTCCAGGGGATCATAGACTTCACAGCGGATGTCAATCACGTCTTCATCGGAACCGTTGTTGTAGAATCTTGGCTCAGCATACTCCTTGTACCCCGGGCTAAACCTATCCACCTCCTCGTCGTCGTCCTCCATGGACGGGTTGCTAGAAGGGTCCCTGGAAGGAGCAATGAGACCCAGGGGTTTCCCATCGCCTTGAACGGGATAGCGCATGGATAGATTGTTTCCTGGTGATTATGATTAGAGAGAGAGACAATGGCAGTATATAAGGGGGGTCAAAGGTCGGTAAAACTCACGAGAAACACAAAATTCTCGCCCAAGAAAATAATCTTAACGAAACAGGGAAAGAAATCGTGGATTTGGAGGAGTCCTGCCGCGTAACGACCAACTATACGGGCGCGGCTCGTATAGCTCTAGCCATATAGTTGGCTCCGGGCAGATATTTCCAAATTTCTCGAGTCGAGGTCGGTTAAGTTATGACTCGGAACCAACAATAATGTTTTTTTATCGGGGAAAAACGAAAAAAGTAATAAAAAATTTCTGAGAGTTTAACGACCAACTATATGGCTAGAATTTTATCTCCAGCCGTATAGTTGCGACCGTATAGATACATACATTAAAAATCAAAAGTGTCTGATAGTTCAATGACCAACTATACGGCTGGATAATTTATTCATGTCGTATAGTTGTGCCTGTATAGGTCCAGACCTCGAAAACAATTTCACGAGGAAGATACAGAGGGTTTAATGACCAACTATATGGCGGGAGATTTTTCTCCGGTCGTATAGTTGCGCCCTTATAGTTGGTAAAAACCTCCAGAACTTTAGAAAAACACGAGGAATTCAAAGGCAAATAAATTCAGAAGTAAAATCTATGAAAACAAATCACTTATTTTAGTAAGAACACTTACCTTGAACTTACCGTTTACTTATTTGGGGATGACAAGCTCCTCCAACAACAAAGACTTCTTCTCTTTTGGAGGAATTAACCTTAGTTCATTGAATAATTCTCGTAAGAGAAAATCACCAGGACTAAAGTTCCCCTCAATAAGATTGCTGTCTTGCTGGGCAAATATGGACACTGCATCCAACATCTTTATTTCTTGCCTCTGCATAATCTGCAACTCAAATTCTTGAAGTAAAAGAATCCAATGGATCAGTCTTGGCTTATGTTTTTTCTCTCAAGGAGTTCTTTTAAACCATCATGATCCGTATGAACTCTTACTTTTGCATCAACTATATAAGAATGAAATTTATCGCAAGAGAAAAATATAGCAAAACGTTCCCTTTCTTCCTTAGGATAATTCTTTTGAGCACTATTAAGAGTTCTACTAGCATGGTGTATAATATTATATCTGCAACCTATGTGTTGTCCCAGAGTTACTCCTACAACATCATCACTAGCTTCACATATTAAGTCAAAAGTCATATCCCAGATAGGTGGTTTAATGATAGGAGCACGGGATAAAGCATTTTTAAGTTTATCAAAGGCTATAAGACATTTATCATAAAAATTAAATCTTACTCCCTTTTGCAGGAGGTTAGTCAAAGATTTAGATATTCCAGAGAAATTTCTAATGAACCTTCTATAAAAACCCACATGACCAAGAAAACTTCGTATACCTTTAATATCCCTAGTTTGTGGCATTATCTCTATGGCCTCAACCTTAGCTCTATCCACTTCAATTCCCTTACCTGATACCTTATGTCCAAGGATTATATCTTCTTTGACCATAAAATGGCACTTCTCCCGGTTTAGGACAAAATTGGTTTCTTTGCAATGCTACAAAACTCTTTTGAGATTATCCAAGCAACTAGTAAACGAAGTTCCATAGACAAAAAAGTCATCCATAAATACTTCTATTATCAGTTCTATAAAATCTACAAAAATAGCAGTCATGCATCTTTGAAAAGTAGCTGGAGCATTACATAAACCAAAAAGCATATGTCGGTAAGCATGTAAACCATAAGGACTAATGAAAGTTGTTTTAAGTTGGTCATTAGGATGAACATCTATTTGAGAAAAACTAGAGTATCCGTCCAAGTAGCAAAAATGAGTCTGGTTTGTGAACCTTTCTAAATTTTGATCTATGAACGGTAAAGGATAGTGATATTTCCTAGTTTCTTTATTCAATTTTCTGAAGTCTATGTACATCATATGCCCAACAATAGTTCTAGTAGGTATCAATTCATTATTTTCATTAGGAACAACAGTAAAACCGCCCTTCTTAGGGACACAATGAATAGGACTTACCCAATCAGTTTCTTTAACAAGATAGATTATACCTGCGTCCAGTAGGCATACAATTTATTTTCTTACCACTTCCTTCATTTCGGGTTTCAGTCTTCTATTAAATTCTGCAACTAGTTTATCACCTTCTTCCATGAATATTCGATGGACGGTTATCATGGGACTAATTCCCTTCAAATCATCCATTGAGTACCCAAAGGCCTTGCGATGCTCCTTAAGTATTTTCATGAGTTCTTCTTCTTCTCCTAAAAGTTTAGCACTAATAATAACAGGAAATTTATTTGTATCATCTAAAAATCTATATTTAAGATTGTCTAGTAGAGTCTTCAATTCTGGGGGTGGTAATTCCTCGCCCCCTCTCTTTTCTGGCTCTTCAAAAGCCTCATTAGTTGGAGGCACTATAATGGGAAGCGAATCAAATTCATCTTCTAGTTCTTCTAGGGACTTGTCCTCCATACCTATTTCTTCATAATTTAAGTCTCCATTTGTTTCTTATTTTTGATCACTAAAGAAGAGAGCTGCCATTTCCTCAATAGTTTTCTATTTCTCTTCTTCTTGTATTTGTGGAGGTCTGTCTTTAAATTTGGAAAAGTGGAATTCTTTTTCCGCTTCCCCAAGCTTAAGAGACACAATCTCCTTTTTGAAATCAACTTTGGCACCTACATCACTCAAAAAGTTTCTTCCAAATATAATTGGGCAAAGAGTGTCAGCTGGCATATCAAAAACTACAAAATTGATAGGAAAGTTTTTGTTGCCAATTGTGACAGTTGCATCTTCAACTACTCCCATTGGAATTCTAAGAGTTTTATTGGCTAACATGATTGTCATATCAGTATTTTCAAATGTAGCCGGTTCTACTTCTTCTTTTATTTCTAAGTAGAAATCATAAGATATAACATTAACTTTGGTGCCAAGATCGCATAAACCATAATGCAAGATTTATTTAAATATGCAGGGAAGAATAGGCTTACCCACATATTTTACCTTTGTTTTACCTTCAACCAATACAGAAGTCTCTTTATCGAGTTCAACTATGTTACAATGTGCATACATAGCCATAATTGCTTCCTTGGTCACCTCTTCATCTTTGGGTTCTTCCAGATGTTTCATGACTTCTGGCATACTTTCCTCTTCCTTCTTCTCCTGTACTGCTTTGACCTGTTCATATTCAAAAATATGCTTATGTGCAGTGTTAGGGAAAGGTATCTCATACGTTGGTTCTAGGGAGGCCAGTGTTGCTTTAACTTCTCTTTTCTTCTCAGGTTTAGGTGGTGGATCATACTTGACTAAACCCTCTTTTGGAGCTTTGATGTGTTCTCTAAAAGCTTTATCAACTTGCAACACAAGATCTAAATCCAAATAAAGTTCCTTAGATAATTCTTTAACACGGCCCTTTTTATTGTAGTCATGAATACAATCATGATCTATTTTTATGCCTCCTTGGCTTCCTAGACCAAAATTCCATGAACTCTATGATCGCGAATTCTATTAAGTAAAGCCCAAGCTTTAGTTATAGGAAGATTCATAAAGGCTCCTTCCGCGAAAGAGTCTAGTTCACTTTTATTAGGTTCAATTAAACCACCATAAAAGATATGCAATAAATACCATTCAGGAAAATCATGATGAGGACACAGATTAAGTAAGTCTTTAAATCTGATATAAGCTCTTACTAGTCCTTCATTAGGACGGTTCCTCTAAGTCATTATAAGACGCCTGATTCCAAAAGATTTTGATAATGGACAATATTTTGCTAGAAACTCACAGGCTAAATTATCCCAAGTAGTAATGGCTTCTGGGGGTTGAGATCTATACCATGAGAGATTTGTACTAGTCAAAGTCTGACTAAAAAGTTTAACCCTTACCTCATTAGCAGTATATCCCGTCAATTGAAAAGTACCACATATATCTTTGAATCATGCAATGTCCTCATATGGATCAGGATCTTCTTCATCTCCAGTAAATTGCTTCTTGTGTAGAATACCATGTAATAGAGGATTTATTTCAAACCCCCTTGTCTTTTCGTTGGAGTTGTCTCTTTTATAAATATCATAGGTTTTCCCAAAGTGGCTGAGTGGGTTATAACTAGTCATATGCTCAAACTCCATCATGTTGGTGGAAACCTATAACTCAAAATAAAACTTAGCAACACAAAAACAAATAAGCAAAAACTAAAAGACCTACAACGCTTAGCTTCCTGGAACAGCGCCAGAAAATAGCTTGATGACTGCAAGTGCATAGATCATTTGTAGCTAGTTTCGAAATAAAGATATTGATCCCATAGGGAGCAGGAGTCTGAAGTCTAATAACTCTTGAAATAAATACTACAATAGAAATGCTAAATAAAGTTCTAAGTGACAAGATAAAATGCGAGTATTGCCTAAAAAGGTGTTTTGGGGTTTTTGGTATAAGAGCAACAATAAGTAAAGTAAAACAACTGAACACAGAAAAAATTAAGTATCGTGTATGTAAAGGATTGGAACTACAATAGGGAAAAAGCATTCTCAGGGAGTAGCGGATACACCACTAGCATTATAAAGAACTAAGGTAAATATTATTACCATGAACATTCTCAACTATGTATGTGTGGGAGGAACTCCGTATTTAGACAAATAGGCAGCAACCACTGCTCACACCATCCTCATAACCACGTCAGTCAGCAATCGACATCAATCGAGTTACTGCGCTATTAAGGGACGTAATCCCGTAGGATGTATCCCATGGCATGGATAGTGTTCCATGAGTTTCCTCGGTTCACAAGTTGATACGTAAGGAGTTCCAACAGCTTCATAGTCATTGTAAGTGCTAACACACCTCCGTCTACCAACAAGTAGTTCTCTCCATCGAGTCCCCACAAGAGGCTAATATTGAGAGGTCGACTTCTCCCAACATCAAGATGAAGACAATCTAACACATGGTCACAGCGATGAATATCATAATAGACTTTATCTTATCTCAATCTCATACTAGAGTTTCTCCATCTCCCCAAGAACTAATGATCTACTCAGACATGGAGGCAATCAACATCATGGCAATAACAATGGAATCTATCATAAATGAATAGTACTTGTATAAATCCACAATGAGTGCGGAAATTACAACAAGATATAGACAAGATGTAGATGGGATGGATGGAGATGGTGGTGATGCAGCGGTTGATGATGAATATCGATGCCTTAGCCTCCTGGATCTGCGTAGGGCGAAGATGGATCCCTGGTGGACAAGTTCCACCTCCAGATGCCTTCTGAAGATGAGGTTTCGGCGATTTCTGGTTGTTCTGTATGTCGTCTCTCTGATCCAGTTGCACGGGATGAAACTATTTGTGGAGGCGGTGGCGGTGCCAACTATACAGCGGGAACTATACGGCCAGAAAATTTATTCCCATCATATAGTTGGTCGTTAAACCGTCTGTGTGCCTTGATCACTTCGGGTTTTCTTATGTTATTATTTATATTTCCCAAATAAGCGATTTAAATTGTTTTTGACACCTTTTCTCCTCAGTATAACTGCTCCAAGAATTGTGTCCATCGTATCCATCATCTGTCCTGATCCTGGTGAAAATAGACATAAAATGTGCACGAGAGCACCGTAAAATACCAAGATCCTACATCTACAATGCAAAATAATAATATAAAACATGATGCAAATATGCACTCATTAGTTACTCAGCGCTGGCATATGCATCTGCGCGGACTGAGCCAATGCCACCACCTCCTGGATTCTCCTTTTCTCTTATGCAATCACAAGTGATTCGACCAAGTTTGACCCGGCTGAAGCACATTCTATCGAGCTCCTGAAGTCCCCAGTTATTGTGATCACTCCGTTTGGCCCAGTTAATTTCATTTTCAAGTAACTAATGTGTGTACTTTCCATAAACTTGTGAAGAGCGGGCCTGCCGAGTAACGCGCGTGATACGCGATTTCCAAGTTCACAACCTCAAACTCCAAATTCTCAGTCTGATAGTTCTCCCTTGTGCCGAATAACACATCAACCCGGACCTTGCCAATGGGCTCACAAGAGACCCGGAACAATGCCGTAGAAAGTTGTCCTTGTTGCTTGGAGCATGTTCTCCGATATTCCCAACTTGTGCATTGTATCCTTGTACATGATGTTGATGCTACTGCCATTGTCAATCAGCACCTTGGAGAATCTCACATTAATATTTGGCCCAATGAACGTCGGATCCAGCACTAGTGCATATGATCCAGGACTCGGCATGATCTTGGGGTGATCCTTGATATTCCACGTAATCTCCTGATCTGCCCAAGGCATATACCTCGTCACAGCTGGCATAACTGCATTCACCTCCATATGTTGGCATTGCAAGCTCTTTCTATCAGTTTCCTCAATGGTGAACACACGGTAGCTCTGGTGATGTTCTCTGCATTCATTTCTCTCGTCATTTCTAGGATACCATTGGTTCTGTTGCTGTTGATTATCTACCTGATACACTGCATCTCTCCTATCTTGATTTTCATACCTCGGCGGAGGTGGTGGTAGCATCAGTTGCTGCCCATTTTCCTCAGTAAGCTCCTGCTGCCGAGGTGCATCATGGCAAGGTGTATCATGCCCAGGTACCTGAGCATTCCCTAAACCACCTTGCTCTATTTTCTTCATCCACTCACATTGTCGGGTCGTATGATTCGCCGGGTTATTCAGGCTTGGCGTGTGAAACTTACACGGCTTATCCAACATAGACTCGTATGTATACCTCGGCCTATCCTTGTTTTCCTGCCACTATTTCTTTTGTTTTGGTGTCCAAGTTTTCTTGCCATCATTTCTTGGAGTCCACTATTGCCCTCCAGTTTTCTGATGCTGACTAGCATTGGCATTTGGCTGATCCTGATCTACAGCCATAACTTGTTGTGAACAGTATCTGTAATCCGGTTGATCATCTCTCCTTTTACCTCGGAAGTCATTCTGCCGAGATGACCCGGTTCCATCTCGGTTATAGTACTCTTCATTTGATTCACTTGACATTAGCCGAGGTTGAGTCGGATCACCCAACACATACGAATCAGCTATTCGGATTTGTTTCTGCCAAGGTAGTTGGCATATCCCTTAGCAGCCTTTGCCACAGCATACTCGCATACCTACATCCTTGTGCAAACCAGGCAATAGCTTGCGACTCAATTACCCCCTCACAGGAGTTACGTACATTGCACCAGCGCGTTAAGAACTCCCGGTCAGTCTCATTTGGCCTTTGCTTGCACATTTCTAGTGTATGTGGCCTATACAGCCTCTTATAGGTGCTCACAAAGTTGCTGATGAACAATTCCTCAAAATCTATCCAATAGTTAATACTTCCTGGCGGCAAATTGTTTAGCCAGACCCTTGGTGGCCCTTCCAACATCTACGACACATATCTCATAGCCCATCTCAAATTGCCTATGGCATTGTTCATAGCAGTTGCATAGTCAATGAGCCAATCCTCCGGCTTAGTGTTGTTGTCATACATCTTTGTTCCTTTGGCCAACTGAAAGTTCGGCATAGGTGGTTCTCTGATGATCTGAGGTCCAAAGCATGCTGGACCCAGAGGACCTTGTCTCTCAATCATCTCCGACCTATAGATTTGGTCCAACTTCAGAGTTGCATCATCTGGCTGCAAATTCTTGTTTCCCAATCTCGATCCTATCACATGGTGCTCTGGCCTAGGAAATCTGGCATCAGCCGTTGCCGAATAACCATCATTCTATCTATCTTGACCCGGATAAGCATATGGCTACTGTATTGCCGGGCCAGCACTTCACTCTTGCCGAGGTACATATTGTGGCTGATGTTGCCGAGGTGGGTTTTGCCTTGCTCCCGCCGAGTTATGTTGTTCGGCATTGCCGTTTCTAGCGTTTCACTGACCGGCATTGCCTTGGTTGCGGTTACCTCGGCCAGCTTCACCTCGGCTTGCACTATGACGATCCTCCTCAACTTGCACTACTTTTCCTTTCCATGTCCTTGCCGAGTCATACGGGACCATCTGTTTGTTCTTTCTCCCTGAGGTTACCACCTCCTCTCTTCTAGGGCCATCATGAGGGGATGATGCTGCCCCTGCGGATTTCGCCGGGTTATTCCTTGCTGAATGAACTATATGAGAGCCTCATGCTATCGCCGGGTTTGCTTTGAGTATTTCCTCATTCTGCTTATTTGCTAATCTCACTAAGTGGTTTACTCTTTCTTGCTGCCTCTCCCGGGCTTCTCCTGTCAGACCCTCTAACTCGGACGTTGCTGCCTCTACAGCCCTGAGGTTCTTCGTCGGGGTACTATATTTCGCTAGCCCTGCTGTCACTAGGGTATCTGTATGCCCTGGCTTAGGCACATACTCATTGTCTATCGATCAGTAATTAAGTTTCTACCCCTAATTTTTATTCCATCCATACGAGTTGGGCTAATCCGGTTTGCTTTTGCATATTGATGGCCCAAAATATATCGAGCTCGTTGGGGAACCCCAAGAGGAAGGTATGATGAGCACAGCAGCAAGTTTTCCCTCAGTATGAAACCAAGGTTTAATCGAACCAGTAGGAGCAAGGAAACACCCCAAAGGTGTTGCTAGCTGAACGTTGGCAGCACGCACTACCGATGCCAGCAGCAACATGGAGACCTACACAACACAACCACAGAACACTGTCCCCAACTTGCGATGAGGTTGTCAATCTCACCGATTTTGCTAAAGACAAAGCATTAAACGTTTTGAGTGGAAGAAAGTAAGAGTTTGCAGAAAGTAAACACAAAGCAGTAAATAGTTGATTGTAGATTGAAAGTAAAAGAGAGGACCGGGGTCCATAGTTCACTAGAGGTGGCTCTCCTTAAGATAGATAACATGCTGGGTGAATAAATTACAGTGGGGCAATTGACAAACATCGAGAAAGCATACAAGCATATACTAATCATCTTGACTCCTTTGAGATTTTATTGGGCATTACAACATTATACATAGACCGCCATCCAACTGCATCTATGACTAATAATCCACCTTCAGGTTATCATCCGAACCCCCTCCAGTATTAAGTTGCAAGCAACGGATAATTGCATTATGAATTGCATGTAAAGTAAACAATATGATTGTTTTATGAACAAAGGATTGTTGTTTTCTCCCTAGTAGCAATAGCACATCTAGTACCTTAGAGATTTCATCACTTCCCAGTTACGGAGGCATGAACCCACTATGAGCATAAATACTAACTCTTGGAGTTGCTAGCATCTACTTGGCTAAGATATCTACTAACAACGGAAAGCATGCAAGATCACAAATAACAAAGACATGATAGAATCAATAATCAATCTGAAATAGCATCTCAACGTAGCCAGAGCGCGATCGCCGCCAGCACGCAGCAGACCGCGCCTTGACACCATATCACGCATGCCGCTCCGCCTCGACCCCAGCAACCCACCAGACACGGCCGTGCACCACCGCGTGACCCACAGTCGCCATGATCACCGTCGAGCATCGCCTCTGTCCCCTAGAGCGCGTGAAGCCCCCGACAGTTAGGCACCGCCCTAGCCGCGCCATTATTGCATGGTGACAGACCCGATGAACCATGCCGTCGCCTACCTCGCCATGCCGGTAGCCCCCTGTTTCGCTGTCACCGACGAGTCGCGCCCATGCCTCTTGGTCTCACCGTCGAGCCTATATAAGCAGGCCTCCCCAGCACCATCTCTTCACACCATTCCACTCCCCTCTCTCCACTGACCATTTCCCCTCTCTCTCCGGAGCCGCTCGAGCCGCCGTTCGCCGGAATTGCACCAGAGGAGGCCGTTGCAGAGGAGGAGACGCTGCCGTCGATTCCGTCCACTGCATCCCCTGTCGTGACTTTGCCTGAGCTCACCGTCGCCGTCCAGTTTGATCGCCCATCTCGCCGCACTAGCTGGAGCCCTGGTACGTCCCCAGAAGAACCCCACCGGCCGTTTAGGGTTCGGTCTCGCCGGCGACGAGTCCGTCTTCGACGATGACTGTGGACCGTTGATCTATGTTTTAATCATAGCGCCAAGATCGTCCCGTACCGCTTCGCGTTTAAAGAGTCACTCATAGGCGGGACCCCCCTGTCAGCAGCCCTCTGTGCCACGAAGCACCACTGGGCCGGCCCATTTAGTTTCCCGCCTAAGCCCGTAGATTCAAAAATAGGTTTTGCTATTTTAATTCAAACCTAGTTCTGTCCCTTAGTTTAAAAATCAATTCATGAAGATTTACTAAACCAAATTGAGTGATTCCAATTTTGTTAGAAAGCTACTGAAAAGATCTATCCAAGCCCGTTGGATTTAAATCATTTAGAGTTAGAAATTTCTCCTAGTTAAAATAACAAAACAGAAGCTTCTGCACATTCAAACATTTTTATAAAATCAACCATAATAGCTTTTGAGTTGATTCCAACTCTCAAAAATCACATTTAACCATACCTATCTGAATATATAATAATATGAAGGTTTACATGCAGTGACTTTGTACTAGTACCAAAATAATGCTATATAGGCATTTCTAGTCACTTTAAATCATTAATTATTAAACTTAAACTTATTAAAATGTGATCCAACCCTTAAATCACATTCCCATATGTTAGAATATGTGGTGATGACATGTGTCCACATGATCCCATATTTTAAATGGAGAATATTAAATCTTAGTTAATTTCAAGGAGTAGAAATTACTTTTCTCCAATAAAAAGAATGAAGCTAGTTCATTAAACCTTGTGATGTTTGTGATGATACTAGATCATCAAATGTGTGCCTTAGTGTGCTAAGTAGACTAGTTAAGAATTGTTTGGTGATTGTGTATTCCGTATGTATTTATAGACAATAGTACCGACCAAGCTTACGAGGAGGAGGAGTTCTACCAAGAGGAGGAGGAAGAAAACTTCAACCACTGCATTACCCAAGGCAAGCTAACACTTGCAAGTATTATACTAGCAAGCCATCATTAACAATGCAAGCTAACCCTTGCAATCTATATAACCTAAGAAAAGGCATTAGGCATGCTTTGGTTATACCATTTTGGATTTATAGTTATTCCAAGTCTTATTTACAAGCTTTACTTCCTTTACTTTGCCAAAGTCCTTTACTTGTTTAAAGGTAGCATAAAGAGTATAAAACTTGACCTATATAGTTAGAATTAAATGTCATTCTATGGCATGAGATTGACATTAGCATCCCACTTTAGTGAACACTCTTAACTTAGTAGTTGGAACCAAACTCAAAAATTGATTCACTTTAGATGGGAATATATGGTGAAAATGACTTGTGAAAACCTTGGAATGATGAGTCATCCTATTGAGATGTTTTGACATGTGTTGAGAAACACAAATGGTTTATGATGATGAAAATGTTGAGGCATGAGCCTTAGCCCTTTTACAAAACTGATGGTTGGGTTCGGAAGCGATACCATTCCAAATTTACCGTACAACCACAATACCTGAATTGGGTAAGGCTTAGCCGGAAGTTTATATGCATTAGTATTAGTTCCCTCGCGGGAGAGGTTTGAGCTGAGGCTACCTCTCAATGTTGTCCACCTATGCAGTGCCCAAGATGACAGATGTTCATGGTTGGGAGGCCATGCTCATAGGAGAGGTGTTTATACTAGGGTGTGTAAAGGAAAGGTTATGTTTGATTATCTGCATTGTAAGTATGATGATTCAGGGTTATCCCTGACAGATGTATCGAATCTTGTGGTGAAAGTGTACCACCTCTACAGAGTGTCAAACTATTCGAATAGCCGCATCCGCGGTTATGGACAGTTGGAGTGGCCATACCGTTCCGTTGTCAGATGTTTTCAAAACAACTTATGAAATGATTTGTGACATGACTTGACCACAACAGATTTGTGACTATGACAATTAAGTTCCCACTTAAGTGCTTTTTCAAACTTCTTTTATCTTTCTTTGTTTCTGAACTCAGCTTAGGTTTCAAACTTAACTTTACAAGTAAACTTAGAGTTAGCTTTTCCTACTAGAACTATACTACTTGTTAGTGGTAGTTTGCGAGTACTTAAAGAGTACTCATGGCTTTTTGTCCCTGGCAATTCCTATGGCCAGACTATGAAGGAGACTACCAAGATGAAGGACAGCAGGACGGCTATGATAACTAGGACTATCTCCCATCATCAGCATTGCATGTGACTCTAAAGATGGACCCCACCGCTACGCTATTTATTCCGCTACTTGATTGTACTAAGACTGGATCATGAGATCCTTATTTGTGTAAGACCTTATTTATGGTTTGTAATGGATGATACTGTGATATCCAATCTGTTATGTCTCACAAAAATGGTAATCCTAGGATTGCAAGGTATGGCATAACAGGCATCTGGGATTAAAAATCCGGGTGTTGACAAGTTGGTATCAGAGCCATCCTGACCATAGGAGACCCTAGTTAGAATGGACGTCCGAACAAAACCTTAGTTTCAAATCCAAAGTTAGTTTTTGTGAAAATCTATTTCCTCTTTTACCCTTGGGATTCTTTCTCTCAAAAAAATCATGTTCCTCCAAAATTCTTACATTACTACATAAAACTTTGACACACTTGATCACTTCACTAACTTTCTCATCCTAAATTCTTATAGATGGAAGCCCAATACAGCAAGTGATACCAGTTGGGAAACGGAGACCAACTGATCTTCGAGAGGGACTTAGATGCACTGTCTGAGTTCTTGGAGCGTCCTCATCTGGAATTCCTTGGAGCTCAACTCCCGGGTCCACCAGGAGGAGATTTACAATGGCTAGTGACTGTTGATCTTCGAGGCAAGATAGAAGCACCAGTATCCGGGAGGATTCAGTTCTTGGTGAGGGAGAACAACTGGCTAGATGGATTAGCCAGGGCAATGCATGAAGCTCTCGCACGTCTATGTGCCCTCAGTGTCAACCTCATCTAGGGAACCCGCTTTGTTCACTATGCAAGGCGTGATTCCATGGGAATTCCGCTAGAGATGCCAAGTCACCCAATACTGAAGCATCAAGTGGAGAACCTCGACTTCCTACTGTACGACAGACAGAAGGAGTTGGACAATGCAAGAGAGCTAGCTAACCACAACCTTGCCATTGCAGCCTAGAAGGCCCAAACTTTCTCACTACTAGTCCAGGATCGTCAGTCTCTTCGCCGTCAGCGTGCCAAGAAGGATCGCACCATCGACCGTCTTCGCAAGAAGGTGGCCGACCTCGAGAAGACCATCAAGGAGCAAGAAGCTCAGCTTGCCGTAAAGGAACAAGAAGAGGAAGGTGAAGATATCCAAGGGGATATTGACTCTTACCTTAGCAATGATGATGCCTTTCTGGAGGAAGATGCCGTGGACCTTTCTAGAGTTCAGCTTGGGGATGTTGATATGTTGTAAAATGTATTGATGGCTCAATACACGGCGCCCAGAAAAGTGTTTGGTGCGTGGTGTTGATGTAGAGCTCGTTGGGAACCCCAAGAAGAAGGTATGATGAGCACAGCAGCAAGTTTCCCTCAGTTATGAAACCAAGGTTTAATCGAACCAGTAGGAGCAAGGAACCACCTCAAAGGTGTTACTAGCTGAGCTTTGGCAGGGCGCACTACTGGTGCTAGTAGCAACGTGGAGACCTGCACAACACAACCACAGAACTGTGTCCCCAACTTGCGATGAGGTTGTCAATCTCACCGTGTTTTGCGGAAAACAAAGGATTAAACGTATCGAATGGAAAGAAGTAAAAGTTTGCAGAAAGAAAACACAAAGCAGTAAAAGATTGTAGATTGTATGTAAAGACAAAGGACCGGGATCCATAGTTCACTAGAGGTGGCTCTCCTTAGATAGATAACATGCTGGGTGAACAAATCACAGTGGGGCAATTGACAAACACCGAGAAAGCAATACATGCATATACTAATCATCTTGACTCCTCTCAGACTTGATTGGGCATTACAACATAATACATAGACCGCCATCCAACTACATCTATGACTAATAATCTACCTTCAGGTTATCATCCGAACCCCCTCCAGTATTAAGTTGCAAGCAATATATTATTGCTTTACGAACTGCGTGTAAACTAAACAATACGATTGTTCTATGAACAAAGGATTGTTGTTTTCTCCCTAGTAGCAACAACACATCTAGTACCTTAGAGATTTCTGTCACTTCCCTAGATTACCAGAGGCATGAACCCACTATCGAGCATAAATACTAACTCTTGGAGTTGCTAGCATCTACTTGGCCAACATAGCTACTAACAATGGAAAGCATGCAAGATCACAAATAACAAAGACATGATAGAATCAATAATCAATCTGAAATAGCATCTCAATATCCATCGGATCCCCGTAAACACAACATGTAAGGATTACAAATAGATGATCTTGATCATGAACGGAGCTCACAAGATCTAAACATGAAAGCACAAAGGAGGAGAAACCAGCCATCTAGCTACTACATGGATCCGTAGTCCAAGGATGAACTACTCACGCATCACGCCGGAGGCTTGCATGGTGATGGAGAAGGCCTCTAGGGTGAATTCCCCTCTCCGGAAGGGTGCCGGGAAGAGCTTCAGATCCCCCCGATCTAGGGATGGAGATGACGGTGGCTATAGACTCTTTCGTGGATTTTTGATCGGGTACTTAGGGTTTTCGTCCCGAGGGCAATATATAGGCGGAAGGAGAGGCCGATGGGGTGATGGGGTCGCGGACCACCTGGCAGGCCAGCCTGGCCGCTGCCAGTGGTGTGTGACCCCGGCCCTCTCCATCTCGTATTCTAGCACTTGATCCCTTCCGGAAAAATAGGCACTTGGGCTTTTATCCCGTCCAATTCCGAGAATATTCATTTTCTGACTTTTTTAGAACCAAAACAACAGAAAACAGGCAGCTGGCACTGTGACTCTTGTTAATAGGTTAGTCCAAGAAATCATAATAAAAGTACTCCAAAGTTGGAACAAAACACAAGAAAGTGGATAAAACCAAGCATGGAACATCAAAAATTATAGATACATTTGCAATGTATCAACATCCCCAAGCTTAACTCCTGCTCGTCCTCGAGTAGGTAAGTGATAAAAAGAAAGAATAATTTTTGAGGTGACATGCACCATCAAAGACTTGATCAAAGTATTTGCAAAACATTCAAGGCTGAGATCATAGTACTTCAATCATAACATGAAAGACAAAGTTCTAGCAATAAGCAAAGAAACTATGATGCAACATGAAAAGGCACAAACAAAAGATTCATGAATAACAATGCTTTGCAATACTTTTGTTTGTTTCGCATAAAGAAAACATAGCATAATAGTATTCAGCTTGTCCCTCAATAGAGTAGCAAATATAAATGCATAGGACACCTTCAAAGTTCATAAGAGTGACTAGATACAATAGTTTCAAACAAGCAATAACAAGTTATGCATCAATCAACTAGTCTTGGGACAATGCACATAGAACTAAGAATGGCCACTATGCTCTCAAAGTAAGTGCACAAAGATAGAAGGTGGAGACTCAATATAATGGTGGAAGAAAGGCCTTTTGTAAAAGGAAGTAGGGATTCAAGTCTCATAAAGAGCTTCCAAAAATTATGATACTTATAGCTTTCAGCTCTCGTTGCCCCTATCATAAGCATCTTGAAGTGATTAAGGTTAAAGTGAACAAACTATGATGTACATGCTTGACGAAGTATAAGTCAGAAATCTCATGTCCCGTGTATACGAGGGCCGCTCCTCATGCTACTCAAGTTTAGTCACCGGTAAGTTCTTGTCATCGTAAGTACATGTGTATCATAGAGAACCGCCAACGGGGTACCCCTTACCCGATGATACGGAAGAATCCCCATATCAAAATGACAAGGCAAGCAGATAACGAGCATCTCAGCATTCTTCTTATTTACCATGGGAATATGGTGCTTTTTTCTCTCTTTCCTCTTTTCATAGTATCTCTTTTTTTTCTCTTTTTTTCTCAATAGGACTCTTTTTTTTATAAGAAGAATGCTTCATAGACAGCTCATTATGGTTACGCTGCAGGATTCCACCATGTCAGCATGGATTAGACCAGCGGCCCAGGCGTTTCTCTAACACATATACATAACTCCATGGACTTACAAGCTCCCCTTTCATTTCACACCGACGACATCCATATACAAAAGAGCATGATATCCACTAGGTACAAGTACCAAGTGCAATGTTGAAAGCGTTCCCCATGAAAGCATGGTTCTACTAATTCCCAACAAATATGTGCAAGCATATACAACATAGAAGACACAATGGTTCAAGTTTATTAGAGGCAATAAAGTAAAGTGTGCCATCAAGTTCGTGAGAGCTTTAATCACTAGTTTTCTCATAACAAGTGGAAGGTAAACAAAAGCATGAATATACTTGGAATAGCATAAGCTAGTAGGTAGGTATGGTGGACTCGTTGGAAAAACTTGGTTTAGGGAGTTGGATGCATGAGTGGAACTCATACTTTGTTGTGGAGGCTAGCAAAAGACTAGGAGCGACAAACTAAGAGAGCAATAATGGCCATAATCATGCAGAGCGACAAAACATCATTGATCAAAGCATAAAGTGATACTACAAGTTGAAAACTAAAGGATCATAAAGGCTATGGTGACTTGAGATAGTCATAACATGGTGTGAGCATGCGCCAAGTCAACCCAAATAAAGCATCAAAGGAGTATACCACTATAATACGCTTTAATATGCTAAAACAACGCATGATTCATCCAAGGCACATTAAGCAATCTCAATTGTTTATAACAAGTCATGCTACAGCAAAGAATAACAAGCATAAAGCCAAAACAATATCAAGCACGGCATGACAAAGCACAGGCCACGGTCAAAAACGAGCTCTTTTTACCACATAAGCATGAACTTTCCTACTCTTTTCCAAACCAAACCAAACTATTTGCAAACCAAAGTGTGAAAGAGGGGGTCCAACCAACTTATTCAAAAAACTAAGCAAACCAAGCAAACTAAAAACCAAAACAAAAACGAAAAAGAAGACGCTCCAAGAGAAACACAATTGTGCACGAAACAATAAAAATGAAGCGTTTGGAAGAAACCTGAAATTTTTATTGATGAAGAAGGGGATGCCTTGGGCATCCCCAAGCTTTGACGCTTGTACTTCTTGGATATTTCTTGGGGTGACACGCGTGGCATCCCCAAGCTTGATCTTTAGTCCATCCTTCATCTCATTACTCATTCCGTCCATACACCTGAATTTTTTCCTTCATACAAAACTTCACACAATCTCATTAGCAACATTAGTGCACTTAAGATAAATAAGTCTCAAGGTTCAGTTCTAACACCAAATAAACTTCCATTAGATCACTAGCTACTGTAGCACTTCCCTCAAAAAGCTCAATTCCCCAAAGGAACTCGAGAAGGAACTAACAAGAAGCAAATGCAGAAAATGGCAGAAATCTGTCAAAACAGACTAGCAGGTAAAGACGAATTTTTTTGAAGACCTTCTGTTGCTCAAATCAAAAATTGTTGAACTAACGAAAGTTAGATAATAACCTGGGTCAGAAGCACAAAAAATTACAGCTCAATCCAACGTACAGAGCTCTCTCAGGAATTTTTACGGTGAAGCACCAAAATCTGTTTCGGGACAGCAACTTTCCCAATCATTACTTCACTCTCATTAGAGGTTACTCTTGGCACAAAAAGCAAATAAAAAGGATAAGGAGAGATTATTACAGAGTTAATAACTTCCAATACTCAACTAAAACTCTTGGGTTATCTCCCAACAAGTACTTTTCTTTAACGCCTTTAAATTAGGCATAAGAACCAAAGAAAGAATCAAGTGTTCTCAAATGAAGAAACATTAAGATCAATACCAGAAATATTTTCAACAAGGCATGGTATATCATCCAAATAAGTTCTAGAGGATCCTCTCTCAATGCTCCTGGGTTCACTATTCTCATCAAAAGGGTTTGCAGGAACAATCCAATCAAGATTCTTTTCTATGGCATCATGTATTGCTACTAGTTTAAATGGTATTGGTATCTTAGGTTCCTCCCCATTAGGTTCGGTTTTGTTCATCTTTTCTCGCGTACCAACAACATCTACACATGAGCCTAGCATATTGAAACGTTCAAAAACTTTTCTAGCTTCCTTGGCAACATCATAGAACTCCTTAAACAAAGTTTCTAGAATAAAATCCCTCTTTTCAGGATCCTCAATTTCTTTAAGCTTAAGAAACATTACTTGCATTAAGGGGTTGAGGTTAACAAACCTAGCTTCTAACATGTGAATTAAAGAAGCTGCAGCAATCTCATAATTTGGAGCAAGTTCTACAAGGGATCTATCCTTAGTATCTTCATGTTTGCTAACATGATTAAAGAATTCTTCAATATTGTCTTTCCCAATTATAGAACCACTACCAATTGGAAGGTCTTTCAGGGTGAATGTAGGGATCAACATGGTGAGCTAAGGGAGAGGTGACAACTAAGGGAGACTTAATTTTTTTTGTGTTTTCAAATAAGAAAGCAAACAAGTAAAACTATTTTTTTTTGGATTTTTGAAGAACAAAACAAGCAAACAAAGCAAAAAAAGGAAACTAAGCAAAACAAAAACAACAAAGTAAAGAGATTGGTTATGAGGGACTCCCCTTGTGAAGATGTCCTTGACTCCCGGCAAGCGCCCGAGAAAAATTGCTTGATGGCTCAATACACGCCGAAAAGTGCTTGGTGCGTGGTGTTGATGTAGAGCTCGTTGGGAACCCCAAGAGGAAGGTATGATGAGCACAGCAGCAAGTTTCCCTCAGTTATGAAACCAAGGTTTAATCGAACCAGTAGGAGCAAGGAAACACCTCAAAGGTGTTACTATCTGAGCTTTGGCAGGGCGCACTACCGGTGCTAGTAGCAACGTGGAGACCTACACAACACAACAACAGAACTTTGTCCCCAACTTGCGCTGAGGTTGTCAATCTCACCGTGTTTTGTGGAAAACAAAGGATTAAACGTATCGAATGGAAAGAAGTAAAAGTTTGTAGAAAGTAAACACAAAGCAGTAAAAGATTGTAGATTGTATGTAAAGACAAAGGACCGGGATCCATAGTTCACTAGAGGTGGCTCTCCTTAGATAGATAACATGCTGGGTGAACAAATTACAGTGGGGCAATTGACAAACACCGAGAAAGCAATACATGCATATACTAATCATCTTGACTCCTCTGAGACTTGATTGGGCATTACAACATAATACATAGACCGCCATCCAACTGCATCTATGACTAATAATCCACCTTCAGGTTATCATCCGAACCCCTCCGATTAAGTTGCAAGCAGATTATTGCTTCTGAACTGCGTGTAAAGTAAACAATACGATTGTTCTATGAACAAAGGATTGTTGTTTTCTCCTAGTAACAAAGACATCTAGTACCTTAGAGATTTCTGTCACTTCCCTAGATTACTAGAGGCATGAACCCACTATCAAGCATAAATACTAACTCTTGGAGTTGCTAGCATCTACTTGGCCAAGATAGCTACTAACAACGGAAAGCATGCAAGATCACAAATAACAAAGACATGATAGAATCAATAATCAATCTGAAATAGCATCTCAATATCCATCGGATCCCCGCAAACACAACATGTAAGGATTACAAATAGATGATCTTGATCATGAACAGAACTCACAAGATCTAAACATGAAAGCACAAAGGAGGAGAAACCAGCCATCTAGCTACTACATGGATCCGTAGTCCAAGGATGAACTACTCACGCATCACACCGGAGGCTTGCATGGTGATGAAGAAGGCCTCTAGGGTGAATTCCCCTCTCCGGCAGTGCGGACCACCCACAGCACGGGCCAAGCCTGGACGCCTTGGCCCCTGGCCCCTCTCCGTCTCGTGATACGGCACTTGATCCCTTAGGAAAAAATAGGCACTTGGGCTTTTGTCCGTCAATTCGAGAATATTCATTTTCGACTTTTCTAGAACCAAAAACAACGAAAGAAAAGGCATTTGTGGCTCTTGTTAATAGATTAGTCCAAGAAATCATAATAAAAGTACTCCAAAGTTGGAACAAAACACAAGAAAGTGGATAAAACCAAGCATGGAACATCAAAAATTATAGATACATTTGCAATGTATCACGTATCTATAATTTTTGATGTTCCATGCTTGGTTTTATCTACTTTCTTATGATTTGTCCACACTATGGAGTACTTTTCATATGATTTCTTGGACTAAACTATTAACAAGAGCCATAGTGCCGATTACTGTTTTCTGTTTTAGTTGAAAAGTCAAAAATGAATATTCTCGAGTAAACCGGACAAAAGCCAAAGTCGTTATTTTCCCGGAAGATTTATGGATCCGTAGGAGAAGGAGGCGAGGTGGCCAAACCACCCCTAGGCGCGGGTTCCCCCAGGCCGCGCCAGGGCATGGTGTGGGACCCCTGGCTGGCTACCGACCTCACCACTTCGCCTATATATTCCTCCCGATACAGAAACCCTAAATCGTCAAGCCTCTAGCCACGAAAAGTTCCCCAGCACCGCCGCCACCGAATGGGAGATCCGGGGGACAGAAAGTCTCTATTCCAGCACCCTGCCGGGACGGGGAAGTGCCTCCGGAGCCATCTCCATCGATCTCCACCACCATCTCCATCGTCGTTGCTGATTCCCATGATGAGGAGGGAGTAGTTCTCTCTCGAGGCTAAGGGTTCTACCGGTAGCTATGTGTTCATATCTCTCTATGCATGATCTTATTGAGATCATGAGATTGTAATCTATAGATCTACCTTTCTACTCAAGTGCTTTAATAGATCTCTGCTCTCCCCATATGTGTGAAGTTGACAGTGTGCACACCATGGTGGCACTTAGGCTAGAGATTACAAATACTTTTTATGAGTTATATTTGGAGTTGGATGTATCTATGAAATTGTGGTGTTTGTTGGAACCATCTAGTGCTCAAGGTGATAGTGTAGGGTTATCTAGATGCGGAAAGTGAACTTTGAGCTGTGCTGTTATAGCCCTACCATCGATTAGAGTGTTCAACCGGAGAGTGGTTTAGAGTAGTATCTTGAAGATAATATATTTATATGAGAGTGTTCACTAGTGAAAGTATGATCCCTAGGCCTTGTTTCTAAGCATTGAAACACCGTTTGCAACTAGATTTGTTACATGTTTGCTTGCTGCCATCTTTATTTCAGTTTGCCTTTAGTCTCTTCCACGCCATCAAGCTATTTTCTGGCACCGTTGTCTTATATCTATACCACTTGTATTTCACTATCTCTTCGCTGAACTAGTGCACCTATACACCTGACAAGTGTATTGGGTGTGTTAGGGACACAAGAGACTTCTTGTATCTTGATTGCAGGGTTGCTTGAGAGGGATACCTTTGACCACTTCCTCCCTAAGTTCGATAAACCTTGGGTGATCCAATTAAGGGAAACTTGCGGCTGTTCTACAAACCTCTGCACTTGGAGGCCCAACAACTGTCTACAAGAATAGAAGTGTGTAGACATCACTCCTGTAGTGACAACAAGCTGCCACAAGAACAAGTTATCAATAACAAAACACCAAATCTAGATATTAACGAGAATACTAGATCGGGGATTTCTCCAAGTGAATGGAGAGGAGTTGATGCGCTTGATTCGTGATGACAATGTAAGTTGTCTCCTCCTTAAATTCCCCTAAAGATCGAGGCCTTCGGGTGGTTGAAGTGGGAGATCTAGAGAGAGAGCACTTGCAACAGGTCTGGCAATTTTTCGAGTGAATCAAGAAGTCTGAATGGAGGGGATGAAGGGGCTTTTATACCCCCTGCACCCACTGAGCCGTTGGAGCCATTTGGGGCCAGATTATCCGGCCCAAGTGAGGGCTGGATTATCCGGCCCAAGTGAGGGCTGGATTATTCGGCCTGGGAAAAACTCCGCCCCAGACTCGGATTATCCGGCAAATAATCCGCCCCTACTAAGAGCGACGCGCTGAGCCTGCCCTTGAGCGTCTCCTGGGGCCGGATTATCCGGCCCCATGCGAGGGCCGGATTATTCGGCCAGGGGAGGAAAAACCGCCCCTACTCAGAGCATCCTGCCTTGGCTACCTTTGATCATCTTCTGGGGCCCAGATTATCCGGCCCCATGCGAGGGCCGGATTTTCCGGCCAGGGAAGGAAAAAATCGTTCCTGTTCGGATTTCCGAGAGAAAATCCGAAACCACTCAGTGTTGGAAATATGCCCTAGAGACAAATAGTAGTAAGGACTATTATCATATTTCATATAGTTTATGATTAAGTTTTATATCATGCTATAACTATGTTGAGTGGAAACATCAATATACGTGTGATATACAAACAACAAGGGGTTCCCAGTGAAACTCTAGTCACTGGTTCATTGGTCAACAAATGATCATGTTTCCTGATCATATGGCATTTATGCCAGTTGGAAATGAGGTCATCTCATTCAGAGAATAATATGATGAACCAATACCCAACCTAAACATCATGACCCGATCATGTCACGAAGTTCAAGTTACGATGATTAGAAATGGATCCTCGTAGACTATTCCTTAGACCGTGAGGCTATATCAATCACTATCTCCCGAGAGTACTTAGAAAGCATCAAACGCCATCTGGTAAAACGGTGGTTACAAAGGTGTGTTCAGGTACTCGGAGGAAACCGTAGAGGCAATATATGTCAAGAGCGGGATTTGTCCGTCCATGTGACGGGAAGATACTCAAGGGCCCACTCGGTGAAGTTATATCCAATAGTTGTGCAGCGTGTGATTAGATCACGGGGATATCACTTGTCGGAACGAGTCAAGTAGCATTGTTCAGTAACGAGATTGAACACGACATGGTGATGTCATTGATTAGATCTCGGGCAATGGAAGTATCGAGTGACAAAGGGAATAAGACACGACTATCTCGGTTCAAACGACAAAAGATCTTCGTGGAATGCACAGGGGTCACATGGCCATCCAGGTCCCTCTGTCGATCATTGGTGTCCCGACCATGTCTGGAGTGTTCCCGAACAGTGGGGTATCACGCTTAAGGGCTTGATGATGCTTAGAGAGTGTTTATAGGAACGGTGGTGTCGTTGTATTGGGAACGGCAGTACCTAAGAAGGTTAGATAGAGGTGTGGGGACTAGCAGGGAAGCTATCGACGGTGTCCGCAGGCGAGATTGGATACAAGCGAGCGTAGCGAGACGCAAGAAGTACCCAGGTTCGGGGCCCTCGTGGTGAGGTAAAGCCCCTACTCCTGCCTGATCTGACTATGTGGGATATACGAGCTACAAGTGCTCCTTGAGCTGTGTTCTTTAGCTACTGCCTTAAATGCACTGAGACCAACCCTTTCTACTGAGGCCTTTCCTCTCCTTATATAGGCAGAGAGGCAACAGTCTCC
Source organism: Avena insularis (assembly GCA_023614405.1). Classification (NCBI taxonomy): domain Eukaryota; kingdom Viridiplantae; phylum Streptophyta; class Magnoliopsida; order Poales; family Poaceae; genus Avena; species Avena insularis. The sequence continues at coordinate 211,012,983 of CM042696.1, read as the reverse complement.
CTGGCCAATCCGACTGGCGGGCCCCACAGGCGGGTCCTAGCCGGCTAGTCATCTATAGTATCCAGTATGGCTTGTCTTATCAGAGTATGAGCGGTATGGCTGTCGTAGGTACAGTGGATGCCGTGCGAGCCCATCGTCAGCACAGGCCATTGTTCCAGCGTCACCCACGCAAAGTCTTCGGTATGGGCAGGTGGTTGCCCGTCTTGTCATCGTACAGGGCGTCTGCAGTAATCGACACGCACGCCGCCCCGTCCCATGATTGGGTCCGCCACGTCGTCAGATCCGGCCGCTTGATCCGATCCATCGGGTGATAGCCGCCCGTCTGTCCTGTCCGGCCAGTTCGTCACGGACACGATCCGACTGTCCTGTTTCTTATCCGGATGGGGTACCTGGGGATCATCCCCCTGACAGGTGGAATCCCTGGAAAATAGAAGGGAGAAAACCGGAAGGGTTTCGGTAAGTCCAGAGGACATCCGGAGTAGAGGTGGAAGGTGTTCCATGGCCACGGAGATTAAATGATATGTGAATGAATGTTAAATATTGATTTAATCATTTATTCATATTTATTTAATAAAGAGAAAATCATTTAAAGGTCAAAAAGGCTTAATGGGCCAATTCCGGAGGGAGAGGGCCCATTAGGGGAAAGGAGAGAGGGAGAATGGGCAAGGGGGAGGCCGGCTGGGCCTAGCGCCCATGAGGGCCCACTAGGTGGCCGGCGGCCACCTCCTCTCCTTTAGTCCCACCCCAGGACTTGAGGGGAGGTAGTACCTCCCCTCCCCCTATATATAGTGGGCTATTTGGCCTAGAAAAATACACCAATAATCAATAAAGGTCTCCCCACTTTTAGGAGGACCTCCAATTGATATTTTCTCTCTCTCTCTCTCGTGACCGTGGTCCCAAGTCTGGACTGCGCGAGCGAGAGACATCTTCACCGCGGAGCGCCGTCGCGCTGTGGGATTCGGATCCGGGAGCTCTACTTCCGCAACTGCTGCTGGATCGGGGAAGCGGGAGTCATTGTCAGGCATCGGACGTGTGTAACTCCCCGCGAGGTGTCGCACTTGAGGCACTCAAGTCGTTGGAGTCAGAAGGAGCACAAGGACTTCATCACGACCTTGAGGTCGGCTTCGGCTCGCCTACATCAACCACGCTCTCCTGAGCATTGACAACGCTTTTCGGTCTTCAACGGTAAGTTCGCGAAAAGCCCCTCCCATTACTGTATTACTAATAGATAGGTCCTGGCAGCTTTAGGGGTTCAGGGGCGTAGAGTAAAATTTATTGTTTTCATACGCGGAACCCCAACAGTGGTATCAGAGCTAGATCTATGTGTAGTAATGCTAGTACGGGTAGAACACACGAGATGTAGCGTGTGGGCGTTGATCTTTTAGTTGTTACCCTCCCACGTGTACTTGTGTATACCGCAGTAATGCTTGATGAAGCGGCCCCCAACCGACTTTACACGTTCATTCGCGAGACTGGTCCACGCTTGACATACGGCTTGTATCGTATAAAGTGACTTAGGGGGTGTCTGTCTCTCTCGCATTAGTTGGTATACCATTTGCAACGGAGGGCCCCGAAAGGGGTGTAGTAGAGACAACTACTTGATCATCGTTGTGATGAAAGTTCGTAGGTAAGAACGGTTCTTGTGCGAAAGCCCATTTAGCCACGTAAAACATGCAAAGATAAAGTAGAGGCGTCTAACTTTGTTTTGCAGGGGGTTGCTTTGTGATATGGTTGTGGCAAAGGTAAAGTAATTACCTTTTGTTACATAGCAGTAGATAGTCACAAAGGTGACGAACTGCCACGCCGGAATGACACTGGTACCCTGGTGTCTACGGTGTCGGAACCCGGTGACGGCGGATGGAGATCACGACGTGAAGAACCATATCACATAGCATTTACATTCAATGTTATTGTTTGTATGTCTTATTGTGTGCTAGTATTAGATACTCGACGGTAGCCTAATAAGATGATCCCTGTTAAAATTACCAACGATTGTGTTCCCCCTTAGTGTGCACAGCCAAAAAAGTTCTTCGGTATGAGGCGATCCAGGGTTACAGGCCTGGGTGTCAGACATATCTACGTTCGCATATAGTGGGTGTAAGCCATGTTGCACAGCGGATACACTAAGGTTGAGTTGGCAAGCCTAGCACGCCACGTAATCGAACTGGAACACGGATGGTCAAAAGATCAAGCACAAGTCGCATGAATGTTGTGACCGACGTTTAGCGTCCACCTTTGAACCCACATCGATGGCCGTGATCAATCGGGGGAGATGTGGCTGATAGGGGCCGTGTTATCACTAGGAACCCTCACTGGGGATAGGTGTTTCTGAGTGGAGTTATTATTAACTCATTTAATTATAAACTTAGTCAAAATTCCTTTTACAATTATAAATGTAGATGGGACCTTTTGTTTTGACAATTGAATGGTTAGAAGGAGAGAAGCTCAGATTAGATGGATCGAACTTCTCCATTTGGGTTGCCAGTCTCCATGTTCTCCTTAGCAAGAACGACGTGGTCGACTACATACTCGACGGGATGGATTTGGATCAGCCCACGGACCTTGAGACCCCAGAGGAGCAGAAAGACCGTTATCTCCATCGTGAGATGGCCTCCTATATTTCAGTTGTGATGCGTTTCCGAATGGTGGACGAGCTGTGGCCTTTCGTGGGTGATGTCAACCCTCGTTCGGTGATGCTACAGCTTAGGACACATTTCGTGGAGCAGACACGTATTTGGGAGCATGAGCTGATGGGAGACTTCCTCTCCATTAAGATAGAGGAGAACTCGTCACTGGACAGCCACTTGCAGCACATGTACGATGTGTACATGAGGCCAGCATACTTCCTGGACGTCTAGATTACAGGCTCTTTTGCAAATGCTGCTGTGTTGCGATCGCTGCCACCAAGCTACCAAGCACAGGTCAGGACTTGTGTAATGAGGGGCGACACGGAAACGATGGAGTTCCACCGGTTCATGACACATCTTAGGAATGTGTTGGTTGAACCAGATGTCGCTCAGGTCGTCAATGACCAAGGTATATATTAGATATACAGTTTTATAAATGTTATAATCTTGCAAACACATTGCAGTGTTAAAGTATACCTGATACTTGTTCTGTTTTGGTGAAAACAGGTCCTTCTGCATGAGAGGTGCTTGCTGGAGAGGAGGTGACGTTACATGTTGATGGCGAGCATGATGATGATGGCCGACGACACTCTCCCTCGATATTTATCATTTAGTTTGTGTTTTAGGATGATTATTGTAATCAAGAGATTGTGAACTTCTTTAGTGTGTCTCACATTTCGTGAGATGGTTATTCATATGAGTTTGTAACAAACAGTTGTTCTGCTTTTATGAATGATTTTTATTCGTGTTCATATCTTGTTTGATTACTTGTGAATCGTCCTTATTGTTTGAAACTAATTGATAATGCATCAACATTTGTAAAATATTAAAATGCCTTGTTTAAAAATAACCAATTTAATGATATGTTCATTAATGAATGAAACCATTGTTTAAATTCAAAGTTATGTGATAATATGTGAAAGTCATTCGATTTCTTTTCACATATAAATCATGCCTAAGTTCAGCAAAATAACTTGAACACCGTGTATTACTTGAATACAAAGTGTTTAAAGAATTGTTAAAAGTAAATACATATTGGATGTATTGTGTTTTAACGAAAATGGTAATTATCATTAAATAATTGTTTAAATGTGTAAAGTAGTTTACCAAAGGAAACATGAATATGAAACAATTTGATTTGATCAAAGTGTTTCATCAACAAAGGGTATAAATGTAAAAGAGAATCCAATTACTATGATTTGATCAATAGTAATGAAGTTCAATTTTATAAGAATGGCATAAAAGTGATTCTGGAATGCAAAGTGTTTTGAGACATCAAAGTACAAAGGCATCACAATATGATATTAGATATCAAAAAGGGGGTTGAATAGAAGGCACCAAATAAATCGTTGTAGTATAGATGTAGAGACCAATAGTTAGAAATAGTTAGCACTCAATTAGAATGTAGTAAACCATTTGAATTCGTGAAAGTTTTGGGGTTATTCAATATAACTAAAACAATAGCGAATAAGTCCTTGTAGTGTATTCATTGGAAACTTTGAATACGAAATCCATAGCTGAGACCAAAAGGAAAGCAAGATTAATATTGCTTGGATTTTGGTGCATTCTTGAGAAAGCTCACTTCTAGTGATGTTTCTCAATTATGAAGCAAATGGAAATTAGTGTAAAACACGATGAGGATCCAAAACCCTGCATCAGAGTGTTGAGAAGCGCAACGGACAACGTTCCTGAACGATTCTCTTCACAGAAGGAAAGAATCAATGATTTTGATCATTGTGTTTTTCCCTCCACTATTGTTTTTCACCACATGAAGTAGGATTCAAAATGTAAATCCATATCCTGTATGGAGACATTTGTGAATCACTTGTCATGATTTTTGGAATATGACATACCTACGAACTACAAAGGAAATAATGGTAAACTAGAATTGTGAGAAATCCTAAAAGGAAAATTCCCTTGAGATTAGAAAGCAATTCGTTGCTGAATCTCACAAGTAAAAGGGGTTACTTGAATTTTCCCAAATGACTGCAAAGCCATAGTAGGAAAAGGGGTAAATGACTAAAGCACAATTTGTCAAGTATTGGACAAATTCAAATGAATTTGATTCATGTGTGCTAAATGTCTAGTGGATTTAAAACTAGTAAAGTACTAGTATCTCATAATAAATCTCCAAGTTTGATATTTGATCAAAGTATTTTGAAGTTATTCAAATAGTAAGGAGATATGCAATTTGCATAAAATTGAGTGGGAGCTATGAAAGTCTTCTTGAAACAATATGTGATTGACATATTTTTGAGTGGGAGCAATGTAAGTCTCAAATTCAAATATGTGGGAACATATCTTGAGTGGGAGCTTATAAGAGTAATTCTTAAATGTGTTAAGAATGAAAGGCGCAAATACTTATGAATAATGATTCATAAGATGTAGAAGTTGATAATAGGTATATTATGATATTATGTAGTATTCCTTAAGGGATTCTGAAAATGGTTTCAGGATAGAAGTTAATTAAGGAACTAGTCCTTAATAACTCAAATTAGGAATAGCATTAAGTTTAACATCAACGGTTGAAAGAAAGAAAAGGATGATTGTCATCCACTATGTTGAGACATAGGTTTTATCTTAGAAACCATGATGATAACTTGGCATAATATGTGAACCAATTAAGGAACGTGTGAAAGTGATTGAGTTCGAATCACAGAATGTTTGAGCTAAGTTTTGTCCGCAATGTCTAATAGAGAACTGTGGACATATTTTCCAAATCCATAAAAGATAGCATATCTTAAAGCATAAAGAGTTATGTTATAAGGGAATATGTTGGAAACTCCTGTAGATGCCAATTAAAGTCAAGTAGGAAGCGAGGTGAACATAACATCGAAAGTTGCATAGAGTGCACTGGTGTTTCGATGAATACATTTATAATAATAGATAAGGGTACCATCTAAAGTGTTGTATAATGTTATGGTGGGGCTAATTCGCTTTTAACATAGAATGATGTGTCCCAGGGCATAGTGCCCATGAGAAAGCCCTCGAGGTTGATCTAACGTCACTGTAGGCTCCTGGAATCAGGACTCGTTCTGCTGCCATAGCGACAATACATACACATAGATGGTATCATGTGATGATAAAGTATTAATGTCAATCAAGGTGACATTAGTAAGTTGCAAAGGATTTGGGAATGTAAAGTACAGACCCAAGGCTCAACCTCTTCCATGAGCAAGCATGTTCAGGGTACCGGACATATGGTGCCAATGATTGAGAACAAAATGCAGCTAGTGTATTTGTACTCTAGTGCAAGTGGGAGACTGTTGGAAATATGCCCTAGAGACAAATAGTAGTAAGGACTATTACCATATTTCATATAGTTTATGATTAAGTTTTATATCATGCTATAACTATGTTGAGTGGAAACATCAATATACGTGTGATATACAAACAACTAGGGGTTCCTAGTGAAACTCTAGTCACTGGTTCATTGGTCAACAAATGATCATGTTTCCTGATCATGTGGCATTTATGCCAGTTGGAAATGAGGTCATCTCATTCGGAGAATGAGATGATGAACCAATACCCAACCTAAACATCGTGACCCAATCATGTCACGAAGTTCAAGTTACGATGATTAGAAATGGATCCTCGTAGACTATTCCTTAGACCGTGAGGCTATATCAATCACTATCTCCCGAGAGTACTTAGATAGCATCAAACGCCATCTGGTAAAATGATGGTTACAAAGGTGTGTTCAGGTACTCGGAGGAAACCGTAGAGGCAATATATGTCAAGAGTGGGATTTGTCCGTCCATGTGACGGGAAGATACTCAAGGGCCCACTCGGAGAAGTTATATCCAATAGCTGCGCAGCGTGTGATTAGATCACGGGGATATCACTTGTCGGAACGAGTCAAGTAGCATTGTTCAGTAACGAGATTGAACACGACATGGTGATGTCATTGATCAGATCTTGGGCAATGGAAGTATCGAGTGACAAAGGGAATAAGACACGACTGTCCCGGTTCAAACGACAAAAGATCTTTGTGGAACGCACAGGAGTCACATGGCCATCTAGGTCCCTCTATCGATCATTGGTGTAGGAGTGTCCCGACCATGTCTGGAGTGTTCCCGAACCGTGGGGTATCACGCTTAAGGGCTTGATGATGCTTAGAGAGTGTTTATAGGATCGGTGGAATCACCAAAGAATAGAAGTGAGAAAACCGGAAGGGTTTCGATAAGTCCGGAGGATGTCTGGAGTGGAGGTGGAAGGTGTTACATGGCCACGGAGATTAAATGATATGTGAATGAATGTTAAATATTGATTTAATCATTTATTCATATTTATTTAATAAAGAGAAAAACATTTAAAGGTCAAAAAGGCTTAATGGGCCAATTCCGGAGGGAGAGGGCCCATTAGGGGAAAGGAGAGAGGGAGAAGGGGCAAGGGGGAGGCCGGCGCTAGCCCCCGTCTTGGGACCCACTAGGTGGACGGCGGCCACCTCCTCCCCCTCCTCTCCTTTAGTCCCACCCTGGGACTTGAGGGGAGGTAGTACCTCCCCTCCCCCTATATATAGTGGGGTATTTGGCCTAGAAAAATACACCAATAATCAATAAAGGTCTCCCCACTTTTGGGAGGACCTCCAATTGATATTTTCTCTCTCCTCCTCCTCTCTCTCATGACCGTGGTCCTAAGTCTGGACTGCGCGAGCGAGAGACATCTTCACGCGGAGCGCCGTCGCGCTGCGAGATTCGGATCCGGGAGCTCTACTTCCGCAACTGCTGCTGGATCGGGGAAGCGGGAGTCATCCTCAAGCACCGGACGTGTGTAAATCCCCGCAAGGTGTCGCACTTGAGGCACTCAAGTCGTTGGAGCCAGAAGGAGCGCAAGGACTTCATCACGACCTTGAGGTCGGCTTCGGCTCGTCTACATCAACCACGCTCTCCTGAGCGTTAACAACGCTTTTCGGTCTTCAAGGGTAAGTTCGCGAAAAGCCCCTCCTGTTACTGTATTACTAATAGATAGGTCCTGGCAGCTTCAGGGGTTCAGGGGCATAGAGTAAAATTTATTGTTTTCATACAAGGAACCCCAACACTCAGAGCGTCGCGCCTTGGCTGCCTTTGTCAAATGAGTTAGGCCGGATTAGGCCCTTGATGGGGGCGGATAATCCGGCCCCCAAACACAAAAGCATTCCCTACACACTTAGCACACATGAAAAAACTCCACGGTATTGTTATCTAACACTCAAAACACAGGGAACCATGAAATGTTCTTTCAATCATAGCATCGCACGCGCTAGTTGATTCCTAACATGGTCCACGCGATGGCGAGCTTTCAGTTAGTAGTTAGTACTACGTGCTCCACGTCATAGGAGCCATCCATAGCGTCCGATGCCGATCCGACGACGGTAACGCTGGCCCGCCACCTCGTCCAACTTGGCTGGGCCCAACAAGTATGTTAAACGTGTCTTAGCTGGACTACATGTCCGTATAGGTTTGTGCACATGTTGTACACCGTCTCCTATATGTAATCATTTTGGTAATCTCTAATATATATGTGACCGGTCGGCCCTGCTAGGGTAACAACACAATCCTATATCGTGTGTTTTCATATGGTATCAGAGACAGGCTTCTTCGTCGCATCAAGACGTCGCTGAAAATCAGCTCACGTCGCTGCTTCCCGATAACATCGCTACTTCCCGATCACGACGCTGCTTCAACTCGCCATGAGTCTAGAAGCTTCATCATCATTGTCAACATCCAGATTTTTAATCCCAGATGTCTGTTATGCCATACCTTGCAATCCCAGGATTACCATTTTTGTGAGACATAACAGAATAGGTACCACGGTACATCATCCATTATAAACCATAATAAGGTCTTACAAATAAAGGATCTCATGATCCAGTCTTAATACAAATCAAGCAGCGGAAAATAAACATAGTAGGGGCTCCATCTTCAGAATCATAGGCAATGCTGACGATGGGAGATGATCCTAGTTGTCGTAGACCTCCTGTTGTCCATCATCCTAGTAGTCCTCCTCATAGTCTGGCCAAGGGAATAGCCAGGACAAAGCCATGAGTACTTTTAAGTACTCGCAAACTATCACTAACAAGTAAGGTAATTCTAGTAGGAATCTTAAGCTCTAGGTTTATTTGCAAAAGGCCAGATTTATCTAAAACTAAGTTTAGAAGTAAAGAAAACTAAGTTAATGTTATAAATCACTTAAGTGGGAACCTAGCTTTCATATCCACAACCCTATTATGGTCAATTCAAAGTCATAGTTCAATTCATATGTCATTTTGAAAACATCTGACGATGGAACAGTATGGCCACTCCAACTGTCCATGACCGCAGACGCGGCTATTCGAATAGTTTGACACTCTACAGAGGTGGTACACTTTCACCATAAAATTCGATACATCCGTCAGGGATAACCCTGAATCATCATACTTAGTATGCGGATAATCAATCATAACCTTTCAATCACACACTCTAGTATAGGCACCTCCCCTATGAGCTTGGCCTCCCAGCCATGGCCATCTGCCATCTTGGGCACTGCATAGGTGGACATTCACATTCACGAGGTAGCCTCAACTCACCTCTTTCCGTGAGGGAACACATACTAAGGCATATAAACTTCCAGTTAAGCCCTACCAAATTTAGGTATTGTGGTTGTACGGTAAAATTGGAATGGTATCGCATCCGAGCCCAACCATCAGTTTTTATAAAGGCTAAGGCTCATGCCTCAACATTTTCATCATCAAATCCTTTTGTGTTTCTCAACACATGTCAAAACATTTCAATATAATGAATCATCATTCCAAGGTTTTCATAATCATTTTAACCAAGTATTCCCATCTAAAGTGATCAACTTTTATGCTTAGCACTAGCCACTAAAGTTGAGAGTATTAACTAAGGAGGGGTGCTAATCAAGTGTAACTATCCAACTCTAATCTCATGCCTTGGAATGACATCTAAGTATAACTAGTTAGGCCTAGTTTTATACTCTTTATGGTATCTATCCTATTTTTCCAATACTCACAAAGCATTAACTAAAAGTAAAGAACTTTGGTAAAATAAAAGAATAAAGCTTGCAAGTAAAACTTGGGATTAGTATAATCAAAGTTATATAACCAAGCATGCCTAATGCATCTTGCTTAGGTTATCAAGTTTACAAGTGTTAACTTGCATAGTTCTAGCTTGCAATTAGTGATGGCTTGCATAGGTATGAGACTTGCAAGTGTTAGCTTGCCTTTAGTAGTGCAGTGATTGAAGTTCTCCTCTTCTTCTTCTTCTTCTTGGCAGTACTCCTCCTCCTCATATCCCGGGTAAGTACTATTGTCTATAAATGAACACGGGGTACACAATCACCAAACAATACTTAACTATTTCTATTTATCACACTAAGTCTCACACTTGATGATCTAGCATCATCACAATCATCACATGAAATAAAGACTTAATCTTGTTTGTCTTATTTTAGAAAAGTAAGTTCTACTCATTGAAAATACTTAAGATTTAATATTCTCCAATTAAAATATGGTATCATGTTGACACATGTCATCACCACATATTCTAATACCTGGGAATGTGATTTAAAATGGTGGTCATATTTTATAAAGTTTAAGATTATCATTTAATAGAATTAAAGTGACTAGAAATGCCTAAATAGCATTCTTTTGGTACTAGTACAATGTCACTACATGCAAACCTAAATATTTTTACGTATTCAGATAGATATTGTTAAATGTGATTTTTGAGAGTTGAAATCAACTCAAAAGCATTTATGGTTGATTTTCGAAAAATGTTTGAATGTGGAAAAGTGTCTGTCTTGTTATTTTTACTATAGGTGATTTATAATTTCAAATAGTTTGAATCCAACAGGCTTGGATAGATAATTTGAATACCTTTCTAACAAAATTGTAATCATGCAATTTGGTTTAGTGAATCTCTTTGAATTGATTTTTGAATCTACTAACAGAATTTGGTTTCAACTAAAATGAAAAATAACTATTTGAATCACTGGGTTATGCGCGGGAAACTAACTGGGGTGGCCCAATCTGCACAGCGCGGCGCAGAGGGCTAGTGATAAAGGGGTCCCACTAGTCAGTGGCTCAATCTAACCGAAACAGTATCTTTCAATCTAGGTCGTGTGATTGGAACATGATCTAACGGTTGAGGTTCATCGTCTGCGACGAACAGCTCCGACAAGGTTCTAACCCTAACGTGGCGGTGGGAGTACGTGGGGGCTCACTAGGGCTCCAGCTAGGGTCGGCGATGGGGGCGAACAACGTGGTAGACGACGGCGGTTCGAATGGTGGTTGCGGCGGCTCCTGGGGCGGCTCAAATCAACGGCTCCCTTCTTCTTCTACAGCGGCGGGCTCCGGCCAAATTCTGGCGATGCGGCGCTTGCCTTTCTCCGAGAAAGGGTGTGGGAGGTTCTGTGAGGAGTGGGGAGTGAGATGGTGTGGTGAATTGAGGTGGGGGTGGCCTCTATTTATACACCGGCGAGGGGGACCGAGCGGAATGGGCTGGCTCCTCCGGCCACGGCGGTACAGCGAGCTATCGGCGTGGCTTATGGTAAATTTAGTAATAAAAGTTTTTGTTAACCCTAAACTTAGGTGATTAGAACTTGATAATCTTGATTAGTATTTTTGGGGTGTTACAAACCTTCCCTCCTTAAACAAAATCTCGTCCCGAGATTTAAGAAAAACTAGGAACTAAAGAGATTTGGAAACTCAGTCCTAATGTAATCCTCTCGCTCCTAAGTAGCTTCTTCTTCGGTATGGTTGCTCCACTGGATATTGAGAAACTTGATACTCCGGGTCCTGGTGGTTCTGAAGGCTTCTTCCAAAATACGAATGGGTACTTCATGATAGGTTAGATCCTTGTTGATATCTATGGCTCGGTAATCGATGTTCTTAAACACTTCGGTTTTCTCCCGAACTTCTAGGCATTTGCGACGTAACGAGATATGGAACACATTATGTATGGCTAACATGTCCTCTGGCAGTTCTAGTTTATATGATACTTCTCCTCGGCGATTCAAAATCTTGAAGGGTCCAATATATCTGAGGGTTAACTTCCCTTTCAGTTGAAAACATTGCATTCCTTTCAAGGGCGATACTTTGAGATACACAAAATCTCCGACATTGAAGGTCAGGTCTCGACATCTCTTGTCAGCATAACTCTTCTGTCTGGATTGGGCGGTCTTGAGGTGTTCACGGACTTTGTGAACCTTTGCTTCGGCTTCTCGTAGGATGTCGGGTTCGAAATTCTGACTCTCTCCTACTTGTGACCAATTCAAGGGGGTACGGCACTTCCTTCCATACAGAAATTCAAATGGGGCCATTTGCAAGCTAGCTTGATAACTGTTGTTGTATGAGAATTCTGCGAAAGGCAGACAATATTCCCATTTTGATCCATATTCTAGCACATAAGCTCTCAACATATCTTCTAAGATTTGGTTGACTCTTTCAGTTTGTCCATCGGTCTGCGGGTGGTAAGCTGTGCTGAAGTTCATCTTGGTTCCTAATCCTTCTTGGACTTTCTGCCAAAATCATGAGCTAAACTGGGTTCCTCGATCTGACACTATGGTCTTAGGGGTTCCATGCAAACTGACGATTCTAGCAATGTACAGCTCTGCTAGCTTCGAACTCTGGTTGGCGGTCTTGACAGGTATAAAATGGGCCACCTTGGACAGTCTATCCACTATGACCCAAATAGAGTCATTTCCCCTACTAGAAGTAGGCAAACCGGTGATGAAATCCATTCTAACAGAATCCCATTTCCATTCTGGAATCTGCAATGGTTGCAAAATTCCTGCGGGTCTCTGATGTTCCGCTTTGACTCGCTGACAGATATCACACTTATCTATGTAGCTTCCGATTTCTCTCTTCATCTTGTGCCACCAAAATTGCTCTTTCAAATCCTGATACATCTTCGTTCCTCTAGGGTGGATAGAATAAAGAGTATCATGAGCTTCCTGCATGATAACTTGCTTCAGCTCGGAATCTGTTGGCACACAGATATGTCCTTTGTACCACAAAACTCCCTCTTCGTCGTCGGTGAATCCGGGTTCCTTCCCTGTACCGATACGACGCTTGATTCTGTCGATACTAGCATTTCCTTTCTACGCCTCCTTGATATGACTGATCAAAGTGGGTTGAAGTTCTATGCTAGCTAAAAATCCTTTGCTAACTAGCTCCGTTCTGAACTGCTCCAACTCTTCATGCAAACTTGGCTGGACCTCTTTAATCATGGTGTTTAATCTACACGACAATCTGTTAAGAGCATCCGCTACCACATTGGCTTTACCGGGGTGATAGTGAATGTCAAGGTCCTAATCCTTGATTAACTCTATCCATGTCCTTTGCCTCATATTCAGCTCCTTCTGGGTGAAAATATACTTCAGGCTCTTGTGATCCGAACAAATCTCACAGTGATTACTCATAAGGTAATAACACCATGTCTTCAAGGCTAAAACTACGGTTGCTAGTTCAAGGTCATGGGTAGGGTAGTTTTGCTCATGCTGCTTCAGTTGTCTGGACAGATATGCTATGACTTTGCCTTCCTGCATCAACACACATCCGAGACCAATCTTGGATGCATCACAATACACATCAAAAGGCTTCTTGATATCCGGCATAATCAGAATTGGGGCTGAAATCAATATCTTCTTGAGTTCTTGAAAACTTGCTTCACATTTATCCGTCCATTCAAACTTCTTATCTTTCTTCAACAGTTGGGTCATTGGTCTTGTGATGCTCGAAAATCCTTCAACGAACTTGCGGTGGTATCCTGCTAATCCCAAAAATGCACGGACTTGGGTTTGAGTGGTTGGGTCTTTCCATTCTTCAACATCTTTGATATTGGCGGGATCGACAACTCCTCCTCCTGCCGACACAATATGTCCTAGGAATCCTACTTCCTTCAACCAGAACTCACACTTGCTAAACTTAGCATACAACTGATGCTCTCTAAGGGTTTCAAGGCTGGTCCTTAGGTGTATCTCATGGTCTTCTTCTGACTTGGAATAGATCATAATATCATTAATAAAAACAACAACAAACTTATCCAGGAAGTTCATAAAAATCCTATTCATGAGATTCATGAAATAAGCGGGGGCATTGGTTAATCCAAAAGACATGACTGTATACACATACAATCCATATTTGGTGGTAAAGGCGGTCTTTGGAATATCCGTTGCACGAACCTTGAGTTGATGATAACCAGTTCTAAGATTAATCTTAGAAAACACTCTGGCACCAGTCAACTGGTCAAACAGATCCTCTATCTTTGGCAGTGGGTACTTGTTCTTGATGGTGACATCATTCAGCTTCCGGTAATCCGTACATAAACGGTTACCTCCATCTTTCTTATCCACAAACAAAACAGGCGATCTCCATGGTGATGCGCTTGGTTGAATCAGACCTTTCTCCAGCATAGCATCAAGTTGCTTCTTCAGCTCCACTAATTCATATGGGTTCATACTATAAGGTCTCTGAGCTATGGGTCTAGTTCCAAGAATTAGCTCAATGATGAACTCGATATCTCGATCTAGGGGCATACTAGGCAATTCATCTGGGAATACGTCGGGTATTCACAGACTACTCTGACTTGGTCTAGGGTTGGTTAGGCTAGACTCTTGTTGCATTTGAATTGATAGGGCAAGGTTTCAGATACATGCTCTACTGATACTCCAGAGCTACTGGTCATGGTTATGTCTTTCTTGGCACAGTCAATTAATCCTTTATGTTTCAACATCCAATCCATTCCTAGTACTACTTCCAAACCTTTGGTTCCAAGTACTATTAGATTAGCATAAAAATCTATTCCATGGATTCTGATAGGTACAGCCTTGCAAATTTTTCTAGCTTTGGTGGTTGAACCAGGTATTTGAACTATCATAACATGCTTCAATTTTGTTGGTTGAATCTTACTAGTGCATGCAAATTCTTCTCTAACAAACGAGTGCGATGCTCCAGAATCAAACAACACTCTTGCAAGTACTGAGTTAACAGAAAACATACCCAGCACGACATCGGGCGCTTCCTGAGCTTCTTCAGCATTTATGTGGAACAGACGGCCGTTGTGGTTGAGAGAGTTCCCTGGGGCAAATCTCCTTCTAGGCTGAACACGGCGTTGCTGCTAAGCGGGTGCATTCACATTGGTGGCTGCTGCAAGCTTTTTGGGGCACTCATTGGAGTAGTGACCCTTGACTCCGCATTCAAAGCAAGTAATCTGGGACTTGTCTTTTCCTGCAACAGGCACAACATTGCTTCTAGTCCTTGGGGCAGTATTGTTTTTGTTTTTGTTGTTGTTGGACTTGGGCGGTGCACGGTTGAAGTTGTTGGAGTTGTCGGGGTTGTTGTTGTGGTTTCCTCTAGACTTCAGGTTTCCTCCGCTACGATTGGGATAGTTTGTACGGGACATAGGGGTCTGTTGTTTCTTGGGGCATATCCTGCAGACGGGTTGGGGCGATACTTCTGGGTATGGTGGGATCCAGGCTGGTGCATCATTCTGCACTTGCGATTGTCATTGGCTTGGTTTATCTTCCCTTCCATCTGAATGGCAGAGTCTACTAGCTCTTCCAGATCTGCAAAACGGATGTTGACTAACATAGTCTGCATCTCATCATGTAATCCATTCAGGAACCTTTCCTTCTTCTTTGCTTCGGTGTTAATCTCATTAGGGGCATATCTAGCTAGTGACAAAAATTTGTCACGGTACGCAACTACCGTCATCCTTCCTTGCTTCAGTTCCCTAAACTCATCCCTCATCCTAGTGACCAAACCTTGGGGCACATGGGTCCGGCTGAACTTGATCTTGAATGCTTCACAAGTCATCATCTGACCTTCGTTCATGGTACGTGTGCTATTCCACCAGGCTCTTGCATCTCCTGCCAGATAATGGGTGGCAAACAATACTTTTTCATTGGCTTCAACTCCTGCAACCTCCAGGTTGTTCTCCATGGTTTGCAGCCAGTCATCAGCATCTAAGGGATCCTCAGACTTACTAAAGATAGGTGGGTTGGTATTCTGAAAGTTCTTGAGCTTGGATCCATGGTGATCCTGATTTCTGTGACCTTAGTTATTGTTGGCCATCTGAGCTATCTGTTGAAGAGTGGCTAGGTTGGCTTGGCGTTCGACTCTACTAGCTTCACGATCAAAAACTAGCATTTGCAGAATTTGCGGCATCGGGTCCTGAGATGAACTGCTTCCCCCGGGATTT
Source organism: Avena insularis (assembly GCA_023614405.1). NCBI lineage: Eukaryota > Viridiplantae > Streptophyta > Magnoliopsida > Poales > Poaceae > Avena > Avena insularis. The sequence continues at coordinate 210,997,175 of CM042696.1, read as the reverse complement.
CCACGAGTCATCTGAAGATTGAGATAGATAATGAGATAAGAGGGAAATCTCTAGGGTTCATGGCTTTGTTTCAAAAGCTTTAAACTTTGAGTTTGACTTAGGTTTTGCAAACTAACAACTTCCTCTCATTCATTCGTTCAAAGCACACCATACAAACACACACCACAACACAAATAGAAAACAGATGGTTTTAAGAACCATTTTGTGAAACTACGATATAGTGGGACCGGTATAACTCATTCCTACGGTAGTGCTCAAGTGCATCTAATCATCATCAATGAAGTCGGAATCATCATCATCAGTGTGGAACTACATGGCATCATCCTCCAGGTAGTTCTTGTCATCACTGAGGTAAGAGTAAAGATCTCCATGGATATCTTCACCTTCCTCCTCCTTCGCTTCAAGCTAGATTTCCTGTTCACAGATGGTCTTCTCGAGAGCGGCCACCTTCTTGCGAAGACGATCGATGGTGCGATCCTTCTTGTCACGCTGACGACAAAGTGATTGGCGTTCCTTGGCGAGAATGGCGAGGGTCTGGTCCTTCTTGACTGCAATGGCATGGTTATGGTTGGCGTAGGCACGGGCGTTGTCCAACTCCTTCTGCCTATCATACAACATGAAGTCAAGATTTTCCACCTGGTGCTTCAGCTCTGGGTGTCCTGGCATCTCCAACGGCATTCCCATAGAATCACGCCTTGCATAGTAAGCAAAGCGAGTTCCCTGGATCTGGTTGATGTTTTGCCCACACAGACGAGAAAGAGCTTCATGCATAGCCCTGGCAAATCTATCTAGCCATTTGTTCTCACGCAAGGTGAATTCGATCTTCCCCAAAGTGGGGGCTTCCATCTTGCCTCTGAGATCTACAACTATCAGCCATTGTAGATCTCCTCCTATGTTATCGTTGAGTTGGGCCCCGAAGAATTCCGGATGTGGGCGCTCAAGATACTCTGATAGTGCATCTAGATCCCTCTCAAAGATCAGTTGGCCTCCGTTGCCAAACTGGTAGAACTTGCAATACTAGACTTCCATCTATAAGAATTTAGGGTGAGTAAGTTAGTGAGGTGATCAAGTGTGTCAAATTTTATGTAGGAATGCAAGAATTTTTTGAGGAACATGACTTTTTTTGAAAGAATCAAGGATAAGATTGGGAATAGGTTTTCATAAATACTCACTTCTTTTGTTTTGAAACAAAGTTTTTTTGTTCAGGCGTCCATTCTAACTAGGGTCTCCTATGGTCAGGATGGCTCTGATACCAACTTGTCAACACCCGGATTTTTAATCCCAGATGCTTGTTATGCCATACCTCGCAATCCCAGGATTGCCATTTTTGCGAGACATAACAGAATTGGTACCACAGCACATCATCCATTACAAACCATAATAAGGTCTTACAAATAAAGGATCTCATGATCCAGTCTTAATACAAATCAAGCAGCGGAAAATAAACGTAGTAGGGGCTCCATCTTCAGAGTCACAGGCAATGCTGATGATGGGAGATGATCCTAGTTTTCATAGACCTCCTGCTGTTCATCATCCTGGTAGTCCTCCTCATAGTCTGGCCACGGGAATAGCCAGGGACAAAGCCATGAGTACTCTTTAAGTACTCACAAACTATCACTAACAAGTAAGGTAGTTCTAGTAGGAATCTTAAGGTCTAGGTTTATTTGCAAAAAGCCAGATTTATCTAAAACTGAGTTTAGAAGTAAATAAAACTAAGTTAATGTTCTAAATCACTTAAGTGGGAACCTAGATTTCATATCCACAACCGTGTTGTGGTCAAGTCAAAGTCATAGTTCAATTCATAAGTCATTTTGAAAACATCTGACGACAGAACAGTATGGCCACTCCAACTGTCCATGACCATGGACGCGGCTATTCGAATAGTTTGACACTCTCTAGAGGTGGTACACTTTCACCACAAAATTTGATACATCCATCAGGGATAACCCTGAATCATCATACTTAGTATGCGGATAATCAATCATAACCTTTCAGTTACACACTCTAGTATAGGCACCTCCCCTATGAGCTTGGCCTCCCAGCCATGGCCATCTGCCATCCTGGGTACTGCATAGGTGGATATTCACATTCACGAGGTAGCCTCAGCTCACCTCTTTCCGCGAGGGAACCCATACTAAGGCATATAAACTTCCAGTTAAGCCATACCAAATTCAGGTATTTTGGTTGTACGGTTAAATTGGAATGGTATCGCATCCGAACCCAACCATCAGTTTTTATAAAGGGCTAAGGCTCATGCCTCAACATTTTCATCATCAAATCCTTTTGTGTTTCTCGACACATGTCAAAACATTTCAATAGAATGAATCATCATTCCAAGGTTTTCATAATCATTTTCACCAAGTATTCCCATCTAAAGTGATCAACTTTTATGCTTAGCACTAGCCACTAAAGTTGAGAGTATTCACTAATGAGGGGTGCTAATCAAGTGTAACTATCCAACTCTAATCTCATGCCTTGGAATGACATCTAAGTATAACTAGTTAGGCCTAGTTTTATGCTCTTTATGGTATCTATCCTATTTTTCCAATACTCACAAAGCATTAACTAAAAGTAAAGAACTTTGGTAAAATAAAAGAATAAAGCTTGCAAGTAAAACTTGGGATTAGTATAATCAAAGTTATATAACCAAGCATGCCTAATGCATCTTGCTTAGGTTATCAAGTTTGCAAGTGTTAACTTGCATAGTTCTAGCTTACAATTAGTGATGGCTTGCATAGGTATGAGACTTGCAAGTGTTAGCTTGCCTTGAGTAGTGCAGTGATTGAAGTTCTCCTCTTCTTCTTCTTGGTAGAACTCCTCCTCCTCGTATCCTGGGTCGGTACTATCGTCTATAAATGAACACAGGGTACACAATCACCAAACAATACTTAACTATTTCTATTTAGCACACTAAGGCTCACACTATATGATCTAGCATCATCACAATCATCACATGAAATAAAGACTTAATCTTGTTTGTCTTATTTTAGAAAAGTAATTTCTACTCATTGAAAATACTTAAGATTTAATATTCTCCAATTAAAATATGGGATCATGTTGACACATGTCATCACCACATATTCTAATACCTGGGAATGTGATTTAAAGTGGTGGTCATATTTTATAAAGTTTAAGATCATCATTTAATAGAATTAAAGTGACTAGAAATGCCTAAATAGCATTCTTTTGGTACTAGTCCAATGTCACTGCATGCAAACCTAAATATTTTACATATTCAGATAGATCTTGTCAAATGTGATTTTTGAGAGTTGAAATCAACTCAAAAGCATTTATGGTTGATTTTTGAAAAATGTTTGAATGTGGAAAAGTCTTTGTCTTGTTATTTTTACTATAGGTGATCTATAATTTCAAATGGTTTGAATCCAACGGGCTTGGATAGATAATTTTAATACCTTTCTAAAAAAATAGAATCATGCAATTTGGTTTAGTGAATCTCTTTGAATTGATTTTTGAATCTACTGATAGAATCTGGTTTCAACTAAAATCGAAAATAACTATCTGAATCACTAGGGTCTGCGCGGGAAACTAACTAGGCCGACCCAATCTACACAGCGTGGCGTAGAGGGCTACTGATAGAGGGGTCCCACTAGTTAGTGGCTCAATCTAATCGAAACGGTATCTTCCAATCTAGGTCGTGCGATTAGAACATGATCTAACGACTGAGGTTCATCGTGTGCGATGAACAGCTCCGGCGAGGTTCTAACCCTAACGCGGTAGTAGGGGTACGTGGGGGCTCACCAGGGCTCCAGCTAGGGTCGGTGATGGGGTCGAGCGACGTGGTAGACGATGACGGTTCGAACGGTGGTCGCGGTGGCTCCTGGGGCAGCTCAAATCAACGGCTCCCTTCTTCTTCTGTAGCAGCGGACTCCGGCCAAATTCCGGCGATGTGGTGCTCGCCTTGCTTCGAGAAATGGTGTGGGAGGTTCTGTGAGGAGTGGGGAGTGCGATGGTGTGGTGAATTGAGGCGGGGAGTGGCCTCTATTTATACACGGGCGAGGGGGGCCGAGCGGGATGGGCTGGTTCCTCCGGCCACAACGGTACATCGAGCTATCGGTGTGGCTGATGGTAGGGGTGACGCGGTGCTTCCTGGCGGTCATCACGGACTTAATGGCACGGCACGGGGCGATCTGGAATGGTCGGGCACGGGCGGTGCTCTACACGGAACTGGCGGCGTTCGAGACGTCGCACGAGGGCTACGGGTCGCACGGCGGTGAACGGTGATGTCTGGGAGCTAGCTGGTGGTATGGCGAGGGTGTGCACGTGCGGCGCGTGCGAGCTGGTCGGCTGCGGCGCGTGCGAGCTGGTCGGCTGCGGCGCTCTGGCGTGCTCTCGGCACGACGCAGAGAAAATGGGCGCGGCGGTTTTCTGGTGGTCCATGGCCTGGCTGCGGTCAAGGGATGGACAGGGGGTGGCGGTGGCACCGCCTCTTGGGACAACATGGACGAGGGGCGGCGCGGGGCGAAGCCGGTCGGCGTGGCCGGCTTTAGCTTTCGGGCGGCGCATTGGTGCAACAAAGAAGGTGGGAGGTTGTCCACTGCATTGCTAGGTGCTGGGGAGACAAGGGAGTGAAATGAGGGCAAATGATCGAGTGATCACTACTCCAAATAGTGGAGTTAGGCAGGGTTTAATTAGTGTCTGCAATGTGTTCGACCAAATGGCCGCAAGAATTCAAATTTGAAATTTTTGAATGAAATTTGGTGAGTGGTCTAAACTTATGCTTGGTAGTCTCTGGTTGCTTGGGTTTGTCAAGGTGAATTGATTTGAGTGGTTTTTGCAAAATGGTGATCTTACCATATGAACTTGATTCAATTTTGAACTGTCCTTTAAATAGATTTGAAAATAGTTTTAGTGAGTTTGTAAAGAGGGATTGGGTTCACTTTTACTTGGTCTAGCAAGGGGTGAAAAGAAGTAGAAATATTTCTGTTAGAAATTCTTTACTAGGAACTCACAAAGTGGCCTAGTGGTTAACTTTGGTCAAAATGACCATTTGATCCTTTTGATTCATATTTGATTTTTTTCTTTGGATTTTGTTTGTAATTGGCCTAGATGATGTAGTATTCATCTTTAAACCATTTATTATCATTTGTAGCAATCAAACATGGCAATTTCACCCAATCATACACTAATGCAAATCACACATGCATTCATATTCAATTTAGTAATAAAAGTTTTTGTTAACCCTAAACTTGGGTGATTAGAACTTGATAATCTTGTTTAGTATTTTTGGGGTGTTACACTCATCCATGGCGCCCTCTGGAGGTTCGCTCGGCGAGTCCCTCTCGGAAAAACTCACAGGAGAGAACTTCATGATCTGGAAGACTCAGGTCATGCCGATGATCCGAGGCGCGCAGTTGGCTGGCTACCTCGATGGATCAATCAAGGCACCAGAGGAGGAGCTCACCGCCAAGGATGACAACGGGAAGGATGTAAAGATTCCCAATCCCGCCTAGGCTCGCTAGATCGCGCAAGATCGGGCTGTGCTTGGTTACCTCCTCAGGAACATGATGAGGGAAGTTTTGATCCAAGTCTCCGGGTTAGAAAGCTCAGCGGAAGTATGGGCATCAGTGACGGAGATGTTCTCTATGGTGTCATAGAGTCGGATCGTCCAGCTACGGACTGCACTGGCCAAGACTCAGAAAGAAAACATTTCTGGAAAAGCTTATTTCAACCGAATCAAATCACTTGTCGATGAGATGGCAAACGCCGGACAAAAACTGGACGATTCGCAGATAATCTCCTATATCCTTGCTGGTCTAGATGACCAGTATGATGGGTTCGTGGCATCGATCACGGCGTTGCTGAAGACTGCAATGAAAGTCACGACCAGTGACCTTTTTCCATGTTTCTTCCTTATGAAGCCCGTCTGGAAGGCAAGGCTCCTAGTAACAATGGAGTCGTTGGCGGTGATATCTTCGCTAATGCCGTGTCACGTGGAGGCTATGGAAACTGCGGAGGTGGCGGTGGCTTTGCATAGTGAGGTTGTGGCTGTAGTGGTGGCGGGCATGGAAACTATGGTGGTGGTCCGCAAAATTATAATGGAGGGGGCGGCTATTATCCCCAGAACAACAATGGTGAAGGAGGAGGCTATCACTCCCAGAGTGATCAATATCAGCATCGTCAAACTGGGGGAGGACATGGTTAAGGAGGGTGATTTGTCAAATCTATGGCAAAGAAGGGCACCCGGCATTTCGATGTTGGAAGCGCTTCAACAAGAATTTCCAACCTCCAGCTAAGAGGTATGCGGGTGTGGCAACAAGTTCCTATGGTGTTGATACCAATTGGTATGGCGATACAGGGGAAACAAATCATGTTACAAGAGAACTCGACAAGTTAACTGTGAGGGAACGCTATCATGGTCAGGATCAAGTCCACAATGCCAATGGTTCAGGTATGGATATACATCACATTGGTCACTCCTTACATCATACCCCTAATCATGATCTCCGTCTTAATAATATCCTTCATGTGCCTCAAGCCACCAAAAGTCTTCTTTCTATCCATCAACTTACAAAAGATAATAATACTTTTGCTGAATATTGGCCTAATCACTTCTTTATTAAGGATCAGGGCACAAGGAAAATTCTTCTGGAAGGTAGATGCATGAATGGCCTCTATCCACTACCTCCTTCATCTTGTTCATCCGAGAAACAAGCTCTCGGTGTTCAGTCTTCCTCTCATTGGCATAGGCGCTTAGGGCATCCTTCGTCGGTGGTGGTTCAACAAATTCTTAGAGAAAATAATATTCAGTTTAGTGAGTCAAGTAAAGAGTCTGTATGTGATGCCTGTCAAAAGACTAAGAGTCATCAGTTACCTTATCCTAAGTCGTCAAGTGTATCTTCTGTTCCTTTAGAACTTGTGTTTTCTGATGTATGGGACCCTGCTCCAGCTTCGGTTGGTCAAAAAAAAATACTATGTTAGTTTTATTGATGATTATAGCAAGTATACTTGGATATATCTGTTGAATAATAAATCTGATGTTTTTCAATGATTTCATGACTTCCAGCACCATGTCGAGAGACTCTTTGATAAGAAAATCCTTGCTCTTCAAACTGACTGGGGGGTGAGTATCAAAAACTTAATTCTTTTTTTCAAAAGGTTGGGATTTCTCATCATGTTTCATGTCCCCATACTCATCAGCAGAATGGCTCTGCTGAACGCAAACATATGCAAATTGTCGAGGTTGGGCTATCCCTTCTTGCTCATGCATCCATGCCTCTTAAGTTGTGGGATGAGGCTTTTTCTACCGCGGTTAATTTGATTAATTGTCTTCCTAGCAAAGTCATTGCTTCCTAGTCTCTGCTTGAGCGCTTGTTTAAATCTAAACCTGACTATTCATTTTTACGTATATTTGGGTGTGTGGTTTGGCCCAATCTTTGTCCTATAATGCTCGTAAGCTCGAGTTTCGCTCTAAACAGTGTGTCTTTCTTGGTTATAGTAGTTTACATAAAGGACACAAATGTCTTGATATATCTACCGACCGCGTATATATTTCCCGCGATGTTGTGTTTGATGAGTCTTTTCCTTTCGTAACTCTCCATCCTAATGCCGGTGCACAATTACGTGTTGAAATCTTGCTCCTCTCATCAGATCTTCATTTACCTATGATTGGAGGTCATGATTTAGGAGCTAATGTTGATGCTAATTCTGCTAATCATTTGCTTGCGGAGTCTGCTGATTTTTTGTCTAATCCTGATGATGCTATGAGTTTTGGTGCTGGTACGAGTTTTGGTGATAATGATCTGCGTGCAGACTCGGTGCCTAGTGCTATTCTTGCTCCAGTTGATTCAATCGATGTGCATGCAGATGATTCTGCACCAGGTTCGGTGGGTCCTGTGATGGAGACCAGATGGGCGACCGGCGTGCGCACTGGGCCGCGCGATGAGGCGCGTGACACGCTTGACGACGCGTCTTTGTCTCCTGGATCTTCTGTGGCTGTCCCGTCTTCAGGCTCTACGACGGGATCTTCTACGGCAGCTGTTTCCGAACCTTCTCCACGTGTTGGATCGGGTGCCTCTAGTCCAGGATCTGCTGTGGTTTCTTTCCCGGTTGTTCATCCTTCTGTTGACGGTCCGGTTACACGCGCACAACGTGGAGTTTTCAAACCACGGATTGTTACTGATGGCACGGTCCGGTACGACAAGGTACGGTTCGCAAATTTTTCTGCTACTGGCGATAGAACTAATCTACGGGAAGCTTTGAGTACACCTAACTGGAAATTGGCTATGGATGAAGAATTTTCTGCTCTTATGCGTAACGAGACTTGGCGTCTTGTTCTTCCCACTCATGAATGCAATATTATTGATTGTAAGTGGGTATACAAGATAAAAAAAAGATGATGAAATTGTTGATCGGTATAAGGCTCGTCTGGTTGCTAAAGTGTTTAAGCAACGCTATGGCATTGATTACGAGGACACGTTCAGTCCTGTGGTCAAGGTAGCCACTATTCGAATGGTGCTCTCTTTGGTTGTCTCTCGCAATTGGCAGCTGCGACAACTCGATGTGAAGAACGCCTTCTTACATGGTGTTTTAAAAGAAGAGGTCTATATGCGGCAACCTCCTGGATATGAGGATCACGGTCGTATGGGACATGTTTGCAGGCTTACAAAGGCTCTCTATGGTTTGAAATAGGCGCCTCGTGCTTGGTATGCATGGTTGAGTTCTAAGTTACATGCTCTTGGTTTTTTGTCCTCTAAAGCTCTTTTTCTACAACAAAGGGGGAGGGTCTATCTATATGCTTATTTATGTTGATGACATTGTTGTAGTCAGTTCCTCTAGTCAAGCTGTTGATGCCTTGCTTCATGATCTTGTTATGTCCTTTGCTCTTAAGGATCTAGGAAAATTACACTATTTTCTAGGAATAGAAGTACAGAAGGTTTCAGATAGAATAATTCTCTCCCAGCAGAAATATGCACATGATTTACTTTCTCGAGTCAACATGCAGTCATGCAAGGTCATTGACACTCCTTTATCAGTATCGGAAAAATTATCTATAGCTGATGGTGATGCTTTAAGTAATGATGATTCTACTCAGTACAGGAGTATTGTTGGAGCATTGCAGTATCTTACTCTTACAAGGCCTGACATAGCTTTTTCTGTGAATAAGGTTTGTCAATTTTTGCATGCACCTACTACCCTTCATTGGACAGCGGTTAAAAGAATCTTGAGGTATCTAAGAGGAACTATCTCTGTTGGCTTACGGTTAAGCTAAATCTGGCTCTATTCTTGTGAGTGTATTCTCCGATGCTGACTGGGCAGGATGTCCAGATGATAGACAATCTACTGGTGGATTTGCTGTATTTTTGGGTCAAATTTGATCTTGTGCCAGAAAGCAAGCCACAGTTTCTCGCTCTAGTACAGAAGCAGAATATAAAACATTAGCAAATGCAATTGCAGAAGTCATTTTGATACAGACTTTGCTTAAAGAGTTGGGTGTACCATAGCCAAGAGCTGCGTGTTTATGGTGCGATAATATTGGAGCTACATATCTCTCAGCGAATCCGGTGTTTCATGCAAGGACGAAGCATATTGAAGTGGATTATCACTTTATACGTGAAAGGGTGGCTTAGAAACTTTTGGACATACGGTTTATACCATCAGGAGATCAACTAGCGGATGGATTCACTAAATCACTTTCTACTAGATAATTATGTTTAGACGCAATCTTAATTTAGATAAGTTATAATTAAGGAGGGGTGTTAAACGTGTCTTAGCTGGACTACATGTCCGTATAGGTCTGTGTACGTGTTGTACACAGTCTCCTGTATGTAATCGTTTTGTTGATCTGTGACCGGTCGGCCCTGCTAGGGTAACGACACAATCCTACTTCCGCTTCACTCCCCAACCCGTTCCCGTCTCTCTCCCTCTAAAACCCAGACACTTCCGCCTGTTTCTCTCCACCACCTCCTCTCTCTCCTTCCTTCCCCCGCCTTGGGTCCAACGACCTCGTCAATTGCCGCGGCGGCGGCAACGGCCAAGCATCCGCCCTCCTCGGCGCCGACGCTCCCTCTTAGGCCAGGTAAATCCGTTGCTTATGCTTCCTCGCCCTCCATCTACCTCGCTTGGATCTTCAGGAGTTCCAGGCTTTCAGATTCAGTAGCTTCTCGTTAGAGTTTCGATTTCGCGGCGGTTTGTTTGATACCTGTGAGTAATGTAATTCACATGACAGTATGTGTTGCTGTCCCTGCGGTATAGAAGAAGTGTATGTACGGTAGTGCTAGCCAAATTTATCTGTGGTACAGCCTTTTCTTGTTTTTGTCTGAATTGGAAATTGGAAAAGAAGGGTCTAGGCTGACCCATGAAGATTGCATACAAAGCGATCGTCATGGAAATTTAAGTTGTTATTAGGGTTCCCTCTTTGTCATAGGTGAGAGTTACGTGGACTCACTACTAGTCAGTACTCAGATATAAAAAATCCGGCGTGTGATACATCTCTTCATGTTATTCAGATTTGGGGACAGTACATATACTTTGGAATCATGGTATTTACTTCGTGCAGATTGGGTCTAGCCAGCGGTTTCTCCTATATGATTTAGAATTTATGATTCTCTGATTGATTCTGAAGCAAATTGGGTCTAGCCAGGGATTTATGATTCTCTGATATAGAATTTATGATTCTGAAGCAATATGTCAGGGATGATTGATGTTGATCTCCTTTTGTGTTTATCTTGAATTCTAAGGTTCATGAACCCTGCATGTAAGATGATTTTCTTATTTGGTAGCTTCACTTACGTTTCAGTCAAATGGTTGCTTCTTAACTACTTATATTCAATAATTATCTATGATGCTACATTAGTTATACCAAATTGAGGGGTTCATAAAGTTTCCTAAATTATTTTGCAGTTTAGTTTTTTTTTGCATCGAGATTCGATAAATATTGATTTATTACCTTTTGTTGTGCACAGGGCCATGGGTGGCGGTTTTAGAGTGCTGCATCTTGTCAGGCCCTTCCTGGGTTTCTTACCGGAAGTACAGAGCGCCGATAGGAGAATTCCATTCAGAGAGAAAATCATCTACACTGTTCTGTCCCTCTTTATTTTCCTAGTGTGCAGCCAGCTACCACTCTATGGCATCCATTCAACTACTGGAGCTGATCCATTCTACTGGTTACGTGCCATTCTTGCATCCAACCGTGGTACTGTTATGGAGCTGGGTATTACTCCAATTGTGACATCTGGAATGGTAATGCAACTTCTGGTAGGATCAAAGATCATTGAAGTTGACAACAGTGTGAGAGAGGATCGTGCACTTCTGTAAGTATTAAATGGCAGAATCTCCTATTTACTCTTGTCTACATTTGGTCGATTCTGTTGCCTTAGCATGATCAGTAAAAAAGTCTCTGATAATCCATTCAAGGAATAACCAATGGAAGTAATCAAAGATTCCTGACTCATATTTCCTATATCCGGTAATGGTCTCTGATGCATGTTACCTTAATCTTATCCAGGAATGGTGCACAGAAGTTGCTTGGTATCCTGATTGCTATTGGGGAAGCTGTGGCATACGTTTTGTCTGGAATGTATGGCAGTGTAAGCCAGCTAGGAACAGGGAATGCTATTCTCATTATACTTCAACTTTTCTTTGCTGGCATCATTGTCATCTGTCTGGATGAACTTCTCCAGAAAGGATATGGATTGGGTTCTGGCATTTCTCTATTTATTGCTACCAATATCTGGTAAGCTTGCTGAGCTTTATTTCCCTTCTGTTATTGACATATTGTTCTGTGACAACTTAGCTCATGGCAAAATTGTGTAATACAGTGAGAATATCATCTGGAAGGCGTTTAGCCCCACAACCGTCAACAGTGGCCCCGGTGCTGAATTTGAAGGAGCTGTCATTGGATTGTTCCATATGTTGATTACTAGAACTGACAAAGTCCGCGCCCTACGGGAGGCTTTCTACCGCCAGAATCTTCCAAACGTGACCAACTTACTTGCTACTGTCCTGATCTTCCTCGTTGTTATCTATTTCCAAGGATTCCGTGTTGTGCTTCCAGTGAGATCAAGGAATGCCCGTGGGCAGCATGGTTCATATCCCATTAAACTGTTTTACACGTCGAACATGCCCATCATTCTGCACTCTGCACTGATTACCAACCTCTACTTTATATCTCAGGTACATAGTTTTGTTCCAGTGCTCTAGTTCTAAATCTCTCTGTGTGTGTGAATCGCTCACAATTTTTTATTTCTATTGCAGCTTCTTTACAGGAAGTATGGTGGATTTTTTCTGGTTAACCTTCTCGGAATATGGAAGGAATCTGAGTATTCAGCCCATTCTATTCCTGTTGGTGGTCTTGCTTACTATGTAACAGCCCCATCAAGGTGAATTCCTAATTCTTTCACAGTAACACCTGCCTGTTTTATTTTACTTTTGGATATGCGTTACAACTCGGTGTTCTTAATATTACATATCTAAACATGTTGGAAACCATGCAGTTTGGCTGATGTTGTTGCAAATCCATTCCATGCGCTGTTCTACGTAGTCTTCATGCTGTCAGCTTGCGCTCTCTTCTCAAAGACATGGATTGAAGTTTCTGGTTCGTCAGCTAAGGATGTTGCTAGGCAGCTCAAGGTAAAGGCACTTATATGTATAGTGTATATTTGCTTATTCTAGTTGCGTATTTTCTTAGTTATGTTTTGCCATAAACCTACTCCCTGTCAAACAAGGTGGAAGCCAAGCTATTCCATCAACTACTTACTGTTCCTGGCTGTGGTTTTGTAAATTTGTAGTTTGTGCAATATCTTCAAAATCTTACTGATTTATGCCATTTTATAGTTTCATCTATAGGGATGCACATGAAATTACATAGATAATTTTTTCCTTCAGTTATATATGATGCCGGATCTTTACCTGTCATTTTGTAAAATTGTGTTAGTACTTAGTAAATATTTTCGTGTATGATATTACACTGTCTTGTTCTGATGGCTGAACATTGCAACATGCTGTTTGGTATAAAATGCACCATTTGGATTTTAAGAGACATTTGAATTAAAACGATGAAGAATTGGGATTTACTTAGATAGACCGTTGGACAATTAACATTAGTCCTCTATTTGCTAGAAAGTCTATGAGGGACATTATCTTCCATGCTGTTAGTTTGTGTATACAGTGTTTTGTTACAAGTTCTGATAAGTGAACCCTTTTTTATGGAATAAGTGGACCATTACTATTTACTTTTTAAGCTTAGATAGAAGCTCCAATCTACTTAGTTATCTAGAAACGTTATATCCAGTGATCTATTGCCTATAGTTGGTTTCGCGCATGAATAATCACTATGCAGGAGCTACCTTAAAACTTCTAACTTTGGCAATTGGACAGGAACAACAAATGGTGATGCATACAGTGTTTTGTTACAAGTTCTGATAAGTGAACCCTTTTTTATGGAATAAGTGAACCATTACTATTTACTTTTTAAGCTTAGATAGAAGCTCCAATCTACTTAGTTATCTAGAAACGTTATATCCAGTGATCTATTGCCTATAGTTGGTTTCGCGCATGAATAATCACTATGCAGGAGCTACCTTAAAACTTCTAACTTTGGCAATTGGACAGGAACAACAAATGGTGATGCCAGGCCATCGTGAGTCAAACTTGGAGAGGGAGTTGAACAGATACATCCCCACTGCTGCTGCATTTGGAGGAGTTTGCATTGGCGCGTTGACTGTCCTAGCTGATTTCATGGGTGCAATTGGTTCAGGAACCGGTATACTGCTCGCTGTTACCATCATATACCAATACTTCGAGACCTTCGAGAAGGAAAGGGCAACCGAGCTTGGTTTTTTCGGCATGTGATCAATGACTTATATATGGTGTTATGGCTAGCTGGATCTTCTTGCAAGCCACAGTACTGTTTTGAGAGCTTAGATTCAGTTTGGGTTAAGAGAATAGCAAATCTGGGCGTGTGTGTTTTCAGATACATGGTGGTATGTAAACTGGCCAAGTGCAGTCATGGCCCAATTGGCCACCGTGTATTTGTGTTCTTTTGAACTAAATTGTATAATAGTTTTCTCTTGCGTTGTGGTAAACTGGTAATAGTCCATACTGACATTTTTTACATTTGCCAACAGTTACTGAACTTACTGATAGATAGGAACAATGTGATTTTTTTTTTGCAAAATAGGAACAATGTGATGCTGACCTGCTGTATCTTCCTACTTCATGCCTCGGTTAACTGCATTTGAGAATTGCTGCTCAGGAAATTCGATAGTGATAGTCCGGCTTTGTATGGAGAATAATACAAGTATTATTTTTAGAAACAAAGGCAAATAAGAATACCAACGTCCTTCCATATTATCCGAGCATCAAGATGGCCGTCATACCCTAGAACTGATGATCCAATATCTTTGTGATTCACGGGCTTATGTGATCCTGGAATTGAATAATAGAAGGTATTAAATCATATTTCGAAATATTATTTTGAAATAAAACTTGTCCAACACAAACCTCTGGCTACAAACAAAATGAATTATCCAAGATAGCAAATAGTTCAGCAAAAATCATCAGCAGCACCATGGTTCTTGAGTAATTTTCCGAAAATTTCAAATCTGTATTTCAAGATCTGAAAAAATCTGCGGAAAAATATACAAGTATGTATACACATCCTCAGTGCTGCAATTTTCGTAAAACAAATATGTTGTATTTTGGGCTACAGGATAAAGACAAATTTAGGTAAAAAATAAGAGTTTTTTATTCGTATATGCAGGCACGAATTTGTTTTTTCTTTTCTACTAGCGTAATACCCGTGTGTTGCTACGGAACAACAAACAACTTAAAAATGCTTCATAACCCGCTATTCAATTTTTGACTTGTGCAATCACTTATCACACGACGCTAAACATCAGCATATTCATGTGACTTACATTCTCTGGTAACCACCATGCCTACTCTTTCTCTTTGGTATGCTTGATATTGAAACACTTATGGCACTCAATATGAAAAAAAAATCAATGGGTAACTATTTCTAAGTTGGGTAAAATAACTTTTAGTTGACATTCATAATCATCCGCCAAATTGTATGTTCTTAGCATCAACTTAGAAACGGTTATTTTCAGTATGATAAGTAAATGAGTGATATTTCTCATGGATTTTAGAAGCGGTTGTTTTAAAGTTATTTTTCAGTCGATAACCATAGTCTTATGGAATTGCTTCTCAACCATCTATACTTGCACGAATAGTAGTGGTCGATGGTTGGTTCTTAGGGTAAGGTAGAAAGTTTTATTTTTCGGTTGCCCATGAAATAACAAAAACCCGTTATATTAAAAGGACAATAGTCAGTAGTAACAAGAACATTCATTCTCGAGCACTCAGTATCATAACCGCACTACTCTGAGAAATAAAATGAATGTAAGAATACAGTGTCAATTGTGAATCCTTGTTTACCTCGAAATCGGCCAACAAAACTGAAAAAACAACTACACTAATGAGAATAAGATCTTGGAAACAGACTTTCATCCCGTTATATTAATATAGCAACCAACAGATCCAATGATTAAGCCATTGTTGGGGCAAACAACACAAAGCATGCCCAATAAAAACAAAAGAGAACAAGGAAGAAAAAAATGCCGTCATCTGCGTATCGACGGAACAACAGAGATGACTTGCAACCGCCGCGCCCTCCAAGAATTCCCACCACGCTCCTAGCACCCGAAGCGCCTCATACCAAGCATCACCTCCAAAAAGGGAGCGACGACGACGTTGCTACTGCCCAGACATTTCCTAGGATTCCCCCAAAGCATGTCCTAGGGTTTCCCCCGGCACACTGGGGGTGGGCACAAGGTACCTCCGACACCTTTCAGGAAGGATGGCGACACCCGCAGGCGTCGCCGGTCAGTGCCGAGACGACAGGGATTTCTCCTGACCCCTAGAAACCACCCCCGGACGCTCCGTACCGCTCCATCAATCTTTGCCGGCCACCATTGCACGCCACCACAATCTTGTAGTCATCATTGTCGTCTCACCATGTCCGAAGTTGCGAGGCTAGTAAGACCTAGCGGAAGGAACTCAAACACGGAAGGCGGTATAGTAGCATGCGGGAGGGAACTGCCTCCACCGTCGGAAGG
This sequence comes from Avena insularis, assembly GCA_023614405.1. Lineage (NCBI taxonomy): Eukaryota > Viridiplantae > Streptophyta > Magnoliopsida > Poales > Poaceae > Avena > Avena insularis. The sequence goes on along the minus strand of CM042696.1, from coordinate 210,981,099 downwards.
CGGTAGCCAACCGGGTACAGCAGCAGGTCAAACCAGGCACGTACTGGCCCAACCGATCTCGAAAGGGCCCTTAAAGCCCCGGCGCCGCACTGCAGCGAGGGTGCCACCACCACCACTATCCCAAGCTCAAACCCCTATCCCTCAGTCCACCGGAGGCACCGCCACCACGCCAAGCTCAGATCGGGTCCGCGATAGATCTAGGCTAGAGCTGAGGCTGCGGCGCCACGGCCGCACCGCGCCCATCCACCATGATACAAGCGTTAGCTCGCCACCAACCGGCCGCTCCACTGCCGCTAGGGACACCCGACGCACGCTGGGCCGATGTCAAGCCGACGAGCACCGCCAAGCCATCGCAAGCGTCGCCGCCAGATCCGAGCGTGGAAGGTCCGCCGCCAGCGCCAACACCGCTCGGGAAGCGCCCGGCGGCCCGACCCGACGACGGTGCGACAACGGCAGAGAGAGGGAAGGGAGAGGAGGAGTTGGGAGGCGGCGGCGTAAGGGAACCCCTGTTGGCCCGCGTGGGGGCGAGACAGGGGAGGGGAGGGGGATACGACTTGTAGTTGCATGGCCATGCTTAAGTGAAAATGACATCTCCCATACAAATGCACTTGCTATCCCTGGGCTTAAATATAGATTTATTCATATTCTAGAACTCGAAAATAATATTTTTTCAAGATAACATTTGTACTGAGTAATGTGTAAGTTAGTAAAATCATTTTAGCTACCAGTAACATGTCTAGCTATTCCGTAAAGATTAAAACTTCTAATGAACACCACAAAGAAGAATATCCAAACAGACCGTTCAACAATCGATTTTTTTTTGGTATTAGTCTCTCACCATCGGAAGGCACTCGGCTTACCACCACGAACCATTATTTCTTCCCGCTCCACTCTGCTTGCTGTAGCCAAAAGCAAATCAAAACAAATCAAAACGAGGAGCTTGAACAACCTACACACCGGCGACACACAAGAATTGAAAGTTTTGAGAACAAAAAAATATGGGATAATTACCTTGCAGCGGTGGGATTAGCAAGATATCAAATCCAAGAGTATCAGCTAATCAGCCTCATATACTACATAGCACAACAACGATTCAACATGACTGCATTAGAGCAGGGTATCTTCACGCCATGGGGAAGTCCTCAATGTCGGCCTTGATGCTTCCTTGTCGCCAGCTAAAGAGAGAGAGTCTTGGTGGCCTTGAGCTTGATCAAAGGTCAGCTGAGATAAAAGACGATGCATTGGAGAAGCGGTCAACGTTGGATTAGGATAGCACGACACGGCGACACCTCGACTAGGCGTTTGCCAGGCGCAACATCAACAACTTGAGCGTGAGCGTGTGGCAAAACAGACACGCATCCTCAAGGAAAATGTCCCTAATTGGCAGCAAGGAGCCTGTCCATGGAAGGCAAGTCCAGCGTCTCGATGTGTCACCCTTGGAGGTAGGCGGCGACCTCAAAGATGGTGCAGATTACTAATCGTGCGAAGGCTTACTGTTTGTAACAAACTGTCTAGAAAGGAGATATACCTAATAAACTGCGGTAAGTACATAACCGAATACTAACAAACTACAAAGCGTTGGAGATTTAATAGGACTGCTGACATGCTGTTCAGCGTTAAGAGGATGAAGAATTGACTCGATGTAACTAACTAACTAAGTAGCCCTTTTTAAGAGCGTGGCCTGTTCAGTCCGTCGGCACCACCGATTTATGATGTACTGTAACTAACTAACTAAGTAGCCCTTTTTAAGAGCGTGGCCTGTTCAGTCCGTCGGCACCACCGATTTATGATGTACAGGTGCGGTGGCATTTTCTATGTAATTTTTGCATGTATGACACTAGGCATTCACCACGCTTTTGAAATTAATAGTATAGATAAACTAAAATAGAATGCCTTTTCTATCTAAACCTCGCAGAAATACACAACATATGCATAGGTATCCAGGGAAAAAATGTGATTTGTGAAACTCAAAAGTATAATTTTTTATTTGTTTTCAAAACTCGGTGCTGCAAATCCGTGTTCACAGTTCAGCCTTTATAGGTCCGTATATATATATTTGTCTGCATCGCCCACAAGCTATTTCTTTCTTTCTTTCTTTCTTCATACCGCAGACCTTTTAAGTAAGCAGTGAGCACAGTAAAAGGGGTATAGATACACTCATTTTACAAAGCTAAAACATCTTATATTTTGAAACAGAGAGAGTAACTGTGAATAAAGTTTCAACAAAAACATGATGCGGATCCATGGATTATTTGAAACCACCTGCAGGCAGTACTAAAGTCAGATGACTCAGGCGCGCAGTGTCGCCAGTCTTTGTTGTAAGTACTACTCCCCGTTTTATAATATAAGATGTTTTAGCTTTTGTGAAACGAATGTATCTAGACATCTTTTAAACGAATGTATCTAGACATCTTTTGTGAAACGAATGTATCTAGACATCTTTTAAAGTGAGGGAAATCCTATTCGACAACGGGAAAGGCCACACGCCGCCAGAGGTGTGCACGGAATATTTAATCAACAGCAGCAAAGGATGGCGCGGCAAAGCGCGCTAGGCCGATCTAGTTCTAACACTAATCCTGTGAACAATGATGATTTTCTCTGCAGAGGCAACTCAATGAAGAGCATTCGACTCATGGCGGGGTGATGCAGTAGCTAGGCTTGCAGCTAGGTGTCCGATGTTAGAAGAGATAAGAGTGGTCGTATCATCAAAAGCAGCCAGGATATTTTTTCAAGCAGATTGGCAAAGTGTGCCCAGGGCTGAATGTGCCTTCCGATGGCACATTCTGCTTGGATACTACTCTCTGTGATCACGGCAGATTGGCAAAGTGTGTCCAGGGCTGAGATCGATGAATACTACTCTCTGTGATCCTCGGTATCCAAGCAGATGTATCATCAGAAGCAGCCAGGATTTTTTTTCAAGCAGATTTTTTCACTAGGGCCTAGGGGTTTCTTCCTGAATGCGTCTACCCATGGAGATGTGCATGGGTTAGTTTGCGCACTACTACCTCAGTTTGAAAATATAAAACGTTTTAGTTTTGTGAATGTAATATATCTAGATTCTTTTAGTGTATAGGTTCGTAGAGGTTCAAAATAAACCTACTATAGGCGTCTAGATATATTTATTTCACAAAGCTAAAATGTCATTTCTGGAGGGAGTACTTGGCAATATTGTCATGTCGACATGTGCACTCTTCTGAAAGTTTTCGCATTCTGATGTTAAGTACTGAACTCTGTGGACAGGGTGCGGGACCTGCTACGGCGTGACCATTTGTCCTGCACAAACGAAGAAAAAGGCACAATTGGTTATAAGTTTTGATGAAAATTGGGATGTTCTCAGGTCAAAGTACATCAGTTTTTGTTACAATTTTGTAGTGATTTCAGAATGCATCATATTCATATGTTTTGGAGCAGCTGGCAGAGCTCTCAGATAACGACAAGTATCATTTTCAGTTCATCCATATTTCGAAGAATTATCACGAGTTGCTCCCACTACGGAAAATTAAAGGAGCTAAATCTCCTGTTCAGATCTGCTAGATCCCATAATTAAAAGAAATCGTCAGGTACAAAAACATGCATCCATGCCACAAATAGGCATGTTAATCCATGCGACAAAAACATGCATTACATCTTCTCCCTTCACTTTGTTCTCCTGATGAGCTTTTGAACGAGGTCTTTGAGTGCTTGCCTTGAGATCAGCGCAACTCTGTGCTCAACCTCTGGAAGACCATCAATTGCGTCTTCTGCCAGTTTTGCGTGTTCAGTAGCAAGCAACCTCGTCCTCTCGATTCCCTCACTTTTCTCAAGGTATCCGAGGGCCTGAAATATAAAAGTGGAAACTCCTGGCGTTGATCATTTTATAGCCCAAATATCTGTATTACATTATTATTGCTACTAGAAAGGAAAAAAAAGGGAGTTTTAATACTGACAGTGGCGACATCTGAAGGGTCATTGAATCCGCGCTCTACAATCTCATGCAAATTGGGGAACTCTTCCATTGCGAACGATACAGGAGCTGTCACGATTCCCTGTTCATATAAAGGCATCATATATCATCTGGAAAGCAACATCTTCAGAAAGAGATATTTAAATCTGAAACTCAACGTGATGGCAGCTTTGTTTGTGCTAACTAAACTATAATGTTTCGAGGTACACTAACAAAACAACTGATACTTGTGCTCCAATGAGCCCACTCTAGTCATAACATGATGGGTGACGTGGAATAATCACTCCGTAATCAAAAGGTAAACAATTTTAAGTGTTTGGAAGCGGCCAAGAGTAGTGCTATTACTTGATGGATATCAGACAAGGAGCCTTTGCCTAGTGATGCGGATGTGCCTGTGAAATCAAGGATGTCATCGATCAGCTGATAGGCTATACCCTGACATGGGATTGTAGAAAAATAGATTGTCTTAGTAGCTCATGGTCACCAAGCAAAGGAAAATATTCTAGTCACCGAAAGTTCTAGTACAAACCAAGTGCTTGCCGTACTGATAAGCAAGAGCTGCAACTTCTGCTGTTTGGCCAGCAAGAACCGCAACGGCTTTGCAGCTGTTTGAAATCAACGAAGCTGTCTTGCAGTATGTCTTCCGCAAATAGTAGTCCATGCTGTGCATGCATCATGAACAAGTGCCAAGTTAAGTAAAAGACCATAAGTGAGTATTGGATGAACCCATCTTACACTCTTTTCTCCCTTTTTCTTGGTTTTCTTCAATCCGGAACAAGGCTACCTCAAATTCTTAAGTTGATACTTAAGCACCAGAGATCTATTTAAATAAGCTTGGTTCCTTGTTTTCACGAACACATGCCCATATGCGTGTCAGTTTGTATTAAGGAGAATTTCAAGATGGTGCATGGTACGACCTACAACAAACAAACAAACCAGAAAAGAAGCTATCCAACAAAAAAAAGGACAAATAGCTTACAAAACTAAGGAAAATAGCAACAAACGAAGCAAAAAAGGCAAATTATGCTGCGCTAGCAGCTAGTGGCCATCAGAATTATTGGTGTCTGATACATATAGAAAATACCATAATGGAGTTAACCACATCAATCATATTGAGTTATTGACGTTCGTCATTGATAAGTAACATTCATGTTCTCGCTCTTTGTGTGTCTCACCACTGATAAAAACAGCATTTGGGTATGTTTCGGTGCTAGAAATCAGAAAACTGAATAGGACATCTACCTGCAGCTTTGTGCTGGAGTTATGGTCATCTGCATAAGCTCACCAGTCACAAGGTTATTTAGAGCTGTTGCTAGTAAAGATACAACCTGCAGCAAAAAACAAAAAGGGAGAAAAGAGAGAGAGGGGAACCTTTGAAATATCCATTGTGAAAACCAATTGATAAAATATGATGATGAAAGAAATGGAGAAACATCTGTGGTGCTAAAAAGGTAACTTAAGTTTCCCTCTGTTACTTTCCTTGATTATATTAGCATTGACGGTTCACTTATGCTATCTAACATCCTCAATAAAATTAAACAAGGAATTATTGGGCTATCAAACAATGGATAAACAACACACCTCGGTATTGTCAAGAGATCCGACAGCAGAAAATGCCCTGAAAAGTAGAAAATCACCAGCCAACACTGCAAGCTGCAAGATAGCATCAGTTTCACTAATTGTTGGGAAAGCACCGCAGATATGAGCATTAGATATATTTTGACTTGCAGGTTGCAAAGCTGATGGGTTGGTTAACTTGTTTCTTTCTGAAGGACACAGTTCGAATTTATGAGATCAGCATGTGTTGCACAAAGAGACATAACCGTTTTGACCACTTAGTTTCAGAAATTAGAACTACGACGTAGAAGATGGGCATGCTTGCATGTATGACTGCTAAATAGCTGAAATGAAGTAGTTCAACTGAAGGTACTGAACACGTTGAATGCCCACCCGCCTGGTCGCCCATATTTAATAAGGCGATTACTTTTGACACTATAGTTTTTTCAGATTTCTTACTCCATTCAACAGCAAAAACAAAACGCCCTATCGATTATCATTACCTCTCAAAGATAAGGCTTCAGAATCTATACAGGAAATGTTACATTACCTTGTTTCCCACTGCAGAGTTCAGGGAGCCCATACCACGTCTAGTATCAGCAACATCTATAACATCATCATGGATAAGGCTTGCTACCTAAGATGCAAACGCAGAAGACTAGTTAATGAAATAAATAAGATGTTATCGAGATCAAGAAAATAAGATGGATTATGATGTGTACGTGAATCATTTCTGTTATCTCAGCAACGCGCATATGTCTTGCACGAAGCTCATCCTTTGAAACAACAATCAGTTCAGGAGTGTCTACTCTTATAGCTGAGGCCATCAATAGTAGAACCTGAGACATTGATTATCAATAACATGCATTGATGGAATAAGCACGATAAAATTATGTATATACTCATGTGTCATAGAAAACAACAATCCATGCCTTTATACCACCCTGAAGTCTGGACTTACAGTAGGGCATGTTCTTTTCCCTTCAGCTCCAGCTCTGAAGAAGTATCCAGCTGCTGATGTCAATTCAGGTACCTGCAGTCATGCATATGTTCGTGATGCAAGGTTAACAAAGCACGTAATACATATGGTGTAATTCAGGAGAAAGGCGCAGTTTAGAGAATGCACCTCGGACACCACCACTGAGCTCAATCTATTTGTGATTTCCCACACTTCATCCTTAATCAGTGCAAAGGGATCTAGCATCTCCTACTATACAGAAAAGAAAAGATTTCTGTTAGGAGAATGTAATTTTGTGCAAATATGCATGAAATATGTTCATAGTAATGCTCAATATGGTAAAAAAATCAGATTGTGCTTCAGAAGAATTAAAAACAAGCATGGCAATGTAGCACCATGCCAAGAGTTTATATCTACCTTAGCTGTTGACCCTGCTCCTCTGGGAGTCTGATGTCTAGTGCTGTCAGAATAACACGACCTCGAAAGAAATCTTTCTATGTTACAGACATTCTGTGAAGCAAGAAGGTGATGTCAGTGCATTATATTGTACTACATGTATTTAGTGATTTTGTGACACCTAGAAACATAAGATTAGAGTACACCTGCATGCATATATGTAAGAGGGTTCAAGCATGTAAGCAAAAGACATTGCGAAAATAACCAATCACATGCTAACTGCAGCGTGATGTATGCTTGTGATAGTCTCGTCTGGTCGACTTGCTTTTAGATACTTGGGTGTTTGGCTAGCTGATTTCCTTGATCAAATTACACAATGTGACAGAAATATATGTTTGTGACCAGTGTATATATGATAATGAATGCGAGAAGATCATCCTGGGTAACATAGTTTAGGCAGAATAATGGGCATTTTTGCTCAAAGAAAATAATTGGCCTTTCGTAACTTATTTTTCACATTAAAAAGCATAGCATGGCAAGCAACCGCACACCGGGCCTCGTTTTAAGAAAATCGTTTGCCGCACTTTCTTGAATTCAACAGGAAAAGATAGATTTGTATTGTCGCTGAAAGAAAAATGAATGATTTTATTTTATTTAGTATACCAAAAGATTCAAGATTTGCCATGCTAAAGAGCGTATTCAAACTGTAGATCCAGATCAAAGATATACACTTAAGCTATGCTAAAGATTTTATTTAGTTATTGAAGAAAGGCATTGTTTGGAGAATTGGAGACGGGAAATCTACAAAGTTGTGGCGACAAAGATGGGTGGGGCATGGCGACAAACTGGAACCGGTCGTGAAAAACAGATGGAATCAGCTCACCTATGTGACTCATGGTGTCGGGAAGCAAACAGTGGGATGAAAACCTTGGTGAGACTTCTAACAAGAGACCAAGATGCTGAAGCAATATTGAAGATAAAAATCCCACAACGTGAGATGGACGATTTTGCAGCTTGGTACTATGAGCAATCAGGACTGTTTACAGTTAAGAGTGCATACAGGTTAGCTTGGAGCCACTCAGACCTGGGTGTCAGGCAGCTACGAGTAATGCACCGAATGGAGAAAGAAAAATATGGGAGAGCCTTTGGAGTACGAAAGTGCAGCCAAAAATTCGTATCTTCGCATGGAGGCTAGCACATGACAGTCTTCCAACAATCAGGAACAAATGGAAGAGGACACTTGAGCTCACAAAGGAGTGTACGTTTTGTGGACAAGCTCCTGAGGATGGTTATCATGCAACTGTATCATGTACAAAGGCCCGGGCACTCCGAGAAGAGATGCGGAAGGTATGGGCGCTGCCGGCGGAGGAATGCTTCCAATATTCATGCAAGGATTGGCTTTTGATCCTAATACTACATGCATTAACTCCAGAAACTAAGGCAAACGTTCTGATGTTGATGTTGTTATGGCGAGCGTGGCACCTGCGCAATGATGCAGTCAAGGAGAAAGGCGAGGCTACAATATAGGACTCTGTGAATTTCCTGATTAATTACCAGTGGGGAACTTCTACCACTCCGACAGCAGATAGATGACAAAGGAAAAACACCTATGTTTATACTGAAGAAAAGAGGGTGAAAGCTAGATGCAGCAGCGTCCTGAAGAGGGAAAAGTGGACTCCCCCACCTGAAGGTTGGGCAAAAATAAATGTTGATGGAGCCTTTATACCTGAATCAGGAGATGCTGCAGTCAGTATCGTGGCTAGAGACTGCAGGGGACTCGTTCTTATACACAAGCCACGAGAGAATATCGAGGCGGAGCAGCGCCATTGAGGTAGAAGCTCACGCTATTCTTGCTGGTGTGCAGATTGCAAGAGATCTTGTCCAAATGCCAGTTATTCTCGAGTCTGACAACTGTGTGATCATAGAAGCCCTGAAGAAGTCTACGAAGCGTGCAGCTTGGCCACCGGTGTTGGAGGAGATTGGAAGTATTGCTCCTAGCTTGGATATATAGCGTGCTATGGCACCATGTAAAGAGAGTTCACAAAAGAGTAGCTCATGAATTATGCCAGATGGGTCCGAGAACTGGTCAGCGTTTGGCGTGGACACTCCATGCCCCACCCAACGTTGCTGATCTCATTACCCAAGATTCAAGATTTATATACCATGCTAAAGACCGTATTATAACTGCAGATCCAGATATACACTTAATATGCTTTTCATTCATCTGACGGCGCACAGTGAAAAGGGCTTCAACTTTAAAAAAACAAAAGGTTGACCAAAATCCAAATGATGAGCTACGAAGGATCTCACCTCTGGCTTCGGAGAAACGGCGGAAGTGGTGGACGTTGAGCGCAGGAGACCGGCAAAAATAAGGCGTCTAGGCAGCATCATGGCCGCAATCTTCTGGCAGGTGACCTGCGCACCGCCGCCGTCCAGATGTATCGCTCGGAGCTGGAGCTGGTCGGTTGTCTGAGTAGCGAGTGAAGTTGGCGTTGGTTTTTGGACTACTTTCTTTCTTTCTTTATTGCTTTGGGAGTCCAGTGGGTCCTGAATCAGACCGTCCGATCAAGAGGCATCTCTTCTTCCTCCTTTTTCCTCTCCCGTGTTCACTCCCGCTGACTCCGGCGAGACCTGATTGCCAATCTGGCTGCCGTGGGCCGCTCGCCTGGCGCTCACCCCTCTCCCCGCCACTCGCTTGCCCTCTCTCCGCTGCTCTGCCGCTATGGAAGCAGGACGAAGATACCCCGGGGCGCAGGATCCCCGACCGTACAAAAAGGCCCCTGAGATTTGCGCCTGCCAATCGCGGACGCCACGTGGGCGTAGAGCACGGACAAGCGACAGATCGCCAGCCTCACCCCGATCCGTCCACCGGCGCGGCGGCGGCTCGTCCTTGTCTCATTGCCGTCTCATCCTGGTACTGTAGTAACGGCAACAACAAGGAAGCAACACAGCCAGCCGCCTCCCCCACCTCTCTTCCCTGCCGCCGCCGCGCCACCGGGCAAAGCCTGTGTTGTGTGGTGACGGCGGCGGTTTCGATCTGAGGAGTCGGCGGTGTCCACTCCTCGCAAATCCACCGGCGGTGCTGCGGGTTGGCGGCGGTCAGGCGGAGATCCGGTGGCTGCTGGTGGCAGGAGGGCTCCGGCCTGGACTCAGGCTCGGATGGACCTCCTCCTATGCAGCGGCTGCACCTCGTCAGCCACGGCGATGGCAAGCGGTGAGCCAATTTCACGGCACGAGGAAGCCGGGGGTGATATTCCCCTCATTTCTAAAAAGAAAAACAAGGAAGCAACACAGACCTGCATCAACATCTATTCAGAAATGTTCTGACCGTGATGATGAAATTAGTGTTTTGTGCGAAAATTTATAGTAAAAATTGGTGTTTTGTAAAAAAAAATGTCTTAGCTTGTGTTCTGTGCAAAAACGGCACCAACGAGTGGCGTTGTTAGGGTTGTCTGCAATTTCTTCCGTGAGGAGTGAGTAGTTCATATTAATTTTCGTTTCTGATTCCCCTAGTTGAGACTAGAGGATGGTCCTTAATTCGTTAATTTGTATGTCTAAAAAAAATGATGAAACAATATAGAAACCTGATCATGATCCTGGTAAGGCAAGTCCCATCATAAAAATGTCAATGACAAGATTTAGTAAGAGAGGGATAATTAATGGCAACTGAAATTGTTCCTCCTTCTGCCAGTCAAGCTGATGAGTATCTAGGGCATTTTAAGAGGAAACAATCAGGAAGAAATAGCCAGCGATAAATGGAGTCTACCGATTGAGGGTGCCCTGATGCTAAACATCTCCTTATTACCAGGGTGAGAACCATGCATCCTGGGGAGTGGCAGAGAGAGCTACAGGATGTTTTCAGTGCAGAATGAAATACAATGTTGTGTGTTGTGGATATAAGTATTAGTATATTGGTGTCGTTCGTGCAGTCTTTGAGAAGGATTGTTTGGCTCTGAATCGACGTGGCACATACTTCTCTCAACAAGCGGCATCTCCGGATGATTTGAACACTCAGTTACGCTCCTGGTTCTCGAGCAGCGAGGTGCAGGCTTGTAAGGGATCAACAAGTAAAGTTGCTCGCGAACTAGCCAAATTACGAAAAACCTGTAATTCCTTTGAGGCCATAGTTTGGGAAGTTGATGTACCAGCAAGTATTGTTAAATTTGTGGTGGACGATTTGCCCCGTTATCGTAATAAATCTTGATGCATTCAAAAAAGGAGATTCATTGCATTAGAGCGGGTCAACAAAAGAAACATTGATTTTCCATAAAATTGCGTAGTAATTTTGGTAGTGCAGTGATTGTGATGTAAGAAGTTGAGATGTTTGTGTGTAAATTTGATTTATGGAATGAGTAAAGTTTTAAATGTTTGGTGAATTGAGTGATGCCGTGTTTGTGGTTGCATATGCATTTAGAGCTTTGCTGTATTGATTCTTAATTGATGATGTATTTTGTTGCATGAGAAATTCTCCTATGCTTGGGAGATATCGCAAGGTACCGTGGAAGAAAATTAGTGTTTTGTTTGTTTGTAAATCTACATAGCTGAAGATTATAATAGTACGAGATTTCTATGTTTAGAACGGCCACTAGATGTCAAGACTTAACAGACTCCTGCTCATCGTTTGATCAGCCCGAGATGATCGTGTGGCTATGTGATCCTCTTGTTCCTTCCATCGTCACTATACTTATGGAGTTATCTAGTTATTCATGGGTAAGGGTGCCCATGTGTTTAGGGTATAGTTATCCTCACTATATCGATGTAGTTACCCACCTCTCTAGGTAATAGTTACCCACCCATTATTTATGAAGTTACCATCTCTTTAGGTTATAGTTACCGAGACAACATCAATGGAGTTATCACGATCCCTGGATTTGTAGTTACCAACCCATCACTTATGGAGTTACCCACCTATTTAGGTAATAGTTACCAGCCTAGTACCTGTAGACTTACGCATATGTGTTCAGGCTATATATATAGTTACCAACATAACATCAATGAAGTTTCCTTGTCCTCTAGATCGTAGTTACCAAACTAGTTATGAAATTACACACCTCTCTAGGTAATATTTTATCACCCTAGTACCTATGGAGTTTAGGGTACAATAAATCACCAAGAGCATGATGTAGTTACCATGATCTCTGGGTAATAATTACTACCCAGTACCTATGGAGTTATAATAATGTCTTAGCCAGTAGTTGTCCCCAAAGTATCGATGTTGTAAATATGGAGTTATCCAGGTGTTGAGGGTAGAGTGATCCAATTGTTTATGGTATAGCTATCTGAAAGGATAGAGATGTCGCCTAGAGGGGGTGAATAGGCAATTTTAAAACTAATACGGTTTTGGCTTGATAGAATGCGGAATTAAACTAACGTTTACTTTACAAGCACAAAACCTAAATACACTAGGCTCAACTAAGTGCACCAACAACAACAAGTTAAGCTAAGCAAGATAGCACAATATAAATATACCACAAGAGATAAGCAAGATATAAGTACTTCAAACTCGATAGCTATCACAAGGAAAGTAAGCTCGGGTATAGAGATAACCGAGGCACGCGGAGATAAAGATGTATTTCTGTGTTCCCTTACAAGTAAGGTACGTCACGTTGGAGAGGTGTGGGATTCCACGAAGGATTTCCAAACGCCACGAAGGCCCACCTTCTTTTCTGAGTCTATCCCATGAAGGAATAGGCCCTTTTCTTATGGCTAGCTTTTCCTCCACTCTGGAGATGGCAAGCTCCACAACCACTTCACAAGCTCTACGAAGGAGAAACCCGGGTCTCTTAACAATCTTCCACGAAGAGGACACCGCGGCACTAACCGCTAAGCCAACTAGGAGGTCACCCTCCAAGAGCAAAAAGCTCATGGTCTCTCACTCGAACAAATCGTAGTGGAGAGATCAACTAATGACTTAGAGAGGAAGAAAAATGGTGGAAATCAACTAATGACTTCAAGATCTAGATCCAATGGGTTCCCCTCACTTAGATGAGGAATTGATTGGTGGGGATTGTAGATCTAGATCTCCTCTTCCAAAGCCCTCAAAAAGATGCAAAAACCATAGGAGGGAAGGGAGAGGAAGCAAGCTCAAGAGGGTCAACAATGGGGGTCAATTTCAGGCTCAAGAACTCTCAAAATGCGTTGGGGAAGAACCTCCTTTTATAGGGAAAAGCAAATATGGCCGTCGGAGAGAAAACAGCGAAAACTCGGTTTCAAAGTCGGTTGGACCGGCCCCGGAACTGGGAAACTCGGCCCCCCAGGCCGGTGGACCGGCCTACAGACCGAAAACCCTATGTTTACCCACTCGGAATAGATTCGGTCGCTAAAACCGGAAAATCCGGTCTGAGATCCGATTTTCCGGTGCTGGCATCGGACCACCCGGTCTGGGAACCGGGATGAAACAGACTTCACGAAAAACACAATAACTTTTGCATCCGGACTCTGATTTTGATGATCTTGGGCTTGTTTTGATGAGGACAACAAGCTCTACAATATGGTACATGAAAACATCATAATCCAACAAAGTAGGATATAACCAAATTATGAAAGGTATGAAGCCTCCCTATAAGAAGAACCGGTAAAACCTTCAAAGTCGAAAACGCCATAGAAGATGCATACGAATTCTGTTTTCGATGAACTTGGGCTTATTGAAGAGCTAGCAACAAGCTCAAGAACCTCACCTGGAGAAACACCAAGAATCAACAAAATAGAAAGATGCAAAGTATGCAAAGGATTGAGCTCCCTAAGACAATGTGATCAAGTTATCCAACCGAAAGCCCCTCTTGATAGTGCGGCTATTTATCCTATAACTGTTGGAGATATGCCCTAGAGGTAATAATAAATGTAGTTATTATTATATATCTTTGTGTTTATGATAAATGTTTACATTCATGCTATAATAGTATTAACAAGGAAACCATTAATACTTGTGTGATTTGTAAACTTAATTTGAAGTCCCTAGTATAGCCTCTATACTTCACTAGCTTGTTGGTTGATTGATGATTGTGGTTTCTCTATCATGAACATTGAGATGTTATCAACAACAAGATCATATCATTAGGAGAATGATATGGTGGACATACTCCTATAGACAAGCGTAGCATAAAGATCAAGTCATTTCAATAGTTCAATTGCTATATGCTTTCTGATACATAGTAACCTAATTCCTTCGACCATGAGATCATGCATATTGCCTTTACTGGATGGATGCTTTGATGTCATCAAACACCACACCGTAACAGGGTGGCTATAAAAGTGGCATTGGGTGTTCGGAAAGTATTGGTTGAAACACATGGATCAAGAATGGGATTTGTCCATCCACATGACGATGATATTCTCTGGGCCCTCTCGGTGAAATGTCATCCAATTAGCTTGCAAGCATGTGACTTGGTCACAAGGGATCACATATCACGGGAACGAGAAAAGAGTACTTATCAGTAACGAGGTTGAACTAAGTATGCAGAGATACCGACGATCATAACCTCGGATAAGTAACATATCGTGAGACAAAGGGAAATTGGTATCGTATGTAAGTGGTTCATTCGATCGCAAAGTAATCGTAGAAATATGTGGGAGCCATATGAATTTCCAGATTCCTCTATTGGTTATTGTTCGGAGAAGTGTCTCGATCATGTCCGCATAATTCACGAACCGTAGGGAGACACACTTAAGGATTCGACGTTGTTTGAGTAGTTATGGTATTATGAGAAAGAGACCGAATGTTGTTCGGAGTCTCGGATGGGATCCGGGATATCACGAGGTGATCCGGAATGGTCCGGAGAATAAGATTCATATAAGGAAAGTCCCATTTCGGAGTTGGGGAATGGTTCCGGTGTTTTCATCGGGAACATTCTAGAAGGTCCCGGAATGTCCGGCACTCCGGAGGGGGAAGGGGTACATGAATGTGTCATTGCAAGTTGGAATGATTGCATCATGTGCTAGGTGTTCTCGCTGTCCAAAATAAAGGGTTTATTTAATTCCTAAATTGGAAAAGTCAAACGGCTAATTTGAAAGTCAAACCGCCAATTTTGGAAAGTGGGAAAGAGGAGGAGGTGGAGGCCGAGTTGGGAGGAGTCCTCCTCCCAAGCCACCAAGCCGAGTTGGGGAGGGACTCCTCCCTTGGCCGCCAGCCCTCCCACCTATAAAAGCAAGGCCAAGGCCCCCTCCTCTAGACACACAAGTTCCTATCCTCTAAACTAGAAACTAGATCTAGACCCCGGTTTAGAGCTGTTTCGGTTTAGAGCCTTCTAATTGGTTTAGAGCCCTCTAATTGGTGTGTCTAATTACTAGACCACTAATAGCCTCTCTCATAAGCTCCACCATACTGCACCGGCTTAAGGCGAAGCCTCGGGATCTCCCTCTACCTCCGTACCACGCCACAGTTGTCTTCTTAGGAATCGCGAGGAGAGTGCTACAACCTCCGCGCCTCTTTGGAACAAGGAGAGGAAGGTCTTCCGAAAATTTAACGTGGTGACCGATCATGGAGCGCTTGAGGAACGCTGCCGGAAGGATCGCTCACGCGATCTTGAGATCGGAAAGAGTACTACATCACCCACGAGAATCGCCTCGTTAAACACTTTGGAATCTTCGAGGTGAGTTATTCCATCGACTCGCTGCAATCTAGTAGATAGATCTTGGCTTGTTTGTTTGTATGCGATAGAAAATTTTTGTTTTCCATGCTACGAACCCCTACAAAGGGTATCGAGCCGTGTCTATATGTAGATCTGTTGCGAGTAGAACACAATGGTCATTGTGGGCGTTGATGCTTTTATTGTAGATTGCTTTTTGTGTACTTTGCATCTTGCGGTATGTTGGGATGAAGCCCGCTAACCTTACATGACATCGCTCATGAGACTTGCTCCACGCTTAACATGCAACTCGTATTGCATAAGTGGCTTTATGGTGCCTGCTTTCTCCTAGCATAGTAAAGATCCAATTTACAACGGGTGATCAACAATGCTAGTATCAATGTTGTGGTTCTTGTTCGTAAGTTAGAACGACACTTATTGAAAGCCCCAAACCACGTAAAATATGCAAAGAAAGTAGAGGCGCCTAACTTTGTTTTGCGGGTGTCAAAGTGATGTGATATGGCCATGATTGTGATTATATTTGATGTATGCAATGTTCCTTATTGTAAGTTGGCAACCGCAGGAGCCATATGGTTGTCTTTAAATTCTGTTAAGACCTGTGTCTATTCAAAATAGTTGTAATAGTTGAAGCTGGTGGGCGACAACCATGAAGAAGCGCCATTGACCTTGATGCTATGCCGGTGATGATGGAGATCATGTTCGTGCTTGAAGATGGAGATCGGAAGCACAAAGAAGAAAGGCCATATCATATCACATATTATGAATTGCATGTGATGTTAATCCTTTTATGCATCTTGTATTGCTTAGTAGACGACGGTAGCATTATAAGATGATCCCTCATGCACATAAATTTCAAGTTCTAAAGTGTTCACCCTTAGTATGCACTGCTACAAAGCTTGCTGCTCAAGCACCACGTGATGATCGGGTGTCTTTGATTCCGGGTGACTACAACGTAAGCAAGCCAGATTTGCTTATGCGGAAGCTAAGGTTTGTCTTGACGAGCCTAGCATGTATGAGACATGGCCTCAGAACACGGATCGCCGAAAGGCAAAGCATGAATCATATAGTAGATATGATGAACATGATGATTGTTCGCCATTGAAACTATATCAACTCTCGTGATGATCGGTGTTGATGTAGTGGATTTGGTTCGTGATCACTAAAACAATGTGAGGGATGTTGTTTTGAGGGAGTTCACCTAGTTTAATTTCATTAATTAATTTGAACTCAATTTGTCATAAACTTAGTCTAAACTATTGCAAATATGTTGTAGATCAATGGCAGCCTACCATCAATTTTAATGCGTTCCTAGAGAAAGAAAAGTTGAAAAACAATGGAAGCAACTCATGGATTGGTTCCGCAATTTGAGGATTGTCCTCACAGTGGTAATTTGACCTATGTGCTGGATGCACCGCTAGGTGACCCACCTGCAGTGATGCTACCGATGAAGTAAAAAATGTTTACCTCGCTCGGAAGAATCAAGATCTATAGTTCAAAGGTGCTATCTTGTATGGTTTAGAATCGAGCTTGTAAAAGGTTTGAAGAGTCGATCCATATGATATTGTCGAGGATCTCAAATTAATCTTTGAGACTCATGCAATTGAAAGTTATGAAGCTTCGAAAAGTTCTTTAACCGCAAGATGGAAGAGGGTAGCTCCGCAAGGAGCATGTGCTTAAGATGTGCAGGCACGCAAATAAACTTCAAAGTTTGGGTATAGTGATTCCTAATACTTTGGGGTTTACGTATCCTCCAATCACTACCACCAAGTTACAAGAACTTTGTGATGAACTACAACATGCGTAACATGAACAAAGAGTTGCGTAACTATTTGCCATGTTAAAATCTGCGAAGTGGAGATCAAGAAAGAGCACCAAGTGTTGATGGTCAATAAGACCACCAAATTCAAGAAAGGCAAGTCTAAGGTAAGGGACACTTCAAGAAGGGTGGTAAGAAAGTTACCATACCGACGAAGAAGACCAAGGCTGGACCTAAGCACATCTTGAGTGCTTTTACCGCAAGGGAGAAGGTCCTCGAAGCGGAATTGCCCAAGGTACTTGGCAGATTTGAAGAACGCAACATCAAAAGAAAGGTATATCCGATATACATGTTATTGATGTGTATCTCACTAGTACTCGTAGTAGTGCTCGGGTATTTGATCTTGGTTCGGTTGCTCATATTTGTAACTCAAACAGAGCTACTGAATAAACGGAAGCTAGTGAAGAACGAGGTGACGATGCGCGTGGGAAGCGGATCAAAGGTTGATGTGATCGGCGGTGGCACACTACCTCTTCATCTACCATCGGGATTAGTTTTATACTTAAATAATTGTTATTTGGTGCTGCGTTAAGCATGAACATTATATCGTGATCTTGTTTATTGCGAGACGGTTACTTGTTTAAATCCGAGAATAATGGTTGTTCGATTTATATGAGTAATATGTTTTATGCACATGCACCTTTGATAGATGGTCTATTCATATTGAATCTCGATAGTGGATATACACATATTAATAACATTGAAGCTAAACGATTGAAATCAAGCGATAACTCGACCTATATGTGGCCTTTGTCGTCTTGGTCACATTGGAGTGAAGCGTATGAAGAAACTCCATTCGATGGACTTCTTGAATCACTTGATTTTGAATCACTTGAAAGATGCGAAGCATGTCGATGGGTAAAATGACTAAGACTCCATTTTACGGTATGATGGAGCGAGCTATGGACTTATTGGAAATCATACATACCGATGTGTGTGGTCCAATGAGTGTAGCATCAGTGATGGTTATCGTTATGTTCTTACCTTCACGGATGACTTAAGTAGATATGGGTATATCTATTTCATGAAACATAAATCCGAAACTTTCGAGAAGTTTAAGGAGTTTCAAAGTGAGGTAGAGAATCAACGTAACAAGAAGATTAAATTTCTACGTTCTGATCGTGGAGGTGAATATCTAAGTTACGAGTTTGGCGAGCATTTAAAGAAATGTGGAATACTTTCGCAGTTGACACCGCCGGGAACACCACAGCGTAATGGTGTGTCTGAACGTCGTAATCGAACTCTCTTAGATATGGTTCGTTCTATGATGTCACTTACAGATTTGCCACTATCATTTTGGGGTTATGCATTAGAAACAGCCGCATTCACTTTAAATAGGGCACCGTCTAAATCCGTTGAAACGACACCGTATGAATTATGGTTTGGGAAGAAACCTAAATTGTCGTTCCTTAAAGTTTGGGGATGCGAAGCCTATGTAAAGAAGTTACAGCCGGACAAGCTTGAACCCAAAGCGGAAAAATGCGTCTTCATAGGATACCCAAAGGAAACTATTGGGTATACCTTCTATCATAGATCCGAAGGCAAAATCTTCGTTGCTAAGAATGGATCCTTTCTAGAGAAGGAATTTCTCTCGAAAGAAGTGACTGGAAGGAAAGTAGAACTCGACGAGGTTGTCGAACCTTCTCTCGAAATTGCGAGTAGCGCGGAAGAAGTTCCTGTGGTGCCTGCACCAATAAGAGGGGAAGCTAATGATAGTGATCATGAAACTTCGGTTGAAGTTACTACAGAGCCTCGGAGATCAACGAGAAATCGTACCACTCCAGATTGGTATGATTCCGTTATGAATGTCATGTTGGTGGACAACACCGATGACCCCGAGACATATGAGGAAGCAATGATGAGCCCAGATTCCAATAAATGGCAAGAAGCCATGAAATCCGAGATTGGATCCATGTACGAAAACCAAGTATGGACTTTGGTGGACTTACGGATGGCCGTAAGGTGTCGAGAACAAATGGATTTTCAAGAAGAAAGCAGATCTTGATGGTAATGTTGCATCTATAAAGCTCGACTTGTCGCATAAAGGGTTTCGACAAATTCAAGGAGTTGACTACGATGAGACTTTCTCACCGATGAAGCTAAAAGTCTGTGAGGATTATGTTATCGCTGCATATTATGATTATGAGATATGGCAGATGGATGTCAAAACAGCATTCCTCAATGGAGACATTGATGAAGAGTTGTATATGATGCAACCCAAAGGTTTTGTCGATCCTAAAGATGCTAACAAGGTATGCAAACTTCAGCGATCCAGCTATGGACTGAAGCAAGCATCCTGGAGTTGGAATCTCCGCTTTGATAAGGTAATCAAAGTTTTGGTTTTATACAAACTTATGGAGAAGCTTGTATTTACAAGAAAGTGAGTGGGAGCTCTGTAGCATTCTTAATACTGTATGTGGATGACATATTGTTGATTGGGAATGATGTAGACCTTCTTAATAGTGTCAAGGAATATTTGAATAATAGTTTTTCAATGAAGGATCTTGGCGAAGCAGCTTACATATTAGGCATAAAGATTTATAGAGATAGATCGAAGCAAATATCATTGTCACAAAGTACATATTTGGACAAAGTTCTAAAGAGGTTTGGAATGGAAGATAGCAAGAAAGGGTTCTTGCCCATGTTGCTAATATGACCTTGAGTAAAACTCAAAGTCCGACATCGGCAGAAGATAGAGAAAAGATGAGTAAGACTCCTATGCCTCAGCCATAGGATCTCTAATGTATGCCATGCTATGTACTAGACCCGACATCGCATATCTTGTTAGTCTAACTAGCAGATATCAAAGTGATCGAGTGGATCATTGGACAATGATCAAAAACATCCTTAAGTACTTGAGAAGAACTAAGGATATGGTTCTTTCTTATGGAGGTGATGAACACTCGTTGTTAATGGTTACACCGATGCTAGTTGGAACACCGATCCGGATGATTCTAAATCACAACTGGATCGTATTTATTTTGAATGGTGCAGTGATTAGCTGGAGGAGTGCAAAGCAAAGCGTTGTGGCGAGATCTTCAACTGAATCGGAATACATGGCTGCCGGAGGCTTCACAAGAAGCGATATGGATGAAAGAGTTCATTCTGAGCTGGGTGTGGTTCCTAGTGCTATTGGACCCAATGTCTATCTCTTGTGATAACATGGGCGCCATAGCCAATGCGCAGGAACCAAGGTCACACAAGAAGCTGAAGCATATCAAGCTGCGTTTTCACGCTATTCGAGAACATATCCAGGATGGGGATATAAAGATTTGCAAAGTACACACAGATCTGAATGTGGCGGATCCGTTGACTAAACCTCTCCCGAGGGCAAAACATGACCAACACCAAACTGCCATGGGTGTTCGGTATATTACCATGTAATCTAGATTAGATGACTCTAGTGCAAGTGGGAGACTGTTGGAGATATGCCCTAGAGGTAATAATAAATGTAGTTATTATTATATATCTTTGTGTTTATGATAAATGTTTACATTCATGCTATAATAGTATTAACAAGGAAACCATTAATACTTGTGTGATTTGTAAACTTAATTTGAAGTCCCTAGTATAGCCTCTATACTTCACTAGCTTGTTGGTTGATTGATGATTGTGGTTTCTCTATCATGAACATTGAGATGTTATCAACAACAAGATCATATC
This sequence comes from Avena insularis, assembly GCA_023614405.1. Taxonomy (NCBI): domain Eukaryota; kingdom Viridiplantae; phylum Streptophyta; class Magnoliopsida; order Poales; family Poaceae; genus Avena; species Avena insularis. The sequence continues at coordinate 210,960,181 of CM042696.1, read as the reverse complement.
ATTAGGAGAATGATATGGTGGACATACTCCTATAGACAAGCGTAGCATAAAGATCAAGTCATTTCAATAGTTCAATTGCTATATGCTTTATGATACATAGTAACCTAATTCCTTCGACCATGAGATCATGCATATTGCCTTTACTGGATGGATGCTTTGATGTCATCAAACACCACACCGTAACAGGGTGGCTATAAAAGTGGCATTGGGTGTTCGGAAAGTATTGGTTGAAACACATGGATCAAGAATGGGATTTGTCCATCCACATGACGGACAGATATTCTCTGGGCCCTCTCGGTGAAATGTCATCCAATTAGCTTGCAAGCATGTGACTTGGTCACAAGGGATCACATATCACGGGAACGAGAAAAGAGTACTTATCGATGTGAGGTTGAACTAAGTATGCGGAGATCTGACGATCATAACCTAGGATAATTAACATATCGTGAGACAATGGTAAATTGGTATCGTATGTAAGTGGTTCATTCCATCGCAAAGTAATAGTATAAATATTAGGGAGCCATATGAATTTCCAGATTCCTCTATTGGTTATTGTACTGAGAAGTGTCTCTATCATGTCAGCATAAATCACGAACCGTAGGGAGACACACTTAAGGATTGACGTTGTTTGAGTAGTTATGGTATTATGAGAAAGAGACCGAATGTTGTTCGGAGTCTCGGATGGGATCCGGGATATCACGAGGTGATCCGGAATGGTCCGGAGAATAAGATTCATATAAGGAAAGTCCCATTTCGGAGTTGGGGAATGGTTCAGGTGTTTTCATCGGGAACATTCTAGAAGGTCCCGGAATGTCCGGCACTCCGGAGGGGGAAGGGGTACATGAATGTGTCATTGCAAGTTGGAATGATTGCATCATGTGCTAGGTGTTCTCGCTGTCCAAAATAAAGGGTTTATTTAATTCCTAAATTGGAAAAGTCAAACGGCTAATTTGAAAGTCAAACTGCCAATTTTGGAAAGTGGGAAAAGAGGAGGAGGTGGAGGCCGAGTTGGGGGAGGAGTCCTCCTCCCCAAGCAGCGCCCACCAAGCGAGTTGGGGAGGGACTCCTCCTCCCTTGGCCGGCCCTCCCACCTATAAAAGCAAGGCCAAGGCCCCCTCCTCTAGACACACAAGTTCCTATCCTCTAAACTAGAAACTAGATCTAGACCCCGGTTTAGAGCTGTTTCGGTTTAGAGCCTTCTAATTGGTTTAGAGCCCTCTAATTGGTGTGTCTAATTACTAGACCACTAATAGCCTCTCTCATAAGCTCCACCATACTCACGGCTTAAGGCGAAGCCTGCGGGATCTCCCTCTACCTCGGTACCACGCCGTTGTCGCCGGAATCGCGAGGAGAGTGCTACAACCTCCGTCATTTTCTTTGGAACAAAGGAGAGGAAGGTCTTCGTCGAGTACCGAACGTGTGACCGACTGCGGGAGCGCTGCGGGAACGCGGCGCCGGAAGGATCGTCTACGCGATCTTGAGATCGGAAAGAGTACGACTACATCACCCACGAGAATCTGCTCTCGTTAAACACTTTGGAATCTTCGAGGGTGAGTTATTCCATCGACTCGTTGCTGCAATCTAGTAGATAGATCTTGGCTTGTTTGTTTGTATGCGATAGAAAATTTTTGTTTTCCATGCTACGAACCCCTACAATAACCCAGTCTCCCAACAACCACCTTGAGACCGGTAAAAGGAAAACCTAGCAAGGCCATACCTTTGCCTTGCGCATCCCGCTTGATCTTGATGACAACGCTTCAAGCTCCATCCAAGCCATAATGCATCACTTGATCATTGTTGCTTCGTGAAGACTCGTAATTTGCTCCCCATACACCACTATGGGATAGCTTAATTAAGACACATCTTCACAAATCCATTATCACCAATATGGATGGCAAGCTTCAAGCAAATGATCTTCTCGAGATGCTTATCTTGAACCTGCCCTTCTCAACCTTGATGACGATCACCACTTGAAGTCATCCTCTTATGGGCTATATGAGATCTTCACTTTTGAAGCATGCCCATGGAAAGATACCTATCCCATATAGAAAACGCAAAGGCACATATATAATGGGTTAGTTCATGATGCATAAATGACAAGGCTTACCATACCACAAATCCATGTGGTACATTATTTATGCTTCATGTGTTGACCAACTTGAAATCACTCTTCACTCTTTGTATTGGTCAACCAAGTATCTTCTCATGCTCCATCTCAATATCTTGAGGTACATAAAGAATTATTCATTTGATTACATGCTCTAAATCTTAGTCAACCATAGCTCAACTAATGAGGCTATCATGACACCGACTTAGAGCCATATCTTGAATTCTTCTATTGAGATCACACTCTCAAGATCTTGAACATATTATATTCTTCTCTTTAATTCGATGACCTTGATGCCAAAACTCAAGGTATACTTGAATCCAACATATGGGCTACAAGCATGACCTAGGAAATATTCCTTCATATAAAACTCAATGAAAACATTAGTCCATAGGGATTGTCATTAATCACCAAAACCACACATAGGGGCAATTACCCTTTCACTATCATCAGCAAATCACGTAGTTACCATGCTCTCTAGGTAAAATTTATCTACCTATTATTTATGAAGTTATCTAGGTGTTATGTTATAGCTTCCATACCAGAATCGGTGTAGTTGACTTCATCCTCTAGATAATAGTTATTCACATATTAGTTATGCACTTATCCAGGTGTTTAGAGTATAGGTATCACCACGAAGTTAATGTAATTATCACACCCTCTAGCTTTTAGTTACCAATCTAGTATTGATGTACTTACCCAAGTGCTCAAGATAGAGAAATTAAACTAGTACTTATAGAGTCACCTAGGTGTTCAACATATAGTTGACCAGGTATTTACAACTTAGCTATTATCACTAAATTGATGTGGTTACCCCACTATCTAGCTAATAGTTATCCATGCATTACTTATTTAATTATCCGGTGTTTAGGATAGAGTTACTCATGTATTTATGGTATAGAGATCATCACAAGATAGCTGCTCCACCCATTACCTATGGAGATACCATGTGTATAAGATATAGTTACCAACCCGCTACTTATATAGCTACCCAGGTGTTCACTATATAATTACAAACTAATTACATATGGAGTTATCCATGTGTTTATGATAGAGTTACTCAGGTGTTCACGGTATGATTACCTAGGTTTCCCACATTATATTTACCAACTAATTACATATGGAGTTATCCAGGTACTCAATGTAGAGTTACCTAGGTGTTTAGCGTAGAGTTACTCATATGTTCAAGGGTAGAGTTACCAGATGTTCAACATAGAGCTATCATCACCAAATCAGGAGTAAATAATAACGCTAGATTGTTTCGACTCAGACTGTCATCCACATCGTTGATACGTCCATTTTGCATCACTATTCTATGTCTTAATTCACTATTATTCATTGATATATTTCGTATTAAGGGGTGATACTTATGTTATTTCATCTGTTTTTGCATGGTTGATGACTTTTGGAGCATGGACCGCTGCAGTCAGGATTTTGATGGAAAAGGTGCTGTTTGGAGGCAAAATTCGCGAAGATCAGAAAATACGGGAAAATATACGGAAAATTCTATTTTTCCAGAAGACTCAAGATGCCAGAAGATGGAGTGGAGGTGGGCCATAGGGGGCCCACACCACCCCATGGCGCGGGCAAGCCCAGGCCGCGCCAAGGAGTGGTGTGGCCACCCTAGCCCACTCCAGCATCTCCCCTTTGGCGTATATCTTCCTCCCGAAACCCTAAGATTTGGGGGAGCGACCACAGAAAGATTCCATCGCCTCTGCAGGGAGGAAAACACCGAGAGAGAGAAAGATCTCTCCGGCAGACAGATTTCTACCAGGGGAATTCCTTCCCGGAGAGGGGAGATCATCGCCATCAACACCACCATCAAGCTGGACTTCATCGGGATCATCATCATCATCACCACCATCAACACCATCAACACCCTCATCACCATCTCCATATTTATGTAACAATTGGTTGAATCTTGCTATAGTTCATAGCGGAAACTTTCCCGGTTTTGATTACTCTTTGTAGTTGATGCTATTGAGTGAACCATTGAATTATTGTTTATGTTCAGATTGTTATACATCATTATTCCATCTCTGATCATGATCCATATGATGTCTTGTGAGTAGTTCGTTTTGTTCTTGAGGACATGAGAGAAGTCTTGTTGTTAGTAGTGGAGTTGTGTTGAGAAAGATTCAATAGATTGTTATTTAAGTTGTGGTGTACTTCTTCTAGTGTCATGTGAGTCGACTACATGACACTTCACCTATATGGGCCTAGGGAATGCATTGTGTATTTGGCTACTAATCGTAGGGGTTGCGGAGTGATGTAAACCTGAACCCCCGTTAGGAAACCATTGCACAAGGGACGTAAGGGTCTTAGAGTTTAAAGCTATGGTTAGGTTTTACCTTAATTACTTTCTTGTACTTACGGATGTTTGCAAGGGGGTTTAATCACAAGTATGTATTATGTCTTGGATGAGACGGTACATTAGCACAGGTTCACCCACACAACACTTAGCAAGCTAAAGAAGATTAATCGACTATATGAAGCGAAAGCACTTGAAAGTCTTCCCATGTGTCCTCGAGAACATTTGGTCATCTATAGAAATACAACCGGCTTGTCCTTTGCTGCATAAAGGATTGGGCCACTTGCTGCACTCATTCTTACTGTCTTTTGTTTACTCGTACTTTGTTTACTTGCTTTATCGAAAACCCTAAAAATCCATTTGCTAAGTATTTGAGAATTCTGATCCATACCACTAGCCAAAGACCTTCGCTCCTCGTTGGGTTCGACACTCTTACTTATCGAAAATCTTGCGATACACCCCTATACTTGTGGGTCATCAAGACTATTTTCCGCGCCGTTGCCGGGAGTGAAGCGCTATTGGAGAGTGGGCGGTAAAGGAAACTTCTCGTGAGTATTGTTTATACATTGGTTGCTTTATTCGTTATGGATAATTCTGAGTTTCTTATTTGGTAATGCTACTACCCTGCTAAGGTAGTAGATAAGCCACCACCTGAGAAAGATGTTTTCAAAATACCTACAAGAATTATTAATCGTGTTATGGATAACTACTATGTTGGGATGGGCATCCATCCCGGTGATCATTTACTCTTTATACACGAATTATGCGGGTTGTTCAAGTGTGTAGGTATTACTACAGATCAAGTTAAGAAGAAGTTATTCTCATTATCACTGAAAGGAAGAGCTGAGGAATGGTATAAGCTGTTGAAGAATGGTCAAGCTCTGGAATGGGAGGAAATAGTGCCTCTCTTTTACTCAAAGTTTTATCCTCCTAGTGAGATTCATAAAGATCGGAATCAAATATACAACTTTTGGCCTCTTGATGGAGAAAGTACAGCTCAAGCTTGGGGGAGATTGAAGCTACTAATGCTCAAATGTCCCATTCATGAGCTCCCCAACAATATTATTATCAACAACTTTTATGCAAGGCTCCCTCTACATGACAAGGATTTATTAGATGCTTCTTGTGCTGGATCATTCACTCGTATGGAAGAAGAAGTTAAATGGGACCTTCTAGATCGTATTCAAGACAATGCTGAAGCTTGGGAGAATGACAAAGGTAGAAAATCAGGTATAAATCATGATTATGAATGCATTGAATCTTTTATGGGAACTGATGACTTTCAAAATATTAAAAATGCTTATGGTCTAGACTCTCAAGCTATTGCTTCTTATTTTAAGGCTTTTGCTTCCTACATTGAAGTGCCTAAAAAGAAGTGGAATAAGTATCATGAACCTTATAAAGATATTGCTAAGAGTGTTCCTGCAAGAAATACTGAAGTTTATATTGCTAGTCATGTTTTACCTAAACCTTATATTGAGAAAATGCCATTCCCAGTTAAGGTAAAGGAACATTCTATGATAGCTAGTATGGTTAATGAAAGTATGAGTAAAGCTATTGAACCTGATAAACAAATGGTTGATGAGCCTATTGTAGCAAATGTGAAAGACTTTGTTGCTAAATATGAAAAAGAGGGACACACTATCCTTTGTAAGGATACCTCCAATATTGTTTCACAAAGTAGTGTTATGAGAGCTAGTATTCCTGTGTTTTCCGTTAGAATAAGTGATCATTGCTATGATAGTACTTGTGATAGCTTTATTGTTAAGTTTATGCATGATACTGAAAGTTATTATGAGAAAGGGAAAAGTGTTCTTATGCATCTCAATAATATCAAGTTTCCCTGTTTTATGCTGAAAGTTTTTATGTTGCACTTCTTTTGCCTTCTTATGCAAGTTGCCTTTGGTTTCAATAACTTGTTTGTTTACAAAATCCCCTTGCATAGGAAGTGGGTTAGACTTAAATGTGTGTGTGTTTTTGCTTCTTAATGCTCTCTTTTACTTCATGAGATCTTCTTCAAAATTATCATGCCCATCTTAATGGCTACAAAGAAAGAGCTTTATGGGAGACAACCCAATTTGTTTTTGCTTTCAGTTTGTCGTTTCTTTGAGTCTTGGAAGTTATTACTTCAGTAATAACCGCTCCTTATCCGTTTTGTTTGGTTTTTGTGTCAAGATCAACCTCTAATGAGAGAGAAGTAAGATTTGGGGAAGTTGCTGTCCCGAAACAGATTTTTGTGCTTCACCGTAAAAATTCGTGAGAGATCTCTGTATGTCAGATTGAGCTGTAATGTTTTGTGCTTCTGCCCCAGGTTGTTATTTAACTTTTGTTAGTTTTTCACTTTTTGATTTGAGCAACAGAAGATTTTCGAAAAAATTGATCTTTACCTACTGGTCTGTTTAGACAGATTTAGCCAATCTTGCATTTGCTTCTTTATTTGATTTCCTTTTTGAATTCTTTTTGGGTTTTCGGAAGGAGTTGCTACAGTAGCTTTTGTTTTGATGGTTTTCAATTGAATTTGGACTCAAAAGGTTTTATCACTTCACTTATACTAATGTTGCTAATAAGAATTGTGTGAAGTTTTGTGTGAAAGAAATTTCCAGGAAAGTGGAGATAATGGTGTAATAAGGAAGAGAAAGGTTTTATGACTCCAATAATAAGTCTATGAAGATGAAGATATTGATGATTCAAGTGGTGACTCCGGAAGGATCCACTAAATACCAAATTCAGAGACCTGCAGAGTCCGTTTCCAACTAGGTAACAGTTCTAGTAAGAAAAGCTCCACGAAAATACAATCCAACTATATTTTTGCAGTTTTCAGTCAATAAGGAAAGCTCTGAGCGAAAAGGACAAGCGGAGCTGGTGGCCCACAGCACCCCATGGCGCGGGTCCACCCCTGGCCGTGCCACCAGGTGGTGAGGCCACTCCGGACTCTGCCTCCGACTCGTTTTCTCCCAGTACCTTCCTTTTGATATGAAACTTTGTAATATATAACCCCCTGGATCTTCCGAGGTTCATATATTGTGTTTTCGTCATGTTTTTGTTTCGATCTGTTTTTGTCAGGACATACTCTTTGAGAGCTTAGAAGCACAATGGTGTCCCCCAAGGATAAAGGGAAGGAGCCCATGGAGGAGGATCTTCAAGACCCCAAGCAGAGGCTGGTACCTTTAGTCTCTTGCCCTGCATCAATGGAAGCCCTACGAGTCACTAAGGAGTTCTGTGATAAGTACCAGGACTTGAAGAGGAAGGTGGACATGCTTCAATGGGAGAATAATAGGCTTCGCAAGATGCTGGAAGATTTCCTCACGTCAACTAAGAGCATAATACCACCACCACCGAAGGAGTAATTCGTCATCAGGTTTGGCATCCCCTTGGTTTGTTCCAAGCTTGGGGGAGTGCCGCGGTATCACATCACTATCTTCTATCTTTTTACCTTTTTAGTAGAGTCATATCATGAATAGAGGAGTTATTATGTAGTATGGTTTGCATTATGGAAGTGTCGCCTCTCTCGTTAGATTTGTATCCCTTGGTGTGAGTTTCCATTATGGAGTACTAATGAGAAGTTCTATCATTCACTCTTTTGCATAGCTTATATTAGTTTTCAATTCATGGTTATATGATTGATCTTGTTGTTAGTATTGGTAGCACTTCGGGATCATTGAGTTAATTTAGTTGGTTTTGGCAAACCTGGCTCGGTCAGTAGCAACACCCTTTTTGAGAGTTGAAAAGAAAAAGATAGAAGTACTCGAGAGAAAAAATAATTTCATCATCTTTCTTTCTTGATTTGCTCATAAGTCTAGTATTCTCTAGTTAAGATCTTTTGTGCTTCCAAGGAATATTGCATGTTTGTCTTTATCATTTGTATGTTTGTTTGTTTCCTTCAACTCTTGTACTTGCTACCCAGCCTTGCTAGCCAAAAACCTGTACTGAGAGGGAATTCTTCTCGTGCATCCACCTCCTTTAAACCAAAACCTTTGCCATTTGTGTCTACCATACCTACCTAGTAGCATTATTGCTATTCCAAGTAAATTCCTGTTTTATCTACCTCCCAAATTAAACTTGTTATGAGAAAGTTAGTGATTAAAGCTCTCACGAACTTGATGGCACACTTTATTTTCCACACTTAATAAACCTGAACCATTGTGAACTCTCCATGAAAGTTATATGCTTGCAAATTATAGGCTGGGGATTAGAAGAACCGTGTCATGGGAACGCTTTCAACACTTGTAAATATATACCCGTTGATACCTTGCTCTTTTGTTTATGGATGTCGATTGTGAAATAAAAGGGGAGCTTGTAAGTCCATGGAGTTATGTATGTGTGTTAGAGAAACGCCTGGGCCGCTGGTCTAATCCATGCTTTCATGGTGGAAACCTGCAGCGTAACCATAATGATATCTATGAAGCATTCTTCTTATAAAAAAAGAGAGAGATAGCTATTGAGAAAAATAAAAGAAAAGAAAAAAGAGATACTATGAAAAGAGGAAAGAGAGAAAAAAGCACCATATTCCCATGGTAAATAAGAAGATTGCTGAGATACTCATTGTTTGCTTGCCTTGTCATTTTGATATGGGGATTCTTCCGTATCATCGGGCAAGGGGTACCCCGTTGGCGGTTCTTAATGATATGCACATACTTACGATGACAAGAACTTACCGGTAACTAAAGTTGAGTAGCATGAGGAGCGGCCCTCGTACTCAAGGGACTTGGGATCTTCGATTTATAGTCATCAAGCATATAACTCAGATTGGATCTCACTTTAACCTTAATCACCTAAAGATGCCTATGATAGGGGCAATGAGAGCTGAAAGCTAGTAAGTATCATAATTTTTGGGAGCTCTTTATGAGAATTGTAATCCCTGCTTCCCTCTTTGAAGGGCCCTTTCTTTTACTAAACCTACTCCTTTCTATCTCGGCAAGTATTTTGAGTTGATGTGTTTCATTCATTCATATGATGATTTATTCAATCATGTTTCTTATGTTCCTTGTTTTGCACATTGCTCTTATCTTGAAGTTTACTACTTTGAAAGCTTTCATTAAAAAACCAGCTATTTGTGAACTCCAGCAAATTATCAACTATTCTTCGACCAAGAGCTAAGTTTGCCATTACCAATGATGATTTACTCTATGTATCTTTATTGTGTTTCCTTTACTCATTGCAAGTTGAGTTGTATAATAGTGAGTTATCTTCTATTATGATCTATGTATTTGATGAATGTGATGCTTCTTGTCCGTATTCTTTTATCGACTCTTCTCTCCATAAACTGAGGTCATGTTTATTGAGCTCGGTTTAAACAGGGACAAGCGAAGTCTAAGCTTGGGGGGAGTTGATACGTCCATTTTGCATCACTATTCTATGTCTTAATTGACTATTATTTATTGATATATTTCGTATTGAGAGGTGATACTTATGTTATTTCATCTGTTTTTGCATGGTTGATGACTTTTGGAGCATGGACCCTTGCTGATCGAGATTTTGATGGAAAAGGTCTGTTTGGAGGCAAAATTGAAGATCGAAAATCCGGAAAATATACGGAAAATTCTATTTTTCGGAAGACTCAAGATGCGGAAGATGGAGTGGAGGTGGGCCACAGAGGCCCACACCATGGCGTGGCAAGCCAGCGCCCAGGAGTGGTGTGGCCACCCTGGCCCACTCCAGCCTCTCTCCTCTGGCGTATATCTTCCTCCCGAAACCCTAAGATTTTGGGGAGCGACCACAGAAAGATTCTGCCGCCTCTGCCGAAACACCGAGAGAGAAAGATCTCTCTGGTAGATAGATTTCTGCCGGGGGAATTCCTTCTCGAAGAGGGGAGATCGTCGCCATCAACACCACCATCAAGCTGGACTTCATCGGGGTCATCATCATCACCACCATCATCACCATCAGCACCCTCATCACCATCTCCATATTGCTGTAACAATTGGTTGAATCTTGCTATAGTTCATAGGGGAAACTTTCCCGGTGTTGATTACTCTTTGTAGTTGATGCTATTGAGTGAACCATTGAATTATTGTTTATGTTCAGATTGTTATACATCATTATTCCATCTCTGATCATGATCCATATGATGTCTTGTGAGTAGTTCGTTTTGTTCTTGAGGACATGGGAGAAGTCTTGTTGTTAGTAGTGGAGTTGTGTTGAGAAAGATTCAATAGATTGTTATTTAAGTTGTGGTGTATTTCTTCTAGTGGTGTCATGTGAACGTCGACTACATGACACTTCACCTACATGGATCTAGGGGAATGCATTGTGTATTTGGCTACTAATCATAGGGGTTGCCGGAGTGACAGAAACCTGAACCCCCGTTAGGAAACCATTGCACAAGGGACATAAGGGTCTTAGAGTTTAAAGCTATGGTTAGGTTTTACCTTAATTACTTTCTTGTACTTACGGATGTTTGCAAGGGGGTTTAATCACAAGTATGTATTAAGTCTTGGATGGGACGGTACATTAGCACAGGTTCACCCACACAACACTTAGCAAGCTAAAGAAGATTAATCGACTATATGAAGCGAAAGCACTTGACAGTCTTCCCATGTGCCCTCGAGAATATTTGGTCATCTATAGAAATACAACCGGCTTGTCCTTTGCTGCATAAAGGACTGGGCCACTTGCTGCATTCATTCTTACTGTCTTTTGTTTACTCGTACTTTGTTTACTTGCTTTATCGAAAACCCCTAAAAATCCGTTTGCTAAGTATTTTCTGAGAATTCCTGATCCATACCACTAGCCAGCACCTTCTGCTCCTCGTTGGGTTCGACAATCTTACTAATCGAAAATACTGCGATACACCCCCTATACTTGTGGATCATCAATCGTCCGATTCTTTTCGGCTATGAGATGGACACCGAAAAGGACACGCGGCGCTGTCGCAATGGAGCCATGCTATCCTGCGAGGCGAGCACCGTTGTGGTCTAGGATAAAATAATTCAGACCGCGGGTTGGTGTCACGTACGCCGTCGTACCCCGTGTCGTAAGATGGTGGGCCACGCGCGCGCCATGGGCCCGCCATCATCGTATGCGGGCAGGACCACGCTCCGTGAGAGGCGTTCCTGGCGCGACATGCCTCCGCACATGCCGTATGGCGGGGCTCACCGAAAGCCGACGTGGCATCATGAGCCTATGCCGGGTGCGGACTCTCGCGGTCAAGGGCCCGCCTAGAGCTGACATGACGCCGTAAGCCCATGCCATCCGCGCATTCTCGCGAACGTGTGGCACAGCCATTACGGACATGGCGCTATAATCCCATGCTGACCGTGGTTTCTTGCGTACGCGAGGCCTATCCAGAGACGAAGTGGCGTCGTAAAACAATGTTGTGCGTCAACGTATAACGTAGAGGACGATTGTTCTCGTTTGGATAGCCGACCTTGCAGTGTAGACTGTAGACGTCCGCGGGTTATCGCAGGCAGATCATGATGTGGGTCCCGTTCCAGAGATATCGTGCCTAAGAAAACTCGAGACGGGTGCATGTGATCATGGACGAGAGAATGTTTGGCTTCGTAGGCTATAGCCGGCCACGGTTTCTCGCAAACTGCGGTTGGTCCCATTCAGAGTAGAGGTGTGAGCGTTATCCTAAGACGGCCGCGTGAGATGGACGCGTAGACTCTAGCCGTCCATGGGTTCTCACGGCGATACCTTGCGGTGGGTCCCGTTCGTGGATAGACGTATCATGAGAGAGCTTGCGTTGCGAGCACAAAAAAACTCGTCTCATTTTACGTGATAATCATTCTTTAGCTCTCTCTTTTCTTCTTCTTTCTTTTCCTCGTCGTTGGCGTGTTTCGATTCTCTCTAGTGGTTGGTCATAAGCGTTGTTTCGGTGACCATACTCGGAATCGGCGCTTGACACTGCCCACCGGCATTAGCCGTGACGCGTCTAAGGTCAGAAACTCTCGAAACTCACCCCCGTAGCACCATATGTACACTCTTCAGGACTTGAGAGTGTTGGCGCGGCGCTTTGTGGTACCTGACCGCCTTACCCCAGGGGAGCACGTCTAGAGGGTGTTCCGTCACTCCTTTTCTTTTATCTTTTGGGCGTTGTTGTGCTGTTGTCCAAGCGGACTTATGCTGTTTTTCTTTTTTTCTTTGGCGCTTTGGTGCCATGATACTGTTGAACCTTGTAGTCGGATGTGAATTGGTGGGAGTTTGAAACCGACCGAAAAGGCAGAAACGAGGATAAACACTCCATAATTTTATTAGGTGTAGAGTGGTTGATGGATGGACTCATGTGTACTCTCCCTATACTCTCCCATCCTTCAAATACTTTTAGTTCACCATCTTATTTTGGCATATCTAAACTTTTCACTAAAAATATTGCATGCATTTATTATGTCACAAAGTTTTAAAACCAAAACTGATATCTAGCTCGAGAAAAAAGAAGACAAAATAAATGTGAATGTTGTTAAATGGCCGAATTCACACTACTCCCTCCGTTCCGGTTTAAAGGGACACATATTGGAAATCATGCAATCTCAAAATCCCCCACCTACTAGGCTCATAAGCATTTAATTTCAGAAGAAGGAATTACTAGTAAGAGCCAAATTAGCCACACTCAAGACAGTCTAGGACCCAGAGATTTGCTATATACGTCCTTTAAACCGGGATAGAGGGAGTACAACTAAATTAGCTATTACTCACAAATATTAGATTACTATTATTCATAGTTAGATTTTTTTCGAAAGTTCACCTATCCACTAATAATTATCAACAACAGTATAAATAGTTCTAGAAACAATACAAATTAGAAGTGGGTTCGGAGACCACCTAAGGACAACTACAGACACTAGCGCGAGCCCAAGGCACACCGCCATCCTCGCACCTCCACCACCAGAGCCAGGCAAATGTTGTCATAGTAGACCTTGTTGTAGTAAACATATGGGAAGTCATCGTGCTGAGACCACAAAGAACCAACACGACAGACCAGCAATCATCGCTGATGATGACAACCACATATCGGAAGAGACGGACCTGAAACCACAACAACGAAAATGAAAACCGACTGGATCTTATGAGGTCCTTGGACACACGATCCATGCGCCCTCTACCGGATACACGACTCCATCTGCCCTCTGCTAGTGCTAGACGTACAAACGATGCGAGTATAGGGTGGGAAGGCCTTACTCTGACTCTAGGGTGTACCCGCTCCCCCAACATCCCTAAAGATACTGAAAAGCAAGCTAAAGAAAAAACGAAAATTCTCCCGCTAGCGAGGGGCTTGGTCCGTCACAACCCCAAGGATCCAAGACCACCTGAGTCAGAGCGGACCGGCTAAGTCATTGACAAGGGGGATAGAACTCTAGATGGGTTTCTACAATCGCCACCGATCATGTGTCTCTCCTTATTCACGTACTGGTTCGGTATTGTATCTGTAACATGCACAACAAATTTTCGGGGAAATAGACAAGCCGCATGCATAGTTAGATTTATCTTGTTTCAAGATTTGTGTGCTAATTTAGAATTCTTGTGACATGTGTGATATATTTAATGTATATATCAAGAGAGGAGATTTGATGTACATGGGCATCAGGGCTTTCTTCGTTTTGAAAAACAAATGGTACATTTGAGTTAAAAAATAAATAAAAATCTCGGGAATACATATACATGGTCCATATATTTGTGCAAAATTTCAGAAGACTAGAAATACGTATTTTTTGTCAGAAGTTTTTTTTGTGTAGCCCAAAATACAACATATTTTTAAACGGAATTTCTGACGTATATTCTGGATGTATGTATCTAGTTATATATTTATTTTCAGAATTTGTGGAGATCTAAAATTACAGGTTTCTAACTTTTTAAAAAACAGGAGCATGGTACCCATCTACCAAAGACACTTTCCTATATATCACTCATTATTTAAAAAGAATTGATGATGTTTTAGAAAAGAGCTCATTATTTTGACATATTTGAAATAGATATTCAGAAGTTTCAAAAAATCCATTCTTTCTCTGTGACTCTAAATGAAAAAAAAACTTATATTGTACATTGTATTTTAGGCTAAATAAATCACAAAATTGTATCTCTAAGAAAAACTCGATTTTGCTCACCACATTTTTTTTGTAGATCACAAATGAAAAGATATTTTGGTTGAAACTTAATTCAATATATCCGTACAATTTGTTAGCAAAGATATTGTTACTGTTAGGTCGTGAGATCACGTCGAAATAGACGTACACGAACCCTATTTCTATTTTACACGATCCATTGCTATGACAAAGTCCTACTTGGACTCTACATAATACTGGACGCACGATCGAAAAGCAAAACAAACGACTCACGGACATGATGCATGACTCTCAGCATCGAACTCTATTCAGGCGGAGGTTTGGATTACCCAACGGTTAAACAAAACTCTCCCCTTTCTTGCGGATATATTGGAAACAAGGAAACCTAAGTCAACTTAAATAGTGCACGTGGCGCGCCAGATTTGGAAGGAGGTTTAACCGATGTACCCGTGTTGGACTTGGAACGCCGCCGCCGCCGCCGACATGTTCACAAGATTATGCAAGGTCGCCTGCGGCGTCTCGCCGTCCTCGATGGCAGCAGTGACGACCGATGACACACACGACGACGACGTCAAGCCGAGATCGAGCGGGCTGAGCTCGCCGCTGCTACTCTCTCCCGGTGGAACATCACGATCCTCTGAGCCGCCGGGATGCCTGTCGCATCCGTCCGTCGTCGCGTTCTCGCCAGAGACAGATAACGCGGCCACGACACCGTTGCCGTGCCTGGCTTTCGGGTCGGAGGACGGTTACAGAGCCTTCTCCCTGGCCGAGGGCTGCATGCGCGGCGACGTCGCGATGCGGCTGGCGCGCGGCCGCCGGCACGTGCCGTCCCCGTACGGAGGGAAGGTGTTCGTGACGGACATGTGCGGCCGGTACCCGTGCCACCTCGTCGACCCGTTCACGGGCGAGGTGACGCCGCTCCCGGACCTGCCCGTCCCGTTCTCCGAGGAGACGCCGATGCTGTTCGAGCGCGACGGGCCCGAGGCCCCCCGGTTCCGCCTCTCCACGGACGACGGGTTTGCCTGGGACTGGTCCCCGCTCGGCGTCATGGTGGCGCGCGGCGACACGACGTTCTTCTGCGAGACAGGTGGCAGCGAGTGGACGCCGGTGCACCGGTCGAGGCACGGGTCGCCCATGACCATCAACTACCGCGCCGGCTTCTTCTTCGTGCTCGAGCTGCGATCGCTGCGTGCGACGGTCATCGAAGCCGGGTCCCTGGACCGCTTCGCGGAGATCGGCCTGCCGCCAGGGCGCCTCGACGACATCACGTGGGTGTCCCTGGTGGCCTCAGCCGACGACGTGCTCCTGCTGGTGCGCCGCCGCTCGGGTTACAGGTGCGGCGACGCCAACGGGACCTTCTACCGGGCGTACCGCGCGCGGCATAGGGTGCAGCGGCCGGACAAAGCGATCGAGTGGAAGCCCGTGACGGACATCGGCGACCGCGCGGTGTTCGTCGACCACGCGCACGGCTTCACCGTCCGCGCCGGCGAAGGCGCGATGAGGAACTGCGTGTACAGGGTCAAGTTCGTGGAGCTGGAGGAGGAGGAGCCGTCTCGGCGCGACGAGGCCGCGCTCGTGGTCGTCGTGTCTCCGTTGAGCGACCTGAAAAAGATGACGGTGGTGGAGGGAAGTGAGGTGCTAAGACGCTGCAAGGTTCAGTTGATATGGGGAGGAGGGTACTGGATCATCTCTAACCATGGATCGTCGTCATCGTCGTAGCAATCTAGCATTGGAGAACTGCTAGTTCAATTAGTTTGAGTATGACTCTTTTTAGTTAAGCGATTGTTTGCGATGTTAATTGGAGCAAATCATGCTTTCAAAAGATTTCTTGTCGGTATCAACTGATAACCATGCAAACATGCATGGATCGTCATCACCGTGAGCTAAAAATAACAGTGGTGCAGCATTATATTATTGGCTCATGGCGATGCTAGAGGATGCTGCGTCATCACCGTGAGTAAAAGCAAGACGCTTTAACCACGAACGAATTAAGACATGCTTCCATAGTCTGTTTAGCGTACCAGTTAGCAGATGTGCAGTTTCACGTCTTCGAGGCAACGCTTGTGACACGTAAACCAACGATTTTCCCTCACGCGCCGCACCGGTCGGATGGCAATAGGAGGGCTTGGTCGGGTAGACCAAAATCACATCCAAATCCAAATTCATCATCCTCACTATGGCCCGCCCACAAAAGTATTCATGGGGCTAGATATCACCCCAAAATCCAAACCCGTCGGATACACGTGTATCACTAGTAGAAAAACTTTGGTTCGCAGCGGTCGAGAGCATTAGTCCCGGTTCCTACTCGAACCGGGAGGACCGGGCGACGCACGGGATCCAGGGGGTATTCATCCCGATTCTTATGGGGGCTCCGGCCCCAGACACGTGGCATGCGGCCCACCTTTAGTCCCAGTTCGTATTACGAACCGGGACGAATAGCCCGCCTATAAATACGCCGCCGCCCCAGCCAGCCCTCCCTCTGTTTTTTCTCTTGGTTGAAGGAGTGAGGTGTGGCGTGCTAGTTTTTTTCCTATGCACATTAGGTGTTCGACGAAATGTCTGAGAGAATGATACGCTTGATTTCACACAAAATAAAAATGATATGAGGTGCTCGAGCCACACTTAAGTCTCTGCCTTCCTCTTCCTTTCCTTCTTGATCGAGGTTAGCAACCTTATCCTTCATCTGTCATTGATATAAAAATGCATGCGTCGACGTAAAGTGGTCATCTCACTATTCATGATGTTCTGTAATGATGCAGATGAACCGGCGGGGATGGATGTACGATGACCGACGTGAATCCGTGTTCATTCAAGGCGTGGATAAATTTATCGATGTGGCTAAGGCAAACAAAGAGAATGGATTTATGTGTTGTCCATGTGTTCAATGTCGGAACATCAAGGAGTACTCTTCCTCGAAAATCATTCGCGGCCACCTGGTTTGGAGAGGTTTCATGCCCAGCTATAATTGCTGGACCAAGCACGGAGAAAGAGGGGTTATGATGGAAGACAATAAAGAAGAAGAGGATGATGACAACTATTGTCATATGTTCCCTGAATACGATGATACTGCAATGGAAGAGAATGAAGAAGAAGGAGGTGAGGGACGGGCATCAGATGAGCCCGTTGATGATCTTGGTCGGGTCATTTCTGATGCAAAGCGAGACTGTGAAACGGAGAAGGAGAAGTTGAAGTTGGAGGGCATGTTAGAGGATCACAAAAAATTATTGTACCCAAATTACAAAGATGGCAGCACAAGGCTCGGTACGACACTGGAATTGCTGAAATAAAAGGCAGAGACTGGTTTATCTGACAAGGGATTTGAGAAGTTACTGAAAATAATGAAGCCGAAGCTTCCAAAGGATAATGAATTGCCCAAGAGTACTTACGAAGCAAAGAAGATTATCTGCCCTCTAGGATTAGATGTGCAGAAGATACATGCATGCATAAATGACTGCATCCTCTACCGCGGTGAGGAGTATGAGAATTTAGATAAATGTCTGGTATGCACTGCACTGCGGTATAAGATCAGACAAGATGACCCTGGTGATGTTGATGGCGATGACGAGCCCCTAGGAAGAGGGTTCCTGCTAAGGTTATGTGGTATGCTCCTATAATACCAAGGTTGAAACGTCTGTTTAGAAACAAAGAGCGTGCCAGGTTGTTGCAATGGCACAATGAAGACCGTAAGAAAGACGGGAAGTTGAGACACCCCGCTGATGGGTCGCAGTAGAGAAAAATTGAGAGAGAGTTCCCATACTTTGCAGGTGACACGAGGAACTTATGGTTTGGTCTAAGTACAGATGGCATGAATCCTTTTGGGGAGCAGAGCTATAGTCACAGCACCTGGCCTGTGACTCTCTGTATCTACAACCTTCCTCCTTGGCTGTGCATGAAGCGTAAGTTTATTATGATGCCAGTGCTTATCCAAGGCCCGAAGCAACCCGGCAACGACATTGATGTGTACCTGTTGGAAATATGCCCTAGAGACAAATAGTAGTAAGGACTATTATCATATTTCATATAGTTTATGATTAAGTTTTATATCATGCTATAACTGCATTGAGTGGAAACATCAATACACATGTGATATATAAACAACCAGGGGTTCCCAGTGAAACTCTACTCACTGGTTCATTGGTCAACAGATGATCATGTTTCCTGATCATGTGGCATTTATGCCAGTTGGAAATGGAGTCAACTCATTATGAGAATGAGATGATGAACCAATACCCAACCTAAACATCGTGACCCAATCATGTCACGAAGTTCAAGTTACGATGATTAGAAATGGATCCTTGTAGACTATTCCTTAGACCGTGAGGCTATATCAATCACTGTCTCCCGAGATTGCTTTGATAGCATCAAGCGCCACTTGGTAATACAGTGGTTATAAAGGTGTGTTCAGGTACTCGGAGGAAACCGTTGAGGCAATATATGTCAAGAGCGGGATTTGTCCGTCCATGTGACGGGAAGATACTCAAGGGCCCACTCGGAGAGGTTATATCCAATAGCTACACAGCATGTGATTTGATCACGGGGATATCACTTGTCAGAACGAGTCAAGTAGCGTTGTTCGGTAATGAGATTGAACACGACATGGTGATGTCATTGATCAGATCTCAGGCAATGCAAGTATCGAGAGACAAAAGGAATAAGACACGATTGTCCCGGTTCAAATGACGAAATATCTTTGTGGAACGCACAGGGGTCACATGGCCATCCAGGTCCCTCTGTTGATCATTGGTGCGGGATTGTCCCGACCATGTCTGGAGTGTTCCCGAACTGTGGGGTATCACGCTTAAGGGCTTGATGATGCTTAGAGAGTGTTTATAGGATCAGTAGAATCACCGAAGAATAGTAGAGAGAAAACCGGAAGGGTTTCGGTAAGTCCAGAGGATGTCCGAAGTGGAGGTGGAAGTGTTCCATAGCCACGGAGGTTGAATAATATGTGAATGAATGTTAAATATTGATTTAATCATTTATTCATAATTATTTAATAAAGATGTCGTCGGATTGATGACAAGTACGCCATGAGGGGGTCCTCGAGGCGTGCGGAAGAGAGGGGTGTGAGACGTACGGTGTTCCGGGACGATGAGCACACAAGTTTACGCAGGTTCGAATCCGCCGGCTTTGGACGGATCCTACTCCTGCTAGCAATCCAGTAATACGGCAGAGCCGGAATATGGGTTACAAGGGTTTCACCTGTGCGAGTTGAGGGTCTAAAGTATTGATTGTTTAGAGTGTTGCCCTAAAGGCTCTCCCTAGGACGGCTTATATAGATATCCGGCCTGGGGTTTACAGGAGAGGTCTATCCGACTATGTCTAAGAGTCGGTTACAGAGTACATATTGAACTACAAGTAACATCATGGGCCTAAGTCGGTAAGTCTTCTGGGCCTTCCCGTAGCCGGATTGGACTCTGTCTTTCTCCCTGACTGGGCCGCCCGTGAAGCAAAGCTCTAACCCGAAGTGGGCCACCCTGGTCAGTGAGGAACTGTGAGGATACCCGGAAAGTATATCCCTAACAGCAGCCCCCGGAGGCCTCCAAGATCCAAAGTCGGATTTATCATCGTCTAGCTTGATCTTCGGCTTGCAGAATCTTGAAGGATTCCTGAAACTTCACAACAAAAGATACGATCCGGGTCTTAAAAATAAGTCGGACCTTTCAATTGGTTACTCGGATTTTCCAGCTCGTTTTTAAACTAAGTCGAAACTTGGTCTCTAACGCCACCTGACACAAGCATGGTCAAGTCATGTCATCTGACAGGCGTTCAAATCGGCCTACCGTTGGTGGGTCAGCAGGAACCGGCGCCGTTTCAATGCGTGCATGGAGATCGAGGCAACGCAATCATCGCGCGGGTCCTTCCCAGTTCTTTCCACGACGCGTGGCGGTTACACTGTAGCGCTTGCACGAATCTTGGCGCAGGTAGGTGGATATAAGGGGTTCGGATTTCTTCTTCTCCTTTCCACCAGTCCTTTGCCGTTTCCTTCCTTCCGAATCTTCCTGCATGCACAGAGCCTCCTCGTCCTTCCTCCACAGAAACTCCCAACGCTGCCCCTTTAAGGTCACCCTCTCACCGGAGAAAATGGCTCCATCATCTTCTTCCTCCGGTTTGGCGGCAGCAGCGGCGGCGGCGAAGGCGGAAGCTGCAGCAGAGAAAGAAAGCTACAGGGGAATCTGGATCCCCTGCGTCCTTGACGAAGCAGGCCTCAAGAACGTGGAGAAGGAGGGGCTTCTCGTCACCGGCGACTGGCGGAGCAGCTCCGGTGAAACCGTTCCCAACCCGCACGAGGGCGAGCGAGTCCACTTCGGCACCCATCTGGACCGAGGTATGTCTTTTCCTTCCTCGGAGTTCTTCTCCGAGGTGATAGATCACTATGGAGTTCAACTCCACAATCTTCCTCCCAATTCATGTCTAGAAATGAGCGCATATGCTGCACTTTGCGAGGGCTTTCTCGGCATTAGGCCGAGTTTGCTTCTCTTCTGGTTTTATTTCCATGTCCGGAGGAATTCCATTACTGCCGGTGTTCCTTACATCACCAGCACCATTAGTTTTTCTCTTAGACGAGACCGGGCATATCCCAAAATTTCTGCCAGTGACTCGGTCAAACAATGGCCAGCCACGTTTTTCTATCATAGGGATATTTCGGCTCCCGGCAAAGCTACTGCTTTGCTGGCTTTTGTCGACGGAGCCACCACGGCCCAGCCTTCCTGGGACGAGGCTGGTCCGGCTCTCACTGATGATCTGATCCTTGCTAAGAGGCGGATCGAATATCTGATCAAGCACATTGGTCTGAAGGGATCCGACTTGGTCCAGTGCTGGGTCTCACGTCGGATCCAGCCACTTCAGTACCACGGGGATAGACTGATGCACTCCATCACGTCGTCTCTAACCGACTCCCTCCGCATCAGCCCCAAAGCCTACACCACTCAAGGCTACATAAGCCAAATCAAGTGGCTGATCAAGGAGCGGATCGAAAGGCGAATTCCGGAGGTTTCTCTGGACATGCACATGGCGGAAAACCCCGTGGTGCCGGTAGGCTTCTATCATCACATCTTTTATGTGTTTCTATCTTCGAGTTATATTGCAATACTGATATGTTTTCTTGTTTTTAGCTTGCTGACATCCCCGAGTCAGAACTTGCTCCGCTCGAAGGATACCCTCCGGAGTTCTCTCAGGAGGTGGAAGTAGTTCCACTGCTGGATCTTGCGCTCAAGAAGCGCAAAGCTCTGACAGTAGCGGTTGGCACAAAGGAGGTGCCTGTCATGAAGAGGTATCCTTCCAGTCACAACTTTTCCGTCTTTGTAGTATACTCAAACTTCTTTCCGAGATGTAACGTTTCCGACTTTGTTACCTTCTCAGAGCAAAATCAATCATCAAGGGCAAGGGGAAAGGGATTTCTTCGAAGCCCTTATGCCAGACGAAGCTTACCATAGCTTCGCCTGCCGTGGCTCCTCCGACTTTGGCCCCTCAACCTTCTGCAACTCCGCTTATCTCGTCGGATGCTGCAGAAGATCCGGCTCTTCAAACAGAGCCTGCGATCCTTGGGTCGCAAACTGACGTCACCGTGAGTGCGTCAACTCAAGATAATGGTGAACCATCCTCGGGTAATGATCCCTAGGCTGAAGTCTTCGCTGAAAACCTCCTCAGCAATCCGGGTCTTGCCAAGTTTGGCCTGACCTGGAAATCTGCAGAGGAGATCCAGCGGCTAGCCAGGCAAGTCCTGGATAAAAGCCATTTGTCCCCCGAGGAGGAAGCGCAAGAAGCAGAGGACGTCAAGTTATCTGACCTTCTCACTCAAGTCCGCCTTCACGACGAGAGGATTAGGAC
This sequence comes from Avena insularis, assembly GCA_023614405.1. Taxonomy (NCBI): domain Eukaryota; kingdom Viridiplantae; phylum Streptophyta; class Magnoliopsida; order Poales; family Poaceae; genus Avena; species Avena insularis. Next base: position 210,937,935 of record CM042696.1, on the reverse strand, counting down.
TGGCGAGCTTCCAACAGCCCCAGTGATCCCTCTTACTCTTGCCGAGAAGGTGGTCATGAAGTGAGCAGGTTTAGATAAACTCACCCGCGAGCAATATGTAAGTCGGAATTCCCACTCTTATTTTTTCCATTATGTTATATCATATCCTCTAGCCCCCAAGCATGAAGTAGGATATAGAATCCGAGTTTATGCTTCAATAGGATGCCAAAGAACAAACTAGTGTAACCCCCAAGGCTCATGCTGATATTTAGCAAAAATATTAGCCCGAGTCTTAAGTAGCTTTCTGACTTTGGGTATTCTGACTTACAGAAAGTATGTTCCTATAACCAGGAATTATTGACCAATGTCTGTGATAAGCGGAGAGAGATCAAAGCTCTCCGGCTTAAAAATGCTGAGCTCAAAGTAGCCAAGGATGAAGCCGAAGGTAAATATTCCGAGATTCAAACCTTGTCTTTGCTTTTTTCAATGTCGAATTTTTCTAAACTTGTTGTTCTTTTTTGTCTTACAGCGCTGGTGAAACAATCCATCGCTATGATTGAAGAGGCAGAGAACCGCACTCACCGTCCGAGCCAAGGACTCTTCCTCGTCCGAGCCCCGCACTCACCGGCTTACCCAAGTCGGTGATCTTCTTCATGACTACCGCCAGTCCCTTGAGGACATTGGCGAGTCTCTCAGGATTCCAGACATGCCAAGCATGTCGGATTTTGAGGTGCGGGACAGGGCCAAGGGGATGCCGCAGCTTGTTCGGGACTGGAACATATCCTACGCGCGGACTGCTGCGCAAAACACTCTCACCATGGTCATGAGCCACCATGGAAACATGGAGATATGGCAAGTGACCAGAGGGTACTGCAAGGTGGACGAAGACAGCCAGGAGGAAGACCTTCAAGCTATCATGCACTCCTGCACCGGATACGGGTGCCACGTAGCTGATCTAACTAGCTACAAGATCCCCTTCTTCACCCGCGTGGCTACTCCGCCTCCTCCTCTAGAAGAAGCCGAAGAAGTTTCCGACGATGAACGCACCAACTCGGATGCGGACATCTCGGAAAGATATCAAGGCGGAGTGACCAGCGAGCCGGCAGATCCTTCATCTCCTCCTGCATCATAGACCAGAAATTTATGTATTATTCCGAAAAAACCTGATGCGATTGTAAATATTAAGTACTATTTATCTTTGCAAGTGCTAAGCTTTTGATCTATTCAGCACTTTTGACCTTAAACTTTTTGCATGCCTGAAATGTTTACATAAGCACTTGTATTTTTTCGTCTCTACTTATCGTTTATCTGGCTTTTCGCCTCGTCCCTTTCGTGAGCCGGCTAAACCTTCATAGGAAACTTTCTTAACAGCGGAGCTCAATTGCTAAACCAGTTTAAACTCGGAAACCAAGCCGGCTTCCAGTACCAACAATTCACTACTCGGAAAATGCCCGCATCCAGCAATCAGACAAATAACCAAAGTAAAGACTAGAAATTTTAGAGTTATACCCGAAGGTAGCAGTTTTAGAATCGGAAATCTATACCAGAACGAACATGAGCATAAAGTACTTTCAAGCATTCTGGGATTTTCGACTATGACATGATCATTCGGAAATAAGATGGTTTAAGAACTTCTCAGAAAAAACTTGAGGTAACCAACACTTTTATTTCTCACAGAACATGTACATATGTATGATTACAAAGAAGGATAAACTAAGAATAAAAGGGACGTGGATGAGCAATATTCCACGGTCTGTCTAACTCATCCGGATTTGTACTGCCTCTAGCTCTCTTTCTCTTCTTAGTAGCAGGTCTTTCTTTGGTAGCCTCATGTCGATTAAGTAGTACGATCCATTGTGCAATACTCGACTAACTAAAAAGGGCCCTTCCCATACTGGTGAAAGTTTGTGCTTTCTTTGTTGCACAAGCCGGAGAACCAAATCACCTTTATTGAAAGATCTATTTTGGACTCTCTGGCTATGATACTTGCGTAACTTCTGCTGATAGGCTGTAGATCTCATTTCAGCAACGACGCGAACTTCTTTGACTAAGTCGAGATCATTTTGTCGAGAAATCTCGGCATCCTCTTCGATATACGTGGCCACTCAAGGAGAAGTATGAATTAAATCACTAGGAAGAACTGCTTCTGCGCCATAGACCAAGAAGAAAGGTGTGTATCCTGTTGACCTGTTCGGAGTTGTTCGTAAACTCCAAATTACAGAGGGTAATTCCTCTGCCCAAGCCCGCGCAACACGTCGTAGTGGTGCTTCGAGTCTTGGTTTCAGGCCTTGTAGAATTAAACCATTTGCTCTTTCGACTTGTCCGTTAGCTTTGTGGATGTCTTGGCGCAATGTCAAGCCGGATATTTTGCTCATCGCAGAATTCGGCCAGTTCTCCCATAGAAAAGTTACTCCCGTTGTCCGTGATAATGCTATGCGGATAACTATACCGGATTATAACATCCTCGACAAATCTTTTAGCTATTTCTCCATCACAACTAGTGACAGGTTTAGCCTCGATCCACTTGGTGAATTTATCCACCATCACTAAGAGGTGAGTAAATCCACTTGGAGCTCGTTTAAAAGGTCTTACCATATCAAGTCCCCAGACCGCAAAGGGCCCTGTTATAGGTATTGTTCGCAGCTGATCAGCCGAAACATGAGCTTGCTTGGCGTACTTTTGGCGGCCTTTGCATGTCTTGACTAATCGTTCGACATCTGCCTGAGCTATAAGCCAGAAAAATCCATGTCGAAAAGCTTTTGCCACTAAAGATTTGGCTGCAGCGTGGTGACCACACTCGCCTTTGTGGATTTCCCTTAAGATTTCCACTCCTTCTTCTGGAGATACACAACGCTGAAAACCCCCAGAAACACTCTGTTTATGGAGCTCACCCTTAACAATAGTATAGGCTTTTGCTCGTCGGATAATCTGCCGGCTCAGCACCTCATCTTCGGGTAATTTGCCATCTACCAAATAATCGAGTTAGGGTTGAGTCCAGCTGGGAATTACAGCCAGAACTGCTATTAAAGGTGAGTCGGATTTGGTCGGATATTCCTCATCTACTCCCTTTATCGAGGGAACTTTGAGGTGCTCTAAAAATGCGCCATCCGGGACCTCTTTCCGCGCAGAGCCTATTCGAGATAGTGCATCTGCTTCCTCATTTTCTGCTCGACGGACGTGTTGAACTTCAAACCCTTCGAACGATTTAGATAGATCATCCACGTCAGCTTTATATGCTGCCATGTGCTTATTTGCATTACAAATATCCGAGACTTGCTGAGCAACAAGATCCGAATCTCCATAACACATCAAACGTCGGATGCCAATATCCTTGGCAATCCGGATTCCATGCAGCAGTGCTTCATACTCGGTAATATTGTTTGTCGTTGTGAAGTGGATCTGCAACACGTATAATAGTTTATCTCCTTAGGGTGATTTGAGCACCACGCCAGCCCCCGAGCCCCCTCGAGCCTTAGACCCATCAAAAAAGAGCGTCCAGTATTCCGACTCAGGGAGGACCATGTTCTCCTTCATCTCTGTCCAATCAGCGACAAAGTCAGCAAGGATCTGGGATTTGATTCTTTGTCAGAGGTTTATCTTGAATATCGAAGCTGAGAGCTCTATGCCCCATTTGGCGACACGTCTGTGGCGTCGCTGTTGTTGATTATGTCTCTCATGGGAGCTTTGCTCACCAGTAGTGGATGCTCCTGAAAATAGTGTCGTAACTTACGAGATGCTAGGAAAACACCGTAAGCCAACTTTTGATAGTGCGGATATCGCTGTTTTGATTCTGTCAAGACCTCGCTGACAAAGTAAGTCGGATGCTGCACCAAGTGTTCCTGATTTTCCTCTGGTCTCTCCACCACCATGACGATACTAACGACCTTATTTGTCGCAGCAATATAAAGCAACATCCGTTCCTGAGGTTCCGGCGCTGCGAGGATAGGAGCGGATGAGAGTACTTTCTTCAGGTCTTGCAGTGCAGCTTCAGCCCGTCGATCCAGACAAAATCTTTGGTCTTCTTCAGGAGTTTGTATAATGGTGCAGCTCTTTCACCAAGCGGCTTACAAATCGGTACTGCAATGCAACAACGATTAATATTTGTATGTCCTTCAGCGAGTTGGCCTGGAAATATTGAGTATAGCCTTGATTTTGTCGCGGTTCACCTCTATGCCTCTTTGAGACACGATGAAACCTAACAATTTTCCGGCTGGTATTCCAAAGAAGCATTTCTTCGGGTTAAGCATGATGTTGTATTTTTGTAGATTGGCGAACATTTCCTCCAAGTCGGAAATGAGTGTTTCCTTCTTTTTGGACATCACCGCGATATCATCCACGTATGCATGTACATTGCGTCCGAGTTGGTCGTGGAAACCTTTTTGCATCGTCTTGCTGATACGTAGCTCTGTGTTCTTCAGCCCAAAGGGCATCGTAACAAAAGCAGAAGGTTACGAAGGGGTTATGAATGAAGTTTTGACTTTGTCGATTCCTTCATCCGGTTGGTGATAACGGAATATCGTCGAGAAAAGCGGAGGAGTTAGGCCTGCCGTAGAATCGATAACTTGATCAATTCTAGGCGAGCAAAGCGGATCTTTGGACAAGCATTGGTCAAAGCAATATAATCAACACACATCCTTAAATCAGTGGTGTCCTTTTTAGGGACCATTACAGGATTGGCCGACCACTCAGTGTGGATGACCTCTTCTATGAATCCGGCTAACTTGAGCCGTGCTAGTTCCTTAGCTATTGCCTTATGCTTTTCGTTGCCAAACCGTCGTAAGGACTGTTTGACGGGTTTAGCGTTCGGGTTTACATTTAGAGAGTGCTCGGCAAGTTCCCTAGGTACTCCAGTCATGTCAGATGGCTGCCATGCGAAGATATCTTGATTTGCTTGGAGGAACTTGGCGGCGTGCTTTCCTATCGCTATCTAGGCCTACGCCTATCTGGGTCACCTTGGAGGGGTCATCATCCTTCAATGGCGCTTTCTTCGTCTCTTCTGATGCCTTGAACTCCGGATTTGGCTTGGTAACCTCCTTCTTCGTTGTGGGCATCTCGGACGGATCTATGCTCTTCTTGATCTCCTGGTACTTACAGGCGTGTGCGGCCCGACAAAGCGGCATTTCCATCCTCGCACTCTCGCGCTTTCTTCGGGTCTCCCCTGATGGTGATCACGCCGTTGGGACCTGGAATTTTCATCATATTGTAAATGTAACACGAGCGAGCCATAAAAGCCCGATGCGGACGTCCGAATATAGCGTGGTATGCGCTCTTGAGCAGGACCACTTCAAAGGAAAGTGCCTCCGTCGATAATTCTTTGGAGTTCAAAGGTAACATCCAAAGTGATCTCTCGAGAATTAGCTTGTCTTCACAGGACAATTCCGTGAAAATCACGAGCTATGGTTCATTGGGTCTCGAGATCTTCATCCGGCGTAGCGTTTCGACATAGAGAATATTGATGCTGCTACCACCGTCCATGAGGGTCTTGGAGAAACCATAACCGTCAATAAGTGGGCTGACGATTAAGGCATATTTTCCTCGCCTGTGTAACTTAGGCGGATGATCATCGCGGTCAAACGTGATTGCCACTTCCGACCAGTCCAGATACTAGGGAACAGCCAGAACTGTTGCATTGAGCTTGTGTAGAACTGCTTTCTTGACCTTTGCTGGTTGAGATCCGAGGAAGGTGACATAAGTGTCTTTCTTGGTGGGAAATGTTTTCTTCCCTTTCGACTTGGGATTTGAAGCATCAGCTTCCTCCATGTCGGAATCTTTCTTGGTCTCTTTGTCTTTTTCGGGATTTTTCTTTCCCTTCTTCCACTTAGATTTGTAGCCTGCGGTGTCATCTCTTTTGATGTCATCATTGAAACGACATTCAGCGTTGGTGTGGGACGAGCCCCCATTGGCGTCTAGGTGATGCACACATGGGTTATTGGCAATGTCGGCCCAAGAGTAGGTTTTGCCTGGTTGTTGTTCTCCTCTACCTTGGACCCTTGATGTCCCACGGCCATGCCCGTGGCCTCCGCCACGTCCTCCTCGTCCTCCAGACCCGGAAAAAGTAGTAACTACCGCTATTTCCGTGTTGGGTTTTTTTCCGAGGTATTTTTGCACTTCTGAGCTTGTTGCTTTGGTTGTTTTGCTGACTGAGGCACAACTAGGGCATTTAGTAGTCCTTCTGCATCGTCGTCAGCATCTGCATACTTGCTTGTTGTTTCTATCATCTCTCCCAAATCAGTAACATTGTCACACTTCAAGCGATGGCGGAGTAAACCAATAGGGAGACCTGCGATGAAAGCTTCAATCGCAATTTGATCATTTACTCCTTCGCAGGAGTTCTTGGTGTCGATCCATCGTCCGAGGTAATCCTAGCAAGTTTCTCCGGCTTTCTGGGTGCAACGTTGTAGGTCTCCAACCGTACAGGGCCTCCGTATGTGCCTTCGAAATTCTGAAAGAACGCGCTTTGCAAATCATACCAGTTATGAATGGTGTTTGCCAGAAGTTCATTGAGCCATGACCGTGTCATCTTCCGCAACATAACTGGGAGATATCGGGTTGCGACCAGGCTGTTTCCGCCTTTGGCAATGCAGCAAGCTTGGAAGAAATCCTGTAACCAGGTGTCTGGCCGAGCAATGCCGTCATAGGCTTGGATATGTCTTGAGATAGCAAATCCTTCCGGGAATTTTGTAGCTCTGATGCGTGGTCCGAAACACTTTGGGCCCACGTACACGTCATCATTTTCATAGCACCGAGCCTCTATGTTGGAGTTGATCCTGTGCCTTGTGTCGTTCGGGGATAGAGATCGTCCCGAATGTCGGCTATGGTTGCGGTGCCGTGGGCGGACTTGACCGCCACCACCTCCTCCGCCATGTCGTCCTCCTTGCCCTCCATGGGAGTCGTTGTGATGACTGTGTGGTGGAGAGGGTGGAGCAGCTTGACTACGACGAGCCCCCTGCCGGCTTGTACCGGTATGGTTTCCATCGTTTCTTCGTTCGTCGTTCCCACCATGGTGAGGCTCAGCCGGACGGTTCTCATGTCTAGGAGGTGGCATTCTCTGACGATCCTCCCCCCGATGTTTCTCTTTATCTTCTCCCCTTAGATCCTTAGATTATCGTCGGGGAGGGTTCGTCGGATTCAGGGCAGCAATGGCGTCTTTCTCGGCCACTGGGGCGACGTTGCTCCAGTTATGCGGAGTTTTGTGATGTTGTCCTGAAGATCCGGTTTTTGAATAGTTGTCTTCCCTGCGTTCGGGGTGATGGTACTGCGCCCGAACGTAATGGGATCTTACGCCAGCCATGCGGATCATGCGACCTTGGTGAGAATCGAGACCAGTTTTGACTTACGGACGGGGCAACCTTTTGTTGCTCCGTCCTTGTTGAGTAACTTGATACCCAAATGGATCTCCTCGGTCTGGATTAGCGATAGAATTTCTCGGGCTGCCATGGTATTTTGTCTTGGTGTTGGGTATACCCAATCTCTGTTGCTATCTTTCGTGGCTTCCCCATCTCATCTCCAAAAGGGCCAGCCTGAACCGTGGGAATTGGTTGTCATCTATGTGGCCTTCCGTGTCTTCGGTGAGCGAGACATGTATTCCTAGATTGACATGCGTGTCTTCTCCACCTCGATGTTTTTGGCTTCATCGAGGAGATGTTGACGACGCGCTTCTAGGGCTTCCACACTTTCATCCAGCTCATCTGCATAAGTTCTGCAGCTGTAGGGATAGGTGTAGTTAATCGGCATCGATGAGTTTACGCGCACCTTCGGTGATCACGTGTCCATCCACGATGCTTCTTTCTTCAGCTAAATGCAGGATAAGTGCTCCATCCGAGTCTTCCTCGTATTCCTCGGCAATCACCTCCTCTGTCAGAGGGTCTTTTGCCGGGGTCTTGTTTTTCTTGTTCTTCTTCTTTGCCTTCTTGGCAGCGCCGGTAGCAAAGACGGCTCTGGGTCCGTTTCCCAGAGTCAAGCTCTGATCGGTACTTTCGGACATTTGGACTTCGGGATTATCTTCGACGTCCATGTCATCCTGCGCTTTGGGAGAGTGTTCCCCGGATCCTTCATCCATGGCTTCTCCATCTTCTGCAGCTTTGGAGTTATACTCCTCTTCATATTCCGCGGAGAAATTTCGGAAATTTGTTGACGTCATCGACTCATCTGAGGATGCGGGTACGTCGGCGTTTGTTCCAATTGCCTCCAGCACCGAGTCGGTGTTTTCTCCAGCATCGGCAGAGCCGGATCCGGATCCCATGTATCCAACAAAGTACGACGTGTGCTTCCTGAGGTACCTGCGGCTTTTGCGATCAGCCATATCGAAACTTTTGATGGTCTCGAGGATTGCATCTGCGCTTTCGCCTTATAGTATCATGCGTTTTAGTGTGTACCTTAGGAAAGGCCTGTCTGTCCCAGCATCATCAAAGCCGGAATCAGTGTCGTTGATATGCTCCTCCTGCATTTTGACTTCCACGGGTAGATCGATCTGGGATCTGGCTCCTCCAGGGAGATCCACTCCAGATTCGACGTGGGCCGCTAGGTCTTCTTCAGGTTCGGGTTTCTCCACTATCTCCACAACTGGTGCGGGCTGGGTGGGATTAGGGTTTGCTAAGATCCGGAACTCTACCGCCTCCGCGGACAAAGGGGACCCAGAAAATTCTTCTGCCTCTATCATCACCACTGGGGTGGGTTGGGTAGGTTCAGCGAAACCGATGAAAACATCGATCTCGCCAAAAGACATGATTGTGTAGGCAGTCACGGCCTCCCTTATCAGAATCCAAGTCTCGTCGAGAACGATGAGAGGGACATCGCTGGTGTAGAGGATGCGACCGACGATGATAGTCTTGCCGATTCCGATTTTTGCAGATTTCGCTCGGAACGCGGATACGAAGCTCACTTGCCCCATGGTGGGTGCCAACTGTCGTCGGATTGATGACAAGTACGCCATGAGGGGGTCCTCGAGGCGTGCGGAAGAGAGGGGTGTGAGACGTACGGTGTTCCGGACGGTGAGCACACAAGTTTACCCAGGTTCGAATCTGCCGGCTTTGGACGGATCCTACTCCTGCTAGCAATCGATGTCTGGCGAGCGGAATATAGGTTACAAGGGTTTACTTTGTCGAGTTGAGGGTCTAAAGTATTGAGTGTTTAGAGTGTTGCCCTAAAGGCTCTCCCTAGGACGGCTTATATAGATATCCGGCCTAGGGTTTACAGGAGAGGTCTATCCGGCTACGTCTAAGAGTCGGTTACAGAGTACATCTTGAACTACAAGTAACATCATGGGCCTAAGTCGGTAAGTCTTCTGGGCCTTCCCGTAGCCGGATTGGACTCCGTCTTTCTCCCTGACTGGGCCGCCCGTGAAGCAAAGCTCTAACCCGAAGTGGGCCACCCTGGTCAGTGAGGAACTGTGAGGATACCCGGAAAGTATATCCCCAACAAAAGAGAAAAATCAATTTAAATGGTCAAAGGCAGATAAAGACACCCAATAATCAGTAAAGGTCTTCTCACTTTTGGGAGGACCTCTAATTGATATTTTCTCTCTCCCCCTCTCTCTCCCGTGACCGTGGTCCCAAGTCTGGACTGCGTGAACGAGAGACATCTTCACCGCGGAGCATCGTCGCGCTGCGGGATTCGGATCCGGGAGCTCTACTTCCGCAACTGCTGCTCGATCAGGGAAGCGGGAGTCATCGCCAGGCACCGGACGTGTGTATCTCCCGCGAGGTGTCGCACTTGAGGCACTCAAGTCGTTGGAGCCAAGGGAGCGCAAGGACTTCATCACGACCTTGAGGTCGGCTTCGGCTCATCTACATCAACCACGCTCTCCTGAGCTTTGACAACGCTTTTCGGTCTTCAAGGGTAAGTTTGCAAAAAGCCCCTCCCGTTACTGTATTACTAATAGATAGGTCCTAGCAGCTTCAGGGGTTCAGGGGCGTAGGGTAAAATTTTACTGTTTTCATATGCGGAACCCCTACAGTGGTATCAGAGCTAGAGCTATGTGTAGTCATGCTAGTACGGGTAGAACACACGAGATGTAGCGTGTGGGCGTTGATCTTTTAGTTGTTACCCTCCCACGTGTACTTGTGTATACCGTAGTAATGCTTGATGAAGCGGCCCCCAACCGACTTTACGCATTGATTCGCGAGACTGGTCCACGCTTGACATACGGCTTGTACCATATAAAGTGGCTTAGGGGGGTGTCTGTCTCTCTCGCATTAGTTGGTATACCATTTGCAACGGAGGGCCCCGAAAGGGGTGTAGTAGAGACAACTACTTGATCAGCGTTGTGCTGAAAGTTCGTAGGTAAGAACGGTTCTTGTGCAAAAGCCCATTCAACCACGTAAAACATGCAAAGATGAAGTAGGGGCGTCTAACTTTGTTTTGCAGGGGGTGTTGCTTTGTGATATGGTTGTGGCAAAGGTAAAGTGATTACCTTTTGTTACGTAGTAGTAGATAGTCATGGAGGTGACAGACTACCACGCCGGAATGACGCCGGTACCCTAGTGTCTACGGCGCCGGAACCCTGGCGTCGGAATCTGGTGACGACGGATGGAGATCACGACATGAAGGACCATATCACATCGCATTTACATTTAATGTTATTGTTTGTATATCTTATTATGTGATAGTATTAGATACTCGACGGTAGCCTAATAAGATGATCCCTGTTAAAATTACCAACGATTGTGTTCCCCCTTAGTGTGCACCACCAAGAAAGTTCTTCGGTATGAGGCGATCCATGGTATAGGCATGGGTGTCAGACATATATATGTTCGCATACAGTGGGTGTAAGCCATGTTGCACAGCGAATACACTAAGGTTGAGTTGGCGAGCCTAGCATGTGCAGACATGGCCTCGGAACGCGGATGGTCGAAAGATCGAGCACGAGTCGCATGAATGATGTGACCGATGTTTAGCGTCCACCCTTGAACCCACATTGATGGCCGTGACGATCGGGGGAGATGTGGCTGATAGGGGTCGTGTTATCACTAGGAACCCTTATGGGGATAGGTGTTTCTGAGTGGAGTTATTATTAACTCATTTAATTATAAACTTAGTCTAAATTCCTTCTTGCAATTGTAAATGTAGATGCCACCTTTCCTGTTGATGATTGATTGGTTAGAAGGAGAGAAGCTCAGATTTGATGCATCAAACTTCTCCATATGGGTTGCGCGTCTCCACGTTCTCCTTAGCGAGAATGACGTGGTCGACTATATACTCGATGGGATGGATTTGGATCAGCCCATTGACCTAGAGACCCTAGAGCAGCAGAAAGACCGCTATCTCTGTCGAGAGTTGGCCTCCTTCATTTCAGTTACTATGCGTTTCGGAATGGTGGATGAGCTGTGGCCTTTCGTGGGTGATGTCAACCCTCGTTCGGTGATGCTACAGCTTAGGACACATTTCGTGGAACAAGCACGCATATGGGAGCATGAGCTGATGGGAGACTTCCTCTTCATTAAGATGGAGGAGAACTCATCACTGGACGACCACTTGGAGGCGCATGCATGATGTGTACATGAGGCCTGCATACTTCCTAGATAGCTGGATGACGGGCTCTTTTGCAAATGGCGTTGTGCTGCGGTCGCTGCCACCAAGCTACCAAGCACAAGTCAGGAGTTGCATTATGAGGGGCGACACGGAATCAATGGAGTTCCACTAGTTCGTGACACATCTCAGGAATGTGTTGGTTGAACCAGATGTCGCTCAGGTCATCAATGACAAAGGTATATATTTGATATACAATTTTATAAATGTTATAATCTTGCAAACACACTTGCAGTGTTAAGTATATTTGATACTTGTTCTGTTTTGCTGAAAACAGGTCCTTCTGCATGAGAGGTGCTTGCTAGAGCGGAGGTGACGTTGCGTGTTGATGGCGAGCATGATGATGATGGCCGACGACACTCTCTCTCGACATTTATCACTTAGTTTATGTTTTGGATAGTTATTGTAATCAATAGATTATGAACTTCTTTAGTGTGTCTCACACTTTGTGAGACGGTTATTCATACCAGTTTGTAACAAACAGTTGTTCTACTTTTATGAATGATTTCTATTTGTGTTCATATCTTGTTTGATTACTTGTGAATTATCCTTTTTGTTTGAAACTAATTGATAATACGTGAACATTTGTAAAATATTGAAATGCCTTGAAAAATACCCAATTAATGATATTTCATTAATGAATGAAACCACTATTTAAATTCAAAGTTATGTGATAATATGTGAAAGTCATTTGATTTCTTGTCACATATAAATCATGCCTAAGTTCGGCAAAATAACTTGAACACCGTGTATTGCTTGAATACAAAGTGTTTAATGAATTGTTGAAAATAAATACATATTCGATGTATTGTGTTTTAACAAAAATGGTAATTATCATTAAATGATTGTTTAAATGCGTAAATAAGTTTACCAAAGGAAACATGAATATGAAACTATTTGATTTGATCAAAGTGTTTCATCAACAAAGGGTATAAAGATAAAAGAGAATCTAATTACTATGATTTGATCAATAGTGATGAAATTCGACTTTATAAGAATGGCATAAAAGAAATTGTGGAATGCAAAGCGTCTCGAAACGTCAAAATGCAAAGCATCACAATATGATATTAGATATCAAATGGGTAAATAGATGGCACCAAATAAATCGTTGTAGTATAGATGTAGAGACCATTAGTTAAGAAATAGTTAGCACTCAATTAGAATATATAGTGAACCATTTGAAGTCGTGAAAGTTTTGGGGTTATTCGATATAACCAAAACAATAGTGAATAAGTCCTTGTAGAGTATTCGTTAGAAACTTTGAATACGAAATCCATAGATGAAACCAAAAGGGAAGCAAAACTGGTATTGCTTGGATTTTGGTGCATTCTTGAGAAAGCTCACTTTTAGTGATATTTCTCGATTATGGAGCAAATGTAAGATAGTGAAAAAGATGATGAGGATTCAAATCCATGCATCAGAGTGTTGAGAAGCGCAACGGAGAACGTTCCTGAACGATTCTCTTCACAAAGGAAAGAATCAATGATATTGATCATTGTGTTTTCCCCACTGGTGTTTTCACTACATGACGTAGGATTCAAAATGTAATCTATATCTTGTATGGAGACATTTGTGAATCATTTGTCATGATTCTTGGAATATGACATACCTACGAACTACTAAGGAAATAATGGTAAACTAAATTATGAGAAATCCTAGAAACAAAATTCACCTGAGATTAGAAAGCAATTCGTTGCTGAATTTCACAAGTAAAAGGGGTTACTTAAATTTTCCCAAATGACTGCAAAGCCATAGTGGAAAAGGGGGTGAAAGACAAAAGCACAATTTGTCAAGTATTGGACAAATTCAAATGAATTTGATTCAAGTGTGCTGGATGTCTAGAGGATTTAAAACTAGTAATAGTACTAGTATCTCATAGTAAAACTCCAAATTTGATATTTGATCAAAGGATTTTGAAGTTATTCAAAATAGTGAGTGGATATGAAATTTGCATGAAATTGAGTGGGAGCTATGAAAGTCTTCCTAAAACAATAGGTGATTGACATATTTTTGAGTGTGAGCTTATAGGAGTAATTCTTAATTGTGTTAAGAATGAAAGCGCAAATACTTATAAATAATGATTTATAAGGTGTAGAAGTTGATAATAAGTATATTATGATATTATGTAGTATTCCTTACGGGATTCTGAAAAGGGTTTCAGAATAGAAGTTAATTAAGGAACTGGTCCTTAATAACTCAAATTAGGAATAGTATTAAGTTTAACATCAATGTTTGAAAGAAACAAAAGGATGATCATCATCCACTATGTTGAGACATAGGTTCTATCTTAGAAAACCAAGATGATAACTTAACATAATATATGATCCAATAAGGAACGTTTGAAAGTGATTAAGTTCGAATCACTGAATGTTGAGTTAAGTCTGTCCGCAGTGTCTGGTAGAGAACTACAGACATGTTTTCCAAATCCATAAAGGATGACATATCTTAAAACATAAAGGGTTATGTTATAAGGGAATATGTTGGAAACACCTATAAATACCAATTAAAGTCAAGTTGGAAGCGAGGTGAACAAAAACATTGAAAGTTGCACAGAGTGCACTAGTGTTTCGATGAATACATTTATAATAATAGATAAGGGTACCATCTAAAGTGTTGTATAATGTTATGGCGGGGCTAGTTCGCTTTTAATGTAGAATGATGTTTCCTAGGGCACAATGCCCATGAGAAAGCCCTCGATGTTGATCTAAAGTCACTGTAGGCTCCTGGAATCAGGCCTCGTTCTGCTGCCATAGCGACGATGCATACACACAGATGCTATCATGTGATGATAAAGTATTAATGTCAATCAAGGTGACGTTAGTAAGTTGCAAAGGATTTGGGACTATAAAGTACAGACCCAAGACTCAACATCTTCCATGAGCAAGCATGTTCAGGGTACCGGATATATGGTGCCAATGATTAAGGAACAAATGCAGATAGTGTATTTGTACTCTAGTGCAAGTGGGAGACTATTGGAAATATGCCCTAGAGACAAATAGTAGTAAGGACTATTATCATATTTCATATTTTTATGATTAAGTTTTATACCATGCTATAACTGTATTGAGTGGAAACATCAATACACGTGTGATATATAAACAACCAGGGGTTCCCAGTGAAACTCTAGTCATTGGTTCATTAGTCAACAGATGATCATGTTTCCTGATCATGTGGCATTTATGCCAGTTGGAAATGGAGTTAACTCATTATGAGAATGATATGATGAACCAATACCCAACCTAAACATTGTGACCCGATCATGTCACGAAGTTCAAGTTACGATGATTAGAAATGGATCCTCGTAGACTATTCCTTAGACCGTGAGGCTATATCAATCACTGTCTCCCGAGAGTTCTTTGATAGCATCAAGCACCACTTGGTAATACAGTGGTTATAAAGGTGTGTTTAGGTACTCAGAGGAAACCGTTGTGGCAATATATGTCAAGAGCGGGATTTGTCCGTCCACGTGACGGGAAGATATTCAAGGGCCCACTCGGAGAGGTTATATCCAATAGCTGCACAACGTGTGATTTGATCACGGGGATATCACTTGTCGGAACAAGTCAAGTAGCGTTGTTTGGTAACGAGATTGAACACGACATGGTGATGTCATTGATTAGATCTCGGGAAATGCAAGTATCGAGAGACAAAGGGAATAAGACACGACTGTCCCGGTTCAAATGACGAAAGATCTTCGTGGAACGTACAGGGGTCACATGGCCATCCAGGTCCCTCTGTCGATCATTGGTGCGGGATTGTCCCGACCATGTCTGGAGTGTTCCCGAACCGTGGGGTATCACACTTAAGGGCTTGATGATACTTAGGGAGTGTTTATAGGATCGGTAGAATCACCGAAGAATAGTAGAGAGAAAAGCGGAAGGGTTTTGGTAAGTCCGGAGGATGTCCGGAGTGGAGGTGGAAGTGTTCCATAGCCACGGAGGTTGAATAATATGTGAATGAATGTTAAATATTGATTTAATCATTTATTCATAATTATTTAATAAAGAGAAAAATCAATTTAAATGGTCAAAGGCTTAATGGGCTAATTCCCGGAGGGAGAGGGCCCATTAGGGAAAGGAGAGAGGAAGAAGGGACAAGGGGGTTAGCCGGCTGGGCCAAGCCCCCCGCACGGGGCTCATTAGGGCTGGCCGGTGGCCTCCCCTCCGCCTCCTCTCCTTTAGTCCCACCCCGGGACTTTGAGGGAGGTAGTACCTCCCCTCCCTCTATATATAGTGGGGGTATTTGGCCAGATAAAGACATCCAATAATAAATAAAGGTCTTCTCACTTTTGGGAGGAAGTCTAATTGATATTTTCTCTCTCCCGTGACCGTGGTCCCAAGTCTGGACTACGCGAACGAGAGACATCTTCACCACAGAGCGCCGTCGCGCTGCAGGATTTGGATCCAGGAGCTCTACTTCTGTAACTGCTGCTGGATTGGGGAAGCGGGAGTCATCGTCAAGCACCGGACGTGTGTAACTCCCCGCAAGGTGTCACACATGAGGCACTCAAGTTGTTGGAGCCAAGGGAGCGCAAGGACTTCATCATGACCTTGAGGTCGGCTTCGGCTCGTCTACATCAACCACGCTCTCCTAAGCGTTGACATCGCTTTTCGGTCTTCAAGGGTAAGTTCGCGAAAAGCCCCTCCCATTACTGTATTACTAATAGATAGGTTCTGGCAGCTTCAGGGGTTCAGGGGCGTAGAGTAAAATTTTATTGTTTTCATACGCGGAACCCCTACAGTACCTAAGGCCATTAGTTGAAGAACTCTTACAGCTGTGGGGAAAACCAGGTGTACGTGTGTGGGATGAGCACAAACAGGAGCTATTTGACCTACGAGCGCTGCTTTTTGTAACCATCAATGATTGGCCTGCTCTTAGTAACCTTTCAAGACAGACAAACAAGGGATACAAGGCATGCACACACTGTTTAGATGATACTAAAGCTACATATTTGCATAAAGGTAAGAAGGTTGTGTACCTAGGGAATCGTCGATTTCTTCTGATCAATCATCAAGTCAGAAAGAAAGGCAAACATTTCAAAGGTGACGCAGATTACCGGAAGAAGCCTGACCTCCCTACTGGTGATGATGTATTTGGTATGGTCAAGGACATATAAGTAATCTTTGGAAAGGGTCCTGGCCGTCAACCTGTTCCGAACGACGCCACTACCGGATACACGCCCATGTGGAAGAAGAAATCTATATTTTGGGAGCTACCCTATTGGAAAGTCCTACGTGTCCGCTCTTCAATCGACGTGATGCACGTGACAAAGAATCTTTGCGTGAACCTGCTAGGCTTCCTGGGCATGTATGGGAAGACAAAAGATACACCAGAAGCACGGGAGGACCAACAACGTATGAAAGACCCACAAAACATGCATCCACATAACAAGACGGGTAAAGGGCGTCACTTAAGTCCTGCCAGCTACGCTCTGACAAAAGCAGAGAACAAAATCTTTTTTGAAGTCCTTTACAGTATCAAGGTGCTGTCTAGATTCTCGTCTAACATAAAGGGGATAATAAATATGGCAGAGAAAAAATTCCAAAACCGGAAGTTTCATGACTGTCACATGATTTTGACACAGTTGCTTCCGATTGCATTGAGGGGGCTTCTACCGAAAACTGTTCGAGTACCCATTGTGAAGCTGTGTGCATTCCTCAATGCAATATCTCAGAAGGTGATCAATCAAGATATTCTGACAAGGTTATAGAAGGATGTGGTCCAATGTCTTGTTAGTTTTGAGTTGGTGTTCCCACCATCCTTCTCCAATATTATGACGCATCTCCTGGTTCACCTAGTCGAAGAGATTTCCATTCTCGGTCCTGTATTTCTACACAATATGTGCCCCTTTGAGAGGTTCATGGGAGTGTTAAATAAATACGTTCATAACTGTGCTAGGCCAGAAGGAAGCATCTCTAAGGGCTATGGAATAGAGGAGGTCATTGAGTTCCGTGTTGTCTTTATTCCTGACCTTAAGCCGATTGGTGTTCCTGAATCACGGCATGAGGGAAGACTGAGTGGAAAAGGCACGCTGGGAAAGAAAGCAATGATATGTAGGGATGGACAATATTTCACTCAAGCACACTACACTGTTCTACAGAATTCCACCTTGGCAGCTCCGTATATTGTGGAACACAAGAATATTGTATGCTCCAACAACCCGGGAAAGCCAGATTCCTGGATTAGAGATGAAGATATGAAGACTTTCGGCAGTTGGTTGCGAACACATCTAATGAATGACACCACTGTTGGAGATCAACTCTACTTGTTGGCCGGGTCACCATCTCCTACTATATTGAATTACCAAGGGTACGAGATAAATGGGAATACATTTTACACGATTGCCCAATATAAAAAGAGAACCAACCAGAATAGTGGTGTCCGCTTTGATGCAACCGACGATAATGGCAAAAAGGACACATACTATGGTTACATTGAGGGGACTGCTACCCTGCGGTACCAAAGTTCCCGGGCGAGTGCACCGCGGTACCTAAGTTGCCTGAAATTACCACGTTTCGAAATGTTGGGCCGCCAACTATCGAGAGGGGCCATTTCGATGCAAACTCATCTCACCCCTACCAAATCCAAACATTCCGTGAAACTGCCCCATGAAGTAGAAGGTCGGGACCGTCATGTCAGTAATATTTCCGTGACGCGAGCGCCAATGCGGCAACCACGTAGGTGAAACGAGAGACTAAAGGAGCATGGTGCGTTGACCAAATTCACAAATCCACTCCCTCCCTCCTTTCGCATGAACCCTAGCACCAGCGGTGTCGAAATCCCCTCTCCAACCAGAATGATCTCTTCGGGCATTTGACTTCCGGCGCCAAGTTGTTGTGCCTACTCGCTGCTACCGAGCTCTAATGCCGAATGCCGGGCCAGCCGTTGCAATGATCTAGCCCGCCTCTACCGCCGACGAGCTGAGCAGCACGAAGGATGGCAGATCTATTTGCCGAGGAAGAAGTACTTCTGGCTAATTGCGGGTGAGCTACTCTTCTCTTTACTATTCGCACTACCTATAACTGCTATCTGGCTATTGGCATTACAGAGATATATTGATCATAGAATTGTTTGCTAGCACGACGCTGACAAACAATTCTTATCTTTTCTCTCCAATTTTCTGTCAAGTAGGATCTCCGCTGAACCCAAATACACGGTTCGGGTCACCATCTGCGACTACCACATTAAATTAGCAGATGGGAAGAGCATGTGGAAACAATCTCACAATCTGAAGATGGAAGTATCGCTTGTGCAGTTATGCACTATCCCTGGTTTGTTTGATGTTGTGCGTGAACTTGCTGAAATGAGGCCAGAGAAGACTGCACGGTTCAACATCCTTGATGAACGAGGCTTCAAGGTTCCTATAGCGTGCGACAGTCAGCTAATTGGGTTGATGAAACAGCATGCTGGGCTTCGCGTGGTTATGCTGATTTGTAACATACTAGATGAGGAAGCTCCTACTACTGGGAGTCGCCCAGCTATTATTGGACATGGAGGTCTAACTCGAACCCCTGCTATTGTTGAGCAAAATGTGGTTCCTCGTCCGCGACATGCTTCTGTCAGGCAACCTCCTCGTAGGAGTCCCCGTATTGCCGTTGTGGAAAACTCTGCTCTAGAATCTGCTGGTACTGGTTGTCCCCATGGTGTTGTTGCTCCGGCTGCTGCTGACCCAATCCATGCCGTTGTTGAGCAAACTAAGGCTTCCGAAGGCTGCCCCGCTGTTGTTGCCAAGACCGCCGCCTTGTGTGCTCCTCCTCCTCGAAACCGTCCTCAAGTTGTGCGAACCTGTGCTCTGGAATCTGCTGGTACTGGTCGTCCTCGTGTTGTTATTGATCTGGCCGCTGTTGACCCAATCCCTGCCGCTGTTGAGCAAACTAAGGCTTCCGGAGGCTGCCCCACTATTGTTGCAAAGACTGATGCCTTGTGTCCTCCTCGAACCCATGCTCAGGTTCAGCGAGCTGCTGGTCTGGAGCTAGATCATGATCTGGACTCTGCTAGCACTCGAAACATTGCTATTGTAGGAACTACTCCTAATCATCGATGTGGCATGGCAGCAACTGATCCTATTGTGGCTGCCGTTAGAAGGGGCCCTGCCTGTCCACCATGTAATGTAGCTCCCGCTGCTAAGGGCCCTCGCCTTGCACCTAGTCCTGGTACTTCCACCGAGGTTGATCCAGCTAATGATGATGCTGGTGATGGCGACGGTGGCATTGGGGCTGGGTCTGATGGTGCCGCTCCACCTCTCGAATCTCTCAGAGGTTTCTATCCTGAAGAACCTGATGTTGGCAAAGTAATCGTTCATATCGGTATCGCGGATTATACTGCAAAATTATATGATGGCACCGAAAAATTCTATGACGAGTTTGATGTAATCCTTGGCAGATACGATCCTGAAGTGGTAGAGTTATCTGACCTGATGGCATCATTACGTGTGAAGGTGTTGTGGGGGTCCTCCCAGGAAGCACGTTTGTTATATTTTGGTTACAGGAGCAAAAAGGCTATCGAAGTGAAAGATACCAGGGATTTCGTCATACCGTTTACAAGGAAACATTATAGGGGTGAAGTGTACTTCCACTTGATAGTGAAAATGGTTGGAGAGGAATTGGAACTCGACAATAGGGATGATGGACTTTTAGAAGGCATGCGTGACCTGATCCATGGCATCACTGGGGCTGGTGCGACTAAGGGTAGCTTCAAACAGAGGAGAGTCTTACAGAGGAGCGCCATAAATAGGACAAGGAAGAGCATCCCCAGAAAGGGCACCCCGAAGAAGAACGTCACCAAGGAGACCACGCTAGAGAAGAGGACGCCCAAGAGTCGCACGAAAAAAGGCACCACGCCGCAGAGTACACCCCTAAAATCCAGTCAAAATGCCACACCGAGCGGTAGCAGCAAAAATGCTAAGAGGGCTAGCACAGTGGTGAACACTCCTAGGAGTGGTAGCAAAGAGGCGAAGATGGCCAACACGGAGGCTACCACACCCAGTGGGAGCAAAAAAAATACTAATTTGGAGCAGAACACGCCGCTGTCAGGGAATAATGCCAACACGAAGGAGAACACGCCCAATAGTAGCAGCAAAAGGGCTAATTTGGAGCGGAACACGCCGCTGAGGTCAGGCAATAATGCCAGCACGAAGGAGAACACCCCCAATAGTAGCAGCAAAAGGGCTAATTTGAAGAAGAACACGCCACAGAGGTCAGGCAATAATGCCAGCACCCTGGAGCCAACACCAGTGAGGGGAGGCAGTAAGCAGATCACACTCAAGAGCGGCAGCAAAAAGCCTAGTTTGATGGGGAATCAAACGCAGATGTCAAGCCCTACTGATACCATCAGGAAAGATTACATCAGGAAGGAGGATGTACACAGGAAGATAAGAGGGTTCTGTACAGTCAAGATGAAATTGATTCTGACTGCTGTTTGTCCACTAAAGTACCTGGGATGCGTGCAAACGTAAGACCACCCCATGTGGTTGCAGCAGAACCAACCGACTATCTTGGAGAAAACAGAGTTACCGGTGAGGTGGATTGGGGCAATGTTCTAGTCCATCCAGGTGGAGACGATGGTGCAGCCCCACCCATGGGAGTCAATATGATGTGTGCAGTACTAGGCATTAGAGACGATGGCGAGGATTCTGAATCAGATGAAGAAAAAGGCACTATAGAGGATCAAAAATCTGGTGATGATGAAATAGACGAGGAACTTAACGACGAGGCTGGTATTCCGGTCGATGATTTGGGTGTTGAAGTAGAAGAAATGAAACATGACCACGAGTATCCTATAATTTCGGTCGGCACCAAGTTCAGGAGCATGCATGAGTTCAGGATGTCGTTCCGGCATTTTTGTATCAAGGGGGAGTTCGATGTTTATCGACTGAAGAACACTGCCTAGAGGTATGAGGCTACTTGCAAGTTAATGTGGATGAATGGACGGGCCGAGGTACATTGTCCATGGAGGATCACAGCAAGAGCCTTACCTGCGTCGAAGGCATTTAGGGTACTGGGGCAATGAATGCAGCAAACCATTAGAACTTTCTCTCTTTTCACTCTATAACTACAATTGATGTGCTATATCTTTCTGGCAACTAGTCGACTGCGCTTATCTTTTAAATGAATATGTGTTGCAGGTGAACAAAATGGGCCCTCCACACATGTGTCCGATAGGCAGCAAACTGAAATCCTCAATGGCTGATACGGAGTGGGTGGCTATGCAATCTATGTCCATACTAAAGGATAACCCCAAGGAGACCATGAAGAATATTCAGACTAGCCTCGGTTCTAAATACAACATTGTCCTATCGTATTAAGTAGTTCGGAAAGGTAAAGAGAAATCTCTAGGGGTCTTGCACGGGGATTGGACCAATAGCTTTAGGATGATGTATGACTGCAAGGCGGAGGTACAAGCTAGGTTTCTGGGGAGTGTTGTGGAGATTGACACCGAATTAGTACGTTGTAAAATATATTTCAAAAGATTTTTCATGGCACTTAAACCTTGCATCCAGGGATTCAAGGACGGATGTAGGCCGTATCTGAGTGTAGACAACACTGTCCTAACTGGCAAACGGAAAGGTTGTCTGCCATCTGCCACAGCACTTGATGGTCACAACTAGATGTTCTCAGTGGCATTCGGGCCGTTTGAAATAGAAACGGAGGAAAACTGTGTCTGGTTTATGAGGTAGCTCAGGAGATCAATAGGACATATGGATCCATTGGCTATATCCACGGATGCATGCAAAGGGCTGACGAATGCAGTGAAGGAGGTGTTCACGCGAGCTGAAGGTATAGAATGCCATGCCCATATGATGCTCAACTTGTATGCACACTACGCATGCACCGTATTTCGTTACATGTTTCCTGCTGCTAGAGTTTACAAACCTAGTAGCAGCGAATATTTCATGAGCAAGATTTTTATGGATGCCCCTAAACTTCCAAAGTACTTAGCCATCCATCATTCGCAGCTATGGAAGAGGAGTAAATTCAACCCTGACATCAAAGTTGATTACATAAACAACAACCTTGCAGAATGCCTGAATAACTGGGTGAAGGACATAAAAGTGCGTCATGTTCATATCTTGATGGACAACATATGTGGTATGATAATGAAGCTATTAAATATAAGGAGAGAGATAGGTAGGAGACTTAGAGGACATATTCTACCGCATATGACAATTGCAGAAGAGAAGCCGAGGACTTGCTCATCTTAAGGTTCTCCCGTCAACCAGCAGCAGCTGTGAGGTGGTCGATATGTCCAAGAGTGGCAAAAGGGATGTTGTGAACATCCAGCTCCGAGAATGCACCTGCTTAGAGTGGTAGCATACCGAGAAACCTTGCGACCACGCCTTGGCCTTCTTGGTGAAGAAAAGAACTCTACCACATTTGGATCAGTATTTGTCAGACTACTACTCTATGGAAAAGTTCAGAGCTGTGTACGCTGGATCCGTCGAGCCATGTACAGACCCATCTCAGTGGCCTCAAGTCCAACTGTCTTTCGAGCTTTGCCAGCCAGTTACAAAAAGGGGCAGAGGAAGACCTCAGGTGAATAGGTTTAAGAATTTTCTCGAGAAGAAGGGTTCAGCTTTCTATGCTACCAAGAAGGGCAAAAACAGATGCAAGACCTGCCATCTTATAGGCCATAGAGTGGCGGGTTATGCCCTTAATGCTCCCAAACCTAGGTATGAGATGGTACATTCACACAAAAAATTGTTTATAGTCTGTAGATATAAGGTAGTAATCCATGTACTAGTTTTTTTAAAGAAGCGCAAGGTAAGAAAGAAGACAGCCGACTCAGTGATTTTGCTGCGGGAAGAAAACCAAAATGAGTGGAGTGATGATGCTGGACAAGATTCTGGTGTTGATTGGCCTGACTTCCCTCGACCCGGAGATGCAGGGTACATGAAGGTAAGAAAATTGGCACCCAGGAAGAGGAAGAAGGAAGGAGATGAAGAAGCCAGTGGATGTGAAGGCAAGAGGAAGAAACTTGGCACCCAGAAAGAAGGCTAGCAGTGTAGAAGCCTAATGATGTATTGAACTTGAACCTATATATGTAGGTCAGTGAAACTCTGGAGCTGTGTGCGTGGAACTTGTCGGGCAAAACAATCTGCCTCCTGTATTCGGAGTAAAATTTATCGCGACTTTAGGATTGGATACAGCCGAGGCCACTAGTTGAATCCAAAAAATTGTGACTATGCCACTACTATCTGAACAATCGCGATAGCTGAGCGGTTAAGGGGTCTCCAAAATCAATGGGTGTTAGTGGCACAAACATGAATTATTTATAGACGCTTAATAAATCCCTGCTATTGGTCACGCCAACCCCATCACCTACGTCATTGTCGATTCCGATGTGGAGGACGACGGGGACGAAGCTGTGCAGAACGCCATTGTTACCTCCTTGGCGAAGGGCAAGCCACGGGCGGGAGTGGATGTCGCTGGGAAGGGCATGGCAGTGTCACCAATCGAGGTGGACTCCGACGACAACGGTGTGATGTGGCTTTAGATGTTGTTTAGGATGGTTGCAATTTCGGTTGTGTTTAGTGCAAGTACAATTATTGTAATGGGTTTGTCGAGCTATATTGAGAAATATGTGCAATAGCAGCGTGTGAGTGCTTCCACTTTAGAAATTGTGTCTGTGCCATTTGCATGTTGCATTATCAACATAGATTACATGTAAATAATCCAACGAAATTCAGATTACAACCAGCAGACATAGTGGCAGGATGGAAGAGAAGTTGGGACAGTGGCTTCGAGGGGAAGCAAGAGAAGGGGGGCGTGACACTAGCAGGTGGGCCCTTGGAACACATGACACTGACATGCGGGAGCGGGAGCACACGGTATTGCCAGTCTGTCCAGAGCAAGCGGACTTTGCAACGTGACAACAACAAGCTGATTGGACCCATAACTCGTCGAATTATTAAGGAGTACTAAAAACTACAACTGGGGTACATTCGCACAACATGTATGCTCTACGCACCTAAGAAGCATCGCTTAAGTCTAACAGGAACGACAACATAAGTACTACATTTCCCTGTCGGTCTTCTTGATACAAATGTAGAAATGCATCTGCCTGCTCGGTCCAGCACCGACAAGGTACTGAGATGACACACATAGGATCGACCTTAGGTCTGCATACTCCACCTCCCGCGGTGTCGGGCAGCTCGGTGCCTCGGCTAGCACAAGAATGCTATCGGACAACGGTGGCTGGGCGTTCGCCCACATGTGCACCGTGTATACGGTCCAGATGCACGAGACCGACCTGACGCATACGACACACACGACGGTGGGCCCGGCTCTGGTTCCCGGAACACCGGCGGTGATGGTCAGGACGAAAATAGAGCCGCCCCCCTGGAAAATTAGCCGGCGGTGTGCCAAGTCAGTGAATGGCACCTGCTCTTGGAGAAGTTTGGCTTGCCCGTATGAGTTCCTAATCACTTCGATCAAGTGCTCCTCTGCAAGGTGGACGACGAGCTCTGCCGGCGGGCCGGTGTAGTTGCAGCCCGGCTCCGTGCAGGAGCACGCGCCGTGCGGGCACGCGAGCTCGTGGAGCGGGAGCTCGTGGTAGGAGTAACGGCGAAAGCATCCTGGGTGGGAGCACACGAGCGGGAACGTCGCTGTGAAGTTGCGCACGAGGATCTCTAGATTCTTGGGCTACAGCATCTGCCACATTTGAAGTTCGTCGATAAATCGGAAAAAAGAACAGCAGTTAGATTGGCAAATAGCAGGAATATGTAGGATAAGTTCAAAAGCCTGTAAAATGATTTCTTAGCATGAAGGTAGCGACCTGAGAATTGGCGGATGTCGTCGGCTTGCGGCTACCGAAGGATGGGAGTGAAGTGGGGAAAGTGGCTTCGAGGGGAAGGAAGAGAAGTACGGGGAGGAAGAGAAGTAATGGGGACGTGACACTGGGATATTGATACGTCCATTTTGCATCACTATTCTATATCATAATTTACTGTTATTCATTGATATATTTCATATTAAGAGATGATACTTATGTTATTTCATCTGTTTTTGCATGGTTGATGACTTTTGGAGCATGGACCGCTGCAGTCAGGATTCTGATGGAAAAGGTGCTGTTTGGAGGCAAAATTCGCGAAGATCAGAAAATCCGGGAAAATACATGGAAATCCTATTTTTCCAGAAGACGAAGGAAGCCAGAATGGGAGGCTGAGATGGGCCACAGGGGGCCCACACCACCCCCTGGCGCGGGCCAGCCTAGGCCACGCCACCAGGTGGTGTGGCCATCCTGGTCCACCCCTGGCTCCCCCCTCTGGCGTATATAATCTCCACAGAACCCTAATACCGGGGGGTGACCACAGAAAGATTCCGCCGCCTCTGCGGGGCAGAAAACACCGAGAGAGAAAGATCTCTCTGGCAGACAGAATTCTGCCGGGGGAATTCCTTCCCGGAGAGGGGAGATCGTCGCCATCAACACCACCATCAAGCTGGACTTCATCGGGATCATCATCATCATCATCATCACAACCATCATCTCCACCAGCACCATCATCACCACCTCCATACCGCTGTAACAATTGGGTTGAATCTTGCATAGTTCTTAGGGGAAACTTTCCCGGTGTTGATTACTCTTTGGAGTTGATGCTATTGAGTGAACTGTTGAATTATTGTTTATGTTCAGATTGTTATACATCATTATTCCATCTCTGATCATGATCCATATGATGTCTTATGAGTAGTTCGTTTTGTCCTTGAGGACATGGGAGAAGTCATGTTGTTAGTAGTGGAATTGTGTTGAGAAAGATTCAATAGTTTGATATTTAAGTTGTGGTGTACTTCTTCTAGTGGTGTCATGTGAACGTCGACTACATGAAACTTCACCTATATGGGCCTAGGGGAATGCATTGTGTATTTGGCTACTAATCTAGGGGTTGCCGGAGTGACAGAAACCTGAACCCCCGTTAGGAAACCATTGCACAAGGGACGTCAGGGTCTTAGAGTTTAAAGCTGTGGTTAGGTTTCTACCTTAATTACTTTCTTGTACTCGCGGATGCTTGCAAGGGGTATAATCACAAGTATGTATTATTCCTAGGAAGGTCGGTACATTAGCACAGGTTCACCCACACAACACTTAGCAAACTAAAGAAGATTAATCAACTATATGAAGTGAAAGCACTTGACGGTATTCCCATGTGTCCTCGAGAACGTTTGATCATCTTAAGTAATACAACCGGCTTTTCCTTTGCTGAATAAAGGATTGGGCTACTTGCTGCATTTATTCTTATTGTCTTTTATCTACTCGTACTTATTTACCTGCATTATCAAAAACCCCTAAAAATCCGTTTGCTAAGTATTTACAGAGAATTCCTGCTCCAAGCCACTAGCCAACACCTTCTGCTCCTCGTTGGGTTCGACACTCTTACTTATCGAAAATACTACGATACACCCCCTATACTTGTGGGTCATCAAGACTATTTTCTGGCACCGTTGCCGAGGAGTGAAGCGCTATTGGAGAGTGGAACTGGTAAAGGAAACTTCTACTATGAGTATTGTTTATTTCTGTTAGTTGCTTTATTTCCATTATGGATAATTTACTGAGTTTCTTATTTCGTAATGCTACTTCCACTGCTAAGGTAGTAGATGAACCACCACCTGCTGAGAATGATATTTTTAAAATACCTACAAGAATTATTGATCGTGTTATGGATAACTAGTATGTTGGGGATGGAACTGTCCATCCCAATGATCATTTGCTCTTTATACACGAATTGTGCGGGTTGTTCAAGTGTGCAGGTATTACTACAAATCAAGTTAAGAAGTTATTCTCATTATCACTAAAAGGAAGAGCTGAAGAATGGTATAAGCTGCTGAAGAATGGCCAGGCTCTTGAATGGGAGGAAATAGTACCTCTCTTTTATTCAAAGTTTTATCCTCCTAGTGATATTCATAAAGATCGGAATCAAATATACAACTTTTGGCCTCTTGATGGAGAGAGTACAACTCAAGCTTGGGGAGATTGAAGTTACTAATGCTCAAATGTCCCATTCATGAGATCCCCAACAATATTATTATCAATAACTTTTATGCAAGGCTCCCTCTTCATGATAAGGATTTATTGGATGCCTCTTGTGCTGGATCATTGACTCGCATGGAAGAAGAAGCTAAATGGTATCTTCTAGACCGTATTTAAGATAATGTTGAAGCATGGGAGAATGACAAAGGAAGAAAGTCAGGTATAAATTATGATTATGAATGCATTGAATCTTTTATGGGAACTGATGACTTTCAAAATATTAGTAATGCTTATGGTCTTGATTTACAAGTTATTACAAATTGTTTTAAGGCTTTTGCTTCTTATATTTAAATTCTGAAAAAGGGATGGAACAAGTACCATGCACCTTATAAAGATATTGTTGACTATGTTCCTGTTGGGGGTACTGAATTTTGCACTATAGATCACATCCTACCCGAACCTTATATCGAGAAAATCCCCTTCCCGGATAAGGTAAAGGAGCATCCTATGATAACTAGTGTAATCACTAAAAGTGCAAAGAGAACTGTAAAACCTGATGAACAAATAAACGTTGAACCTGTAGTAGCAATTGTGAAAGATCTTGTCACTAAAACTGTAGAAGATGGACACATAGTATTTTATGAGGATGCTTCTAATATTGTCTCACATCCTAATAGAACTAAAAAGGCTAGTGTCCCTGTGCTTTCTGTTAGAATTGGTGATCATTGCTATTATGGTTTATGTGATATTGGTGCAAGTTCAAGTGCTATTCCTTATGAGCTTTATAAAGAAATTATGCATGAAATCAGTCCCTGCGAACTAGAAGATATTGATGTGGTCATTCACCTTGCTAATAGAGAGACCATCTCTCCGATTGGTATTGTGCGGGATGTAGAAGTTCTTTGTGGTAAGATTAAATATCTTGCTGATTTTCTAGTGCTTGGTTTAGCTGCTAGTAAAACTTATCCCATCATTTTTGGTAGACCTTTCTTGAGTACTTGTGGATCTATTATAGATTGCAAAAGGGAGAAAATCTTGACTAAGTTTGATGGGAAATCTTATGAGTTTAATTTTTCGAAATTTACTAAAGAGCCTTGTGAAAATGAAACCCGTAATGAGGATTTTAGAGTTGAACAACTTGCTTCTATTTCTCTTGCT
Organism: Avena insularis; assembly: GCA_023614405.1. NCBI lineage: Eukaryota > Viridiplantae > Streptophyta > Magnoliopsida > Poales > Poaceae > Avena > Avena insularis. The sequence continues at coordinate 210,909,309 of CM042696.1, read as the reverse complement.
CCTAACAATGCTTTGCAGCAATTTATGGAAGACCACGAAAGTGAGATCTTCATGGAAGAAAGAAATGAGATTGACGAGATTCTCCGCCGTCAACCTAAGATGCTTAAGCATAACTTGCCTGTGGAAGATTTGGGTACCACGTTGCCACCTAAAAAGGATCCAGTCTTCGATTTGAAACCCTTACCTGACGATCTTAAATATGCTTATATTGATGACAATAAGAAGGTTATTGGAGGTACTGAAGAAACACCGAGGGGCTATGGGCTACACTCTGGATGATTTAAAAGGGATTTCTCCTACTATATGTCAGCATGCTATCAATATAGAACCAGATGCAAAGCCAGTAGTAGAGCATCAACGACGTCTAAATCCTAAGATGAAGGAAGTGGTAAGAAATGAGGTATTGAAACTCCTTGATGCTGGTATTATTTACCCTATTGCTGATAGTGAATGGGTTAGTCCTGTTCATTGTGTTCCTAAAAAAGGGGGAATTACCGTCATCCCTAATGATAATGATGAGCTTATTCCCCAAAGAATAGTAGTAGGCTATAGAATGTGCATTGATTTCAGGAAAGTTAACAAAGTTACTAAGAAAGATCACTACCCATTTCCTTTTATTGATCATATGTTAGAAAGGTTGTCTAAAAAGACCCATTTTTGTTTTCTTGATGGATATTCTGGTTTCTCTCAAATTGCTGTTAAACAACAAGATCAAGAAAAAACTACCTTTACATGCCCTTACGGAACCTATGCTTATAGATGTATGCCTTTTGGTTTATGTAATGCTCCCGCTACTTTTCAAAGATGCTTGTCTGCTATCTTTCATGGTTTTTGTGAGGAAATTGTGGAAGTGTTCATGGATGACTTCTCTGTCTATGGAACTTCTTTTGATAATTTTTTACACAACCTCGATAAAGTTTTGTAGAGATGTGAAGAAACTAATCTTGTTCTTAATTGGGAGAAATGCCACTTCATGGTGAATGAAGGTATTGTACTTGGACATAAGGTTTCGGAAAGAGGCATAGAAGTTGATAGATCTAAAGTTGAGGCAATTGAGAAAATGCCCTGTCCAAGAGACATCAAAGGTATTCATAGTATCCTTGGTCATGCTGGTTTCTATAGAAGGCTTATTAAATATTTCTCTAAGATATCAAAACCCCTCACTAATCTTCTTCAAAAAGATGTCCCTTGTGTCTTTGATGATGATTGTAAGGAAGCTTTTGAAACTCTAAAGAAGGCTTTAACTACAGCCCCTATCGTTCAACCACCTGATTGGAGCTTACCCTTTGAAATAATGTGTGATGCTAGTGATTTTGCTATAGATGTTGTCCTTGGGAAACAAATTGATAAAAAGTTAAATGTTATCCATTATGATAGTAAGACTCTTGATGCTGCTCAAAGGAATTATGCTACTACTGAAAAAGAATTTCTAGCCATCGCTTTTGCTTGTGATAAGTTTAGACCTTATATTGTTGACTCAAAAGTTACCATTCATACTGATCATGCTGCTATTAAGTACCTTATGACGAAGAAAGATGATAAGCCTAGGATTATTAGATGGGTGTTACTCTTACAAGAGTTTGACCTACATATTGTGGATAGGAAAGGTGCTGAAAATCCTGTAGCTGATAATTTATCTCGATTGGAAAACATCTCTTTTGATCCTATGCCTATTAATGATAGTTTCCCAAATGAACAGTTGGCTGCAATAGGGGTAAGCTTGCGAGGGAGACCTTGGTATGCTGATTATGCTAAATTTATTGTCTCCAAGTATTTGCCTCCAACTTTCATAGCTCAGCAAAGAACGAAGTTCTTCTATGATTTGAGGCATTATTTTTGGGATGACCCACATTTATATAAAGAAGGAGTGGATGGTATTATGCGAAGATGTGTTCCAGAATATGAACAAAAGGAGATATTGCGGAAATGTCATGGTGGTGCCTATGGAGGACATCATGCAGGAGATAGAACTGCGCAAAAGGTGCTACAATCAGGTTTCTACTGGCCTACCCTTTTTAAAGATGCAAGAAAGTTTGTTTTATCTTGTGATGAGTGTCAGCGTGTTGGTAATATTTCTAGACGCAATGAAATGCCTATGAACTACTCTCTAGTTATCGAACCCTTTGATTGCTGAGGATTTGACTTTCTAGGTCCTTTTCCTCCCTCAAAAGGTTATACTCATATTCTTGTTGCCATTGATTATGTCACTAAGTGGGTAGAATCTATACCTACGAAGAGTGTTGATGGGGAGACCTCTCTAAAAATGCTTAAGGATGTTATCTTTCCTAGGTTTGGAGTGCCTAGGTATCTCATGACTGATGGAGGTTCTCATTTCATTCATGGTGGTTTTAGAAAGACCCTTGCTAAGTATGATGTTAATCATAGAATCGCTTCAGCTTATCATCCCCAAACTAGTGGGCAAGTAGAGTTATCAAATAGAGAAATTAAATCCATCTTGCAAAAGACTGTTAATAGATCTAGAAAAAACTGGGCTAAAAAGTTGAATGATGCTTTATGGGCTTATAGGACTGCCTATAAAAACCCTTTGGGGATGTCTCCTTATAAAATGGTTTATGGGAAAGCATGTCACCTACCTTTAGAATTAGAACACAAAGCTTATTGGGCAGTTAAAGAACTTAATAGAGATTGTAAGCTTGCTGGTGAAAAAAAGGTTATTTGACTTAAGTTCTTTGGATGAATGGAGGAGTGAAGCTTATGAGAATGCTAGGCTTTTTAAGGAAAAAGTTAAAAGATGGCATGACAAGCGAATACTTAAGAGAGAATTCCATGTCGGTGAGAAAGTTCTATTGTATAGGTCTCGTCTCAGATTTTTTTGCAGGGAAATTACTGTCAAAATGGGAAGGACCTTTCGTTATTGAAGAAGTGTACCGTTCATGAGCAATAAAAATCTCTTCTTTAAAAGATAACACTACAGAAGTGGTGAATGGGCAGCGACTCAAGCACTATATTGCTGGAGATTCTTACAATGAAGATGTTGATGCTTTTCAAGTGGTAACTCCGGAAAAATTTATCAAAGACCAAATTCAGAGACCTGTAGAGTCCGTTTTCGAATAGGTAACAGATCTGGTAAGAAAAGTTCCATGAAAATTCTGTCTAGTTATATTTTTGCAGTTTTTATCCAACAAGGAAAGCTACGAAGCGAAAGAGGGACGGAAACGGAGCCAGGGTGTCTCACACCACCCCCTGGCGCGGGCCCCCCTGGCCGCGCCAGCAGGTGGTGTGGCCACCTCGGCCTCCGTCTCCGACCCGTTTTCTCCCAGTACCTTCCTTTTGCTATAAAACTTCGTAATATATAATCCCCTGGATTCCCCGAGGTTCGTATATCGTGTTCTCGTCGTGTTTTCGTTTCGATCTGTTTCTGACAGGTAGAGTCCTAGATTTGGAGCCACAATGTCTTCTTCTGGATCAGCCAAGGAAGATTCCTCTATGGATATCATCAACCCATACATGAGAGAGTTGAAGATTCATCCCAAGGAGTTGTTGCTTGAAGATGGAGAGGTACGGATAAAGGAGGTTCAAGGCCCTAAAGGTGAAGGAAGTCCGGAAGACAGGATGGAAGCACTAGAGCAAGAAGTCTTTAGGTACAAGAAGATGGCGGAGCGCGAAGTGGATATCATCCATAAGATTTGTTCCGAACTCATAGTCGAGCACCAAAAGGAGACTGCTGAGCTCAAAGATGAAGTCCTCTCACTCCACCAAACAACCAACCAACTGCAAGCAGAGCTCTATGACGTTCAAAATCAAAATTGTGAGTACGAGGTTAGGTTTAAACGCATAAGTGTTGCTGCAAGTTTCAGGATGCTGGAGACCACGATGTCCTTTATTGATGGGGAGCCCTTACCCTGGAAGTCGGACGATGACGAGAGAATACCACCGCCACCGAAGGAGTAATTCGTTATTAGGTTTTGGCATCCCCTTGGTTTGTTCCAATCTTGGGGGAGTGCTGCGGTATCATATCACTATCTTCTATCTTTTTACCTTTTAGTAGAGTCATATCATGAATAGAGAAGTTATCATGTAGGATGGTTTGCATTATGGAAGTGTCCCCCCTATTGTTAGATATCTATGTATCCCTTGGTGTGAGTTGCCGTTATGGATTATTAGTGAGAAGTTCTATCATTCATTCATTCTTTTGCATATCTTATATTAGTTTTCAATTCATGGTTATATGATTGATCTTGTCATTTGTATTGGTAGCACATTGGGATCATTTAGTTAATATTAGTTGGTTTTGGCAAACCTGGCTCGGTCAGTAGCAACACTATTTTTGAGAGTTGAATGAAAAGATAAAAGTACTCTAGAGAAATATAATTTCATCATCTTTCTTTCTTGATTTGCTCATAAGTTTAGTATTCTCTAGTTAAGATCTTTTGTGCTTCCGAGGAAGATTGCATGTTTGTTTTTATCACTTGTATGTTTGTTTGTTTCCTTCAACTCTTATGCTTGCTACCCAGCCTTGCTAGCCAAAAACCTGTACTAAGAGGGAATACTTCTCGTGCATCCAATCCTTAAACCAAAACCTATGACATTTGTGTCCACCATACCTACCTATTAGCACTATTTCTATTCCAAGTAAATTCATGTTTTTATCTACCTTCCAAATTAAACTTGTTATGAGAAAATTAGTGATTAAAGCTCTCACGAACTTGATGTCACACCTTATTTTCCTGCACTTAATAAACTTGAACCATTGTGTCCATCTTTGTTGCGTATATGCTTGCGCTTTATGAGTTGAAGTTAGCAGAACCATGTATCATGGGGAACGCTTTCAACATTGCACTGGTACTTTGTACCTCATTGATATCATGATTCTTTTGCTTATGGATCCCGACGGTGTGAAATAAAAGGGGAACTTGTAAGATCATGGAGTTTATATGTGTGTTAGAGAAACGCCTGGGCCGCTAGCCCAAGCCATGCCTAATCATGGTGGAAACTTGCAGCATAACCATAATGAGCACTCTATGAAGCATCCTTAATAAAAACCTATGCAAATAGCAAATAAAAGGATCGTTGAGATGCTCATTGTCTGCTTGCCTTGTCATTTGATTATGGGATAGCTCCCGTATCATGTGCAAGGGGTACCCCGTTGGCGGTTCTTTATGATACATATGTATTTACAATGACAAGAGCTTACTTGTGACTAAAGTTGAGTAGCATGAGGTTCGGTACTCGTAAGTAAGGGGCATGAGATTTCAACTTATAACTTGTCAAGCATATCCTCTTAGTTTTGTCACTTTAACCTTAATCACCTAAAGATGCCTATGATAGGGGCAATGAGAGATGAAAGCTAATAAGTACCATAATATTTGGAAGCTCTTTATGAAACTTGAAATCCTCTGCGAAGGGCCTATCTTTTACTTTTTGGTTGAGTTAGTAAACCTATTCTCTTCTACCTCAGCAGGCATTTTGAGTTGTTGTGTTTCATTCATTCATATGATGATTTATTCAAGCTTGTCTCTCATGTTCCTTGTTTTGCACATTGCTCTTATCTTAGTGTCTACTACTTTGAAAGCTATCATTGAAAACCAGTTATGTGTGAACTCCTGCAAATTATCAACTATTATTCGACTAAGAGCTAAGTTTGGCATTACCAATTATGATTTACTTTATGTATCTTCATTGTGTTTCCTTTACTTATTGCAAGTTAAGTTATATAATAGTGAGTTGTCTTCTATTATGATTTATGTATTGATGAATGTGATGCTTCTTGTCCGTATTCTTTTATCGACTCTTCACTCCATAAACCTGAGGTCATGTTTATTGAGCTCAGTTTTCGCTTGGGGACAAGCGAAGTCTAAGCTTGGGGGGAGTTGATACGTCCATTTTGCATCACTATTCTATATCATAATTTACTGTTATTCATTGGTATATTTCATATTAAGAGATGATAATTATGTTATTTCATTTGTTTTTGCATGGTTGATGACTTTTGGAGCATGGACCGCTGCAGTCAGGATTCTGATAGAAAAGGTGTTGTTGGGAGACAAAATTGGCGAAGATCAGAAAATCCGAGAAAATACATGGAAAATTCTATTTTTCCAGAAGACGAAGGAAGCCAGAAGGGGAGGCTGAGATGGGACACAGGGGGCCCACACCACCCCTGGCACGGGCCAGCCTAGGCCGCGCCACCAGGTGGTGTGGCCGCCCTGGTCCACCCCTGGCTCCCCCTCTGGCGTATATTATCTCCACGGACCCTAATACCGGGGGCGACCACAGAAAGATTATGCCGCCTCTACGGGGCAGAAAACACCAAGAGAGAAAGATCTCTCCGGCAGACAGAATTCTGCCGGGGGAATTCCTTCCCGGAGAGGGGAGATCGTTGCCATCAACACCACCATCAAGCTGGACTTCATCGGGATCATCATCATCATCACCACCATCATCTCCACCAGCACCATCATCACCACCTCCATACCGCTGTAACAATTGGGTTGAATCTTGCATAGTTCTTAGGGGAAACTTTCCGGTGTTGATTACTCTTTGTAGTTGATGCTATTGAGTGAACCGTTGAATTATTGTTTATGTTCAGATTGTTATACATCATTATTCCATCTCTGATCATGATCCATATGATGTCTTGTGAGTAGTTCGTTTTGTTCTTGAGGACATGGGAGAAGTCATGTTGTTAGTAGTGGAATTGTGTTGAGAAAGATTCAATAGTTTAATATTTAAGTTGTGGTATACTTCTTCTAGTGGTGTCATGTGAACGTCGACTACATGACACTTCACCTATATGGGCCTAGGGGAATGCATTGTGTATTTGGATATTAATCGTAGGGGTTGCCGGAGTGACAGAAACCTGAACCCCCATTAGGAAACCATTACACAAGGGACGTCAGGGTCTTAGAGTTTAAAGCTGTGGTTAGGTTTCTACCTTAATTACTTTCTTGTACTTGCGGATGCTTGCAAGGGGTATAATCACAAGTATGTATTAGTCCTAGGAAGGTCGGTACATTAGCACAGGTTCACCCACACAACACTTAGCAAACTAAAGAAGATTAATCAACTATATGAAGCAAAAGCACTTGACGGTATTCCCATGTGTCCTCGAGAACGTTTGGTCATCTTAAGTAATACAACCAGCTTGTCCTTTGTTGAATAAAGGATTGGGCCACTTGCTGCATTTATTCTTATTGTCTTTTATTTACTCGTACTTTATTTACCTGCATTATCAAAAACCCCTAAAAATCTGTTTGCTAAGTATTTACAGAGAATTCCTGCTCCAAGCCACTAGCCAACACATTCTGCTCCTCGTTGGGTTCGACACTCTTACTTATCGAAAATACTGCAATACACCCCCTATACTTGTGGGTCATCAGATATGGCCCACTGAACTCGTGAGTCGTGACACTCGCAACAGGGGAGCGCCCGGTGTTGCTAGTTTGTCTAGAGAAAGTGTGGCCAATCATGCCACAGAACAACCTACTCACGGATCGCTCTCATGAATACCATCCCAATCGTCCAAGCGCCCCGATCAAACGATATGTAACAATCGTCAAGAAGAACAACTGTGTTAGGGCGTGCCTTCTAGAAGACTTGATCTAACGGCCACCCATTGGGGGGCTAAGGTTAGATCTCTCCTAAGGTTAGGATCCATATGTGGTTTATGAAAAGAACACACATCCAATAACACTGGTGGATCCTTATGTGGTTTGTGAGAAGAAAACACATGCAATCACACTGGGTGGATCCATATGTGGTTTATGAGAGGAACACACATGTAATGACACTAGTGATATGTGGTTTGTGAAAAGAACACACATGCAATGACTCTAACTGTGGTTAATGAAAAGAGCAGACATGCAATGACACTGGAGGGTCCATGTGTGGTTTGTGAGAAGAACACACATGCAATGACACTGGTTGTGGTTCATGAAAAGAACAGCCATGCAATGACACCGGTGGATCCTTGTGTGGTTTGTGAGGAGAATAGACATGCACTGACTCTAGTTGTGGTTCATGAAAAGAACAGACATGCAATGACACTGGTGGATCCATGTGTGGTTTGTGAGAAGAACAGACATGCAATGACTCTAGATGTGGTTCATGAGAAGAACACACATGCAATGACACTAGTGGATCCATGTGTGGTTTGCGAGAGGAACATACATGCAATGACACTGGGTGTGGTTCATGAAAAGAACACACATCCAATGACACTGGTGGATCCTTATGTGGTTTATGAGAAGAACACACATGCAATGACACTGGTGATATGTGGTTTGTGAAAAGAACACACATGCAATGACACTGGTGGATCCATATGTGGTTTGTGAAAAGAACAGACAAGCAATCACACCGGGTGGATCCATGTATGGTTCATGAGAAGAACACACATGCAATAACACTGGTGATATGTGGTTTGTGAAAAGAACAGACATGCAATGAATCTAACTTTGGTTAATGAAAAGAGCAGACATGTAATGACACTGGTGGATCTATGTGTGGTTTGGGAGAAGAACACACATTCAATGACACTGTTGGATCCTTATGTGGTTTGTGAGAAGAACAGACATGCAATAACTCTAGATGTGGTTCATGAGAAGAACACACATGCAATGACACTGGTGTATACTTACGTGGTTTGTGATAAGAACACACATGTAATGACTCTAGCTGTAGTTCATGAAAAGAACACACATCCAATGACTCTAGCTGTGGTTCATGAGAAGAACACACATGCAATGACACTGGTGGATCCATGTGTGGTTTGTGAAAAGAACACACATGCAATGACTCTAGTGGATCCATATGTGGTTTGTCGAAAAAACGCACATCCAATGACTCTAGCTGTGGTTCATGAGAAGAACACACATGCAATGACGCTAGTAGATCCATGTGTGGTTTGTGAAAAGAACACACATGCAATGACTCTAGTGGATCCATATGTGGTTTGCGGAAAGAACACACATGCAATAACCACTGGTTGATCCATATGTGGTTGGTGGAAAGAGCAGACATGCAATGAACACTGGTGGATCCATATGTGGTTCATGACAGGAACACACATGTAAGGACATTGGTTGATCCATATGTGGTTTGTGACAATAACACACATGCAATGCCTTGGTTAATCCATGTGTGGTTTGTGGTAAGAACACACATGCAATGACACTGGTTGATCCATATGTGGTTTGTGGAAAGAACACACATGCAATACCTCTGGTGGCTCCATGTGTGATTTGTGGAAAGAACACATATGCAATGAACATTGGTGGATCCATATGTGGTTCATGACAGGAACACACATGCAATGACATTGGTGGATCCATATGTGGTTTGTAGAAAGAACACACATGCAATGAACACTGGTGGATCCATATGTTGTTCATGACAGGAACACACATGCAATGACATTAGTTGATCCATATGTGGTTTGTGAGAATAACACACATGCAATGCCAATGGTTAATCCATGTGTGGTTTGTGGAAAGAACACACATGGAATGACTCAAGTGGGTCCATATGTGGTTCATGACAGGAACACACATGCAATGACTCTGGTTGATCCATGTGTGGTTTGTGTAAAGAACACACATGCAATGACTCTAGTGGATCCATATGTGGTTTGTCGAAAGAACACACATCCAATGACTCTATCTGTGGTTCATGAGAAGAACACACATGCAATGACACTGGTAGATCCATGTGTGGTTTGTGAAAAGAACACACATGCAATGCCTCTAGTGGATCCATATGTGGTTTGTGGAAAGAACACACATGCAATAACCACTGGTTGATCCATATGTGGTTTGTGGAAAGAGCAGACATGCAATGAACACTGGTGGATCCATATGTGGTTCATGACAGGAACACACATGCAAGGACGTTGGTTGATCCATATGTGGTTTGTGACAATAACACACATGCAATGCCTTGGTTAATCCATGTGTGGTTTGTGGTAAGAACACACATGCAATGACACTGGTTGATCCATATGTGGTTTGTGGAAAGAACACACATGCAATACCTCTGGTGGATCGATGTGTGGTTTGTGAGAAGAACATACATGCAATGACTCTAGATGTGGTTCATGAGAAGAACACACATGCAATGACACTGGTGGATCCATGTGTGGTTTGCGAGAGGAACATACATGCAATGACACTGGGTGTGGTTCATGAAAAGAACACACATCCAATGACACTGGTGGATCCTTATGTGGTTTATGAGAAGAACACACATGCAATGACACTGGTGATATGTGGTTTGTGAAAAGAACACACATGCAATGACACTGGTGGATCCATATGTGGTTTGTGATAAGAACAGACATGCAATCACACCGGGTGGATCCATGTATGGTTCATGAGAAGAACACACATGGAATGACACTGGTGATATGTGGTTTGTGAAAAGAACAGACATGCAATGAATCTAACTGGTTACTGAAAAGAGCAGACATGTAATGACACTGGTGGATCTATGTGTGGTTTGGGAGAAGAACACACATTCAATGACACTGTTGGATCCTTATGTGGTTTGTGAGAAGAACAGACATGCAATGACTCTAGATGTGGTTCATGAGAAGAACACACATGCAATGACACTGGTGTATACTTATGTGGTTTATGAGAAGAACACACATTTAATGACTCTAGCTGTAGTTCATGAAAAGAACACACATCCAATGACTCTAGCTGTGGTTCATGAGAAGAACACACATGCAATGACTCTGGTTGATCCATGTGTGGTTTGTGAAAAGAACACACATGCAATAACTCTAGTGGATCCATATGTGGTTTGTCGAAAAAACACACATCCAATGACTCTAGCTATAGTTCATGAGAAGAACACACATGCAATGACACTAGTAGATCCATGTGTGGTTTGTGAAAAGAACACACATGCAATGACTCTAGTGGATCCATATGTGGTTTGCGGAAATAACACACATGCAATAACCACTGGTTGATCCATATGTAGTTTGTGGAAATAGCAGACATGCAATGAACACTGGTAGATCCATATGTGGTTCATGACAGGAACACACATGCAAGGACATTGGTTGATCCATATGTGGTTTGTGACAATAACACACATGCAATGCCTTGGTTAATCCATGTGTGGTTTGTGGTAAGAACACACATGCAATGACACTGGTTGATCCATATGTGGTTTGTGGAAAGAACACACATGCAATACCTCTGGTGGCTCCATGTGTGATTTGTGGAAAGAACACATATGCAATGAACACTGGTGGATCCATATGTCGTTCATGACAGGAACACACATGCAATGACATTGGTGGATCCATATGTGGTTTGTAGAAATAACACACATGCAATGAACACTGGTGGATCCATATGTGGTTCATGACAAGAACACACATGCAATGACATTAGTTGATCCATATGTGGTTTGTGACAATAACACACATGCAATGCCATTGGTTAATCCATGTGTGGTTTGTGGAAAGAACACACATGGAATGACTCAAGTGGGTCCATATGTGGTTCATGACAGGAACACACATGCAATGACTCTGGTTGATCCATGTGTGGTTTGTGTAAAGAACACACATTCAATGACTCTAGTGGATTCATATGTCGTTTGTCGAAAGAACACACATCCAATGACTCTAGCTGTGGTTCATGAGAAGAACACACATGCAATGACACTGGTAGATCCATGTGTGGTTTGTGAGAAGAACACACATGCAATGACTCTAGTGGATCCATATGTGGTTTGTGGAAAGAACACACATGCAATAACCACTGGTTGATCCATATGTGGTTTGTGGAAAGAGCAGACATGCAATGAACACTGGTGGATCCATATGTGGTTCATGACAGGAACACACATGCAAGGACATTGGTTGATCCATATGTGGTTTGTGACAATAACACACATGCAATGCCTTGGTTAATCCATGTGTGGTTTGTGGTAAGAACACACATGCAATGACACTGGTTGATCCATATGTGGTTTGTGGAAAGAGCACACATGCAATACCTCTGGTGGATCCATGTGTGGTTTGTGGAAAGAACACATATGCAATGAACACTGATGGATCCATATGTGGTTCATGACATGAACACACATGCAATGACATTGGTGGATCCATATGTGGTTTGTGGAAAGAACACACATGCAATGAACACTGGTGGATCCATATGTGGTTCATGACAGGAACACACATGCAATGACATTGGTTGATCCATATGTGGTTTGTGACAATAACACACATGCAATGCCATTGGTTAATCCATGTGTGGTTTGTGGAAAGAACACACATGGAATGCCTCAAGTGGGTCCATATGTGGTTCATCACAGGAACACACATGCAATGACTCTGGTTGATCCATGTGTGGTTTGTGGAAAGAACACACATGCAATGAACACTGGTGGATCCATACGTGGTTCATGACAGGAACACACATGCAATGACATTGGTTGATCCATATGTGGTTTGTGACAATAACACACATGCAATGACACTGGTTGATCCATGTGTTGTTGTGGAAAGAACACACCTGCAATGACTCAAGTGGTTCCATGTGTGGTTTGTGAAAAAAACACATACAATGACTCAAGTTGATCAATGTGTGGTTTGCGGAAAGAACACACATCCAATGGCATTGGTGGATACATGTGTGGTTTGTGGAAAAGAACACACATGCAATGACTCTGGTGGATCCATATGTGTTTTGTGACAGGAACACTCATGCAATGACACAGGTGGATCCATATGTGGGTTGTTAAAAAAACACACATTTAATGACTCTAGTGCTGGTTTTAGTATAAGAACACACATGCAATGACTCTAGTGGGTCCATACGTGGTTTGTGAAAAGAACACACATGCAATGACTCAAGTGGATCCATATGTGGTTTGTGGAAAGAACACACATGCAATAACCACTAGTTGATCCATATGTGGTTTGTGGAAAGAACACACATTTGAAGACTCTAGTGCTGGTTTTAGTATAAGAACACACATGCAATGACTCTAGTGGGTCCATATGTGGTTTGTGAAAAGAACACACATGCAATGACTCTACTGGATCCATATGTGGTTTGCGGAAAGAACACACATGCAATAACCACTGGTTGATCCATATGTGGTTTGTGAAAAGAACAGACATGCAATCACACCGGGTGGATCCATGTATGGTTCATGACAGGAACACACATGCAAGGACATTTGTTGATCCATATGTGGTTTGTGACAATAACACGAATGCAATACCATTGGTTAATCCATGTGTGGTTTGTGGTAAGAACACACATGCAATGACACTGGTTGATCCATATGTGGTTTGTGGAAAGAACACACATGCAATGAGTTATGTGGATCCATGTGTGGTTTGTGGAAAGAACACACATCCAATGAACACGAGTGGATCCATATGTGGTTCATGACAGGAACACACTTGAAATGACATTGGTGGATCCATATGTGGTTTGTGGAAAGAACACACATGCAATGAACACTAGTGGATCCATATGTGGTTCATGACAGGAACAGACATGCAATGAGATTGGTTGATCCATATGTGGTTTGTGACAATAATTCACATGCAATGGCATTGGTAAATCCATGTGTGGTTTGTGGAAAGAATACACATGCAATGACTTTGGTTGATCCATGTGTGGTTTATAGAAAGAACACACATGCAATGAACACTGGTGGATCCATGAGGGGTTCATGACAGAAACACACATGCAATGACATTGGTTGATCCATATGTGGTTTATGAAAATAACACACATGCAATGACACTGGTTGATCCATGTGTGGTTGTGGAAAGAACACACATGCAATGACTCAAGTGGGTCCATGTGTGGTTTGTGAAAAGAACACACATGCAATGACTCTGGTTGATAAAAGTGTGTTTTGTGGAAATAACACACATGCAATGCCATTGGTGGATCCATGTGTGGTTTGTGGAAAAGAACACACATGCAATGACTCTCGTGGATCCATATGTGGGTTGTGACAGGAACACACATGCAATGACACTGGTGGATCCATATGTGGGTTATTAAAAGAACACATATTTAATGACTCTAGTGCTAGTTTTAGTATAAGAACACACATGCAATGACTCTAGTGGGTCCATATGTGGTTTGTGAAAAGAACACAGATGCAATGACTCTAGTGGATCCATATGTTGTTTGTGGAAAGAACACACATGCAATAACCACTGGTTGATCCATATGTGGTTTGTGGAAAGAACACACATGCAATGACACTGGTTGGTCCATATATGTTTTGTGAAAAGAACACACATGTAATGACTCTAGTGCTGGTTTTAGTATAAGAACACACATGCAATGACTCTAGTGCTGGTTTAAGTATAAGAACACACATGCAATGACTCTAGTGGGTCCATATGTGGTTTGCGAAAAGAACACACATGCAATGACTCTTGTGGATGCATATGTGGTTTGTGGAAAGAACACACATGCAATAACCACTGGTTGATTCATATGTGGTTTGTGGAAAGAACACACATGCAATGACACTAGTTGATCCATACGTGGTTTGTGGAAAGAACACGCATGCAATGACTTTGGTGGATCCATGTGTGGTTTGTGAAAATAACACACATGCAATGCCATTGGTTGATCCATGTGTGGTTTGTGAAAATAATACACATGCAATTCCATTGGTTGATCCATGTGTGGTTTGTGGAAAGAACACACATGCAATGCCATTGGTTGATGCATGTGGTTTGTGGAAAAGAACACACATGCAATGAACACTGGTGGATCCATAAGGGGTTTGTAGAAAGAACACACATGAAGTGAACAATTGTGGATCCATATGTGGTTTGTGAAAAGAACACACATGCAATGCCATTGGTTGATCCATATGTGGTTTGTGAAAAGAACACACATGCGATGACTCTAGTGGATCCAAATGTGGTTTGTGGAAAGAACACACATGCAATAACCACTGGTTGATCCATATGTTGTTTGTGGAAAGAACACACGTGCAATGACACTAGTCGATCCATATGTGGTTTGTGAAAAGCACACACATGCAATGACTCTAGTGCTGGTTTTAGTATAAGAACACACATGCAATGACTCTAGTGGGTCCATCTGAGGTTTGGGAAAAGAACACACATGCAATGACTCTAGTGGATCCATATGTGGTTTGTGGAAAAGAACACACATGCAATGAACACTGGTGGATCCATAAGTGGTTTGTGGAAAGAACACACATGCAGTGAACACTGGTGGATCCATATGTGGTTTGTGAAAAGAACACACATGCAATGCTATGGGATGATCCATATGTGGTTTGTGAAAAGAACATACGTGCAATGACTCTGGTGGATCCATATGTGGTTTTTTGAAAGAAAATACATGCAATGACCACTAGTTGATCCATATGTGGTTTGTGGAAAGAACACACATTTAATGACTCTAGTGCTGGTTTTAGTATAAGAACACACATGCAATGACTCTAGTGGGTCCATATGTGGTTTGTGAAAAGAACACACATGCAATGACTCTAGTGGATCCATATGTGGTTTGTGGAAAGAACACACATGCAATAACCACTGGTTGATCCATATGTGGTTTGTGGAAGGAACACACATGCAATGAACATTGGTGGATCCATATATGGTTCATGACAGGAACACACATCCAATGACACTGGTTGATCCATATGTGGTTTGTGGAAAGCACACACATGCAATGACTCTAGTGGATCCATATGTGGTTTGTGGAAAGAACACACATGCAATGAACACTGGTGGATCCATATGTGGTTCATGACAGGAACACACGTGCAATGACATTGGTTGATCCATATGTGGTTTGTGACAATAAGACACATGCAATGCCATTGGTTAATCCATGTGTGGTTTGTGGTAAGAACACACATGCAATGACACTAGTTGATCCATATGTGGTTTGTGGAGAGAACACACATGCAATGAGTCTGGTGGATCCATGTGTGGTTTGTGGAAAGAACACACATGCAATGAACACTGGTGGATCCAGATGTGGTTCATGACAGGAACACACATGCAATGACATTGGTGGATCCATACTTGGTTTCTGGAAAGAACACACATGCAATGAACACTAGTGGATCCATATGTGGTTCATGATAGGAACAGACATGCCATGACATTGGTTGATCCATATGGTGTTTGTGACAATAACACAAATGCAATACCATTGGTAAATCCATGTGTGGTTTGTGGAAAGAATACACATGCAATGACTCTGGTTGATCCATGTGTGGTTTGTAGAAAGAACACACATGCAATGAACACTGGTGGATCCATGTGTGGTTCATGACAGGAACACACATGCAATGACATTGGTTGAGCCATATGTGGTTTATGACAATAACACACATGCAATGACACTGGTTGATCCATGTGTGGTGGTGGAAAGAACACACATGCAATGACTCAAGTGGGTCCATGTGTGGTGTGTGAAAAGAACACACATGCAATGACTCTCGTTGATAAATGTGTGGTTTGTGGAAATAACACACATGAAATGACATTGGTGGATCCATGTGTGGTTTGTGGAAAAGAACACACATGCAATGACTCTCGTGGATCCATATGTGGGTTGTGACAGGAACACACATGCAATGACACTGGTGGATCCATATGTGGGTTGTTAAAAGAACACACATTTAATGACTCTAGTGCTGGTTTTAGTATAAGAACACACATGTAATGACTCTAGTGGGTCCATATGTGGTTTGTTAAAAGAACACACATGCAATGACTCTGGTGGATCCATATGTGGTTTGTGGAAAGAAGACACAAGCAATAACTACTGGTTGATCCATATGTGGTTTGTGGAAAGAGCACACATGCAATGACACTGGTTGGTCCATATGTGTTTTGTGAAAAGAACACACATGCAATGACTCTAGTGCTGGTTTTAGTATAAGAACACACATGAAATGACTCTAGTGCTGGTTTAAGTATAAGAACACACATGCAATGACTCTAGTGGGTCCATATGTGGTTTGCGAAAAGAACACACATGAAATGACTCTTGTGGATGCATATGTGGTTTGTGGAAAGAACACACATGCAATAACCACTGGTTGATTCATATGTGGTTTGTGGAAAGAACACACATGCAATGACACTAGTTGATCCATATGTGGTTTGTGGAAAGAACACGCATGCAATGACTTTGGTGGATCCATGTGTGGTTTGTGAAAAGAACCCACATGCAATGCCATTGGTTGATCCATGTGTGGTTTGTGAAAATAATACACATGCAATGCCATTGGTTGATCCATGTGTGGTTTGTGGAAACAACACACATGCAATGCCATTGGTTGATGCATGTGGTTTGTGGAAAAGAACACACAGGCAATGAACACTGGTGGATCCATAAGTGGTTTGTAGAAAGAACACACATGAAGTGAACAATGGTGGATCCATATGTGGTTTGTGACAATAACACACATGCAATGCCTTGGTTAATCCAGGTGTGGTTTGTGGTAAGAACACACATGCAATGACACTGGTTGATCCATATGTGGTTTGTGGAAAGAACACACATGCAATACCTCTGGTGGATCCATGTGTGGTTTGTGAGAAGAACATACATGCAATGACTCTAGATGTGGTTCATGAGAAGAACACTCATGCAATGACACTGGTGGATCCATGTGTGGTTTGCGAGAGGAACATACATGCAATGACACTGGGTGTGGTTCATGAAAAGAACACACATCCAATGACACTGGTGGATCCTTATGTGGTTTATGAGAAGAACACACATGCAATGACACTGGTGATATGTGGTTTGTGAAAAGAACACACATGCAATGACACTGGTGGATCCATATGTGGTTTGTGAAAAGAACAGACATGCAATCACACCGGGTGGATCCATGTATGGTTCATGAGAAGAACACACATGCAATGACACTGGTGATATGTGGTTTGTGAAAAGAACAGACATGCAATGAATCTAACTTTAGTTAATGAAAAGAGCAGACATGTAATGACACTGGTGGATCTATGTGTGGTTTGGGAGAAGAACACACATTCAATGACACTGTTGGATCCTTATGTGGTTTGTGAGAAGAACAGACATGCAATGACTCTAGATGTGGTTAATGAGAAGAACACACATGCAATGACACTGGTGTATACTTATGTGGTTTGTGAGAAGAACACACATGCAATGACTCTAGCTGTAGTTCATGAAAAGAACACACATCCAATGACTCTAGCTGTGGTTCATGAGAAGAACACACATGCAATGACACTGGTGGATCCATGTGTGGTTTGTGAAAAGAACACACATGCAATAACTCTAGTGGATCCATATGTGGTTTGTCGAAAAAACACACATCCAATGACTCTAGCTGTGGTTCATGAGAAGAACACACATGCAATGACACTAGTAGATCCATGTGTGGTTTGTGAAAAGAACACACATGCAATGACTCTAGTGGATCCATATGTGGTTTGCGGAAAGAACACACATGCAATAACCACTGGTTGATCCATATGTGGTTTGTGGAAATAGCAGACATGCAATGAACACTGGTAGACCCATATGTGGTTCATGACCGGAACACACATGCAAGGACATTGGTTGATCCATATGTGGTTTGTGACAATAACACACATGCAATGCCTTGGTTAATCCATGTGTGGTTTGTGGTAAGAACACACATGCAATGACACTGGTTGATCCATATGTGGTTTGTGGAAAGAACACACATGCAATACCTCTGGTGGCTCCATGTGTGATTTGTGGAAAGAACACATATGCAATGAACACTGGTGGATCCATATGTGGTTCATGACAGGAACACACATGCAATGACATTGGTGGATCCATATGTGGTTTATAGAAAGAACACACATGCAATGAACACTGGTGGATCCATATGTGGTTCATGACAAGAACACACATGCAATGACATTAGTTGATCCATATGTGGTTTGTGACAATAACACACATGCAATGCCATTGGTTAATCCATGTGTGGTTTGTGGAAAGAACACACATGGAATGACTCAAGTGGGTCCATATGTGGTTCATGACAGGAACACACATGCAATGACTCTGGTTGATCCATGTGTGGTTTGTGTAAAGAACACACATGCAATGACTCTAGTGGATCCATATGTCGTTTGTCGAAAGAACACACACCCAATGACTCTAGCTGTGGTTCATGAGAAGAACACACATGCAATGACACTGGTAGATCCATGTGTGGTTTGTGAAAAGAACACACATGCAATGACTCTAGTGGATCCATATGTGGTTTGTGGAAATAACACACATGCAATAACCACTGGTTGATCCATATGTGGTATGTGGAAAGAGCAGACATGCAATGAACACTGGTGGATCCATATGTGGTTCATGACAGGAACACACATGCAAGGACATTGGTTGATCCATATGTGGTTTGTGACAATAACACACATGCAATGCCTTGGTTAATCCAGGTGTGGTTTGTGGTAAGAACACACATGCAATGACACTGGTTGATCCATATGTGGTTTGTGGAAAGAACACACATGCAATACCTCTGGTGGATCCATGTGTGGTTTGTGGAAAGAACACATATGCAATGAACACTGGTGGATCCATATGTGGTTTGTCAAAAGAACACAGATCCAATGACTCTAGCTGTGGTTCATGAGAAGAAAACACATGCAATGACACTAGTAGATCCATGTGTGGTTTGTGAAAAGAACACACACGCAATGACTCTAGTGGATCGATATGTGGTTTGTGGAAAGAACACACATGCAATAACCACTGGTTGATCCATATGTGGTTTGTGGAAAGAGCAGACATGCAATGAACACTGGTGGATCCATATGTGGTTCATGACAGGAACACACATGCAAGGACATTGGTTGATCCATATGTGGTTTGTGACAATAAAACACATGCAATGCCTTGGTTAATCCATGTGTGGTTTGTGGTAAGAACACACATGCAATGACACTGGTTATTCCATATGTGGTTTGTGGAAAGAACACACATGCAATACCTCTGGTGGATCCATGTGTGGTTTGTGGAAAGAACACATATGCAATGAACACTGATGGATCCATATGTGGTTCATGACATGAACACACATGCAATGACATTGGTGGATCCATACGTGGTTTGTGGAAAGAACACACATGCAATGAACACTGGTGGATCCATATGTGGTTCATGACAGGAACACACATGCAATGACATTGGTTGATCCATATGTGGTTTGTGACAATAACACACATGCAATGCCATTGGTTAATCCATGTGTGGTTTGTGGGAAGAACACACATGGAATGCCTCAAGTGGGTCCATATGTGGTTCATCACAGGAACACACATGCAATGACTCTGGTTGATCCATGTGTGGTTTGTGGAAAGAACACACATGCAATGAACACTGGTGGATCCATACGTGGTTCATGACAGGAACACACATGCAATGACATTGGTTGATCCATATGTGGTCTGTGACAATAACACACATGCAATGACACTGGTTGATCCATGTGTTGTTGTGGAAAGAACACACCTGCAATGACTCAAGTGGGTCCATGTGTGGTTTGTCAAAAAAACACATACAATGACTCTGGTTGATCAATGTGTGGTTTGCGGAAAGAACACACATCCAATGACATTGGTGGATACATGTGTGGTTTGTGGAAAAGAACACATATGCAATGACTCTGGTGGATCCATATGTGTTTTGTGACAGGAACACACATGCAATGACACAGGTGGATCCATATGTGGGTTGTTAAAAAAACACACATTTAATGACTCTAGTGCTGGTTTTAGTATAAGAACACACATGCAATGACTCTAGTGGGTCCATACGTGGTTTGTGAAAAGAACACACATGCAATGACTCTAGTGGATCCATATGTGGTTTGTGGAAAGAACACACATGCAATAACCACTGGTTGATCCATATGTGGTTTGTGGAAAGAACACACATTTGATGACTCTAGTGCTGGTTTTAGTATACGAACACACATGCAATGACTCTAGTGGGTCCATATGTGGTTTGTGAAAAGAACACTCATGCAATGACTCTAGTGGATCCATATGTGGTTTGTGGAAAGAACACACATGCAATAACCACTGGTTGATCCATATGTGGTTTGTGGAAAGACCACACATGCAATGAAGATTGGTGGATCCATATATGGTTCATGACAGGAACACACATGCAAGGACATTTGTTGATCCATATGTGGTTTGTGACAATAACACACATGCAATGCCATTGGTTAATCCATGTGTGGTTTGTGGTAAGAACACACATGCAATGACACTGGTTGATCCATATGTGGTTTGTGGAAAGAACACACATGCAATGAGTCTGGTGGATCCATGTGTGGTTTGTGGAAAGAACACACATCCAATGAACACTGGTGGATCCATATGTGGTTCATGACAGGAACACACATGCAATGACATTGGTGGATCCATATGTGGTTTGTGGAAAGAACACACATGCAATGAACACTACTGAATCCATATGTGGTTCATGACAGGAAAGGACATGCAATGAAATTGGTTGATCCATATGTGGTTTGTGACAATAATTCACATGCAATGCCATTGGTAAATCCATGTGTGGTTTGTGGAAAGAATACACATGCAATGACTTTGGTTGATCCATGTGTGGTTTGTAGAAAGAACACACATGCAATGAACACTGGTGGATCCATGTGTGGTTCATGACAGGAACACACATGCAATGACATTGGTTGATCCATATGTGGTTTATGAAAATAACACACATGCAATGACACTGGTTGATCCATGTGTGGTTGTGGAAAGAACACACATGCAATGGCTCAAGTGGGTCCATGTGTGGTTTGTGAAAAGAACTCACATGCAATGACTCTGGTTGATAAATGTGTGTTTTGTGGAAATAACACACATGCAATGACATTGGTGGATCCATGTGTGGTTTGTGGAAAATAACACACATGCAATGACTCTCGTGGATCCATATGTGGGTTGTGACAGGAACACACATGTAATGACACTGGTGGATCCATATGTGGGTTGTTAAAAGAACACTGATTTAATGACTCTAGTGCTAGTTTTAGTATAAGAACACACATGCAATGACTCTAGTGGGTCCATATGTGGTTTGTGAAAAGAACACACATGCAATGACTCTAGTGGATCCATATGTTGTTTGTGGAAAGAACACACATGCAATAACCACTGGTTGATCCATATGTGGTTTGTGGAAAGAACACACATGCAATGACACTGGTTGGTCCATATATGTTTTGTGAAAAGAACAGACATGCAATGACTCTAGTGATGGTTTTAGTATAAGAACACACATGCAATGACTCTAGTGCTGGTTTAAGTATAAGAACACACATGCAATGACTCTAGTGGGTCCATATGTGGTTTGCGAAAAGAACACACATGCAATGACTCTTGTGGATGCATATGTGGTTTGTGGAAAGAACACACATGCAATAACCACTGGTTGATTCATATGTGGTTTGTGGAAAGAACACATGCAATGACACTAGTTGATCCATAAGTGGTTTGTGGAAAGAACACGCATGCAATGACTTTGGTGGATCCATGTGTGGTTTGTGAAAAGAACACACATGCAATGCCATTGGTTGATCCATGTGTGGTTTGTGAAAATAATACACATGCAATGCCATTGGTTGATCCATGTGTGGTTTGTGGAAAGAACACACATGCAATGCCATTGGTTGATGCATGTGGTTTGTGGAAAAGAACATACATGCAATGAACACTGGTGGATCCAGAAGGGGTTTGTAGAAAGAACACACATGAAGTGAACAATGGTGGATCCATATGTGGTTTGTGAAAAGAACACACATGCAATGTCATTGGTTGATCCATATGTGGTTTGTGAAAAGAACACACATGCGATGACTCTAGTGGATCCATATGTGGTTTGTGGAAAGAACACACATGCAATAACCACTGGTTGATCCATATGTTGTTTGTGGAAAGAACACACATGCAATGACACTAGTGGATCCATATGTGGTTTGTGAAAAGAACACACATGCAATGACTCTAGTGCTGGTTTTAGTATAAGAACACACATGCAATGACTCTAGTGGGTCCATCTGTGGTTTGTGAAAAGAACACACATGCAATGACTCTAGTGGATCCATATGTGGTTTGTGGAAAAGAACACACATGCAATGAACACTGGTGGATCCATAAGTGGTTTGTGGAAAGAACACACATGCAGTGAACACTGGTGGATCCATATGTGGTTTGTGAAAAGAACACACATGCAATTGCATCGGATGATACATATGTGGTTTGTGAAAAGAACATACGTGCAATGACTCTGGTGGATCCATATGTGGTTTGTTGAAAGAAAATACATGCAATGACCACTAGTTGATCCATATGTGGTTTGTGGAAAGAACACACATTTAATGACTCTAGTGCTGGTTTTAGTATAAGAACACACATGCAATGACTCTAGTGGGTCCATATGTGGTTTGTGGAAAGCACACACATGCAATGACTCTAGTGGATCCATATGTGGTTTGTGGAAAGAACACACATGCAATGAACACTGGTGGATCCATATGTGGTTCATGACAGGAACACACGTGCAATGACATTGGTTGATCCATATGCGGTTTGTGACAATAAGACACATGCAATGCCATTGGTTAATCCATGTGTGTTTTGTGGTAAGAACACACATGCAATGACACTAGTTGTTCCATATGTGGTTTGTGGAAAGAACACACATGCAATAACCACTGGTTGATCCATATGTTGTTTGTGGAAAGAACACACATGCAATGACACTAGTGGATCCATATGTGGTTTGTGAGAAGAACACACATGCAATAACCCCTGGTTGATCCATATGTGGTTTGTGGAAAGAACACACATGTAATGACACTGGTGGATCCATATGTGATTCGTGAAAAGAACACACATGCAATGACTCTAGTGCTGGTTTTAGTATAAGAACACACATGCAATGACTCTAGTCGGTCCATATGTGGTTTGTGAAAAGAACACACATGCAATGAATCTAATGGATCCATATGTGGTTTGTGGAAAAGAACACACCTGCAATGAACACTGGTGGATCTATAAGTGGTTTGTGGAAAGAACAAACATGCAATGAACACTGGTGGATCCATATGTGGTTTCTGAAAAGAACACACATGCAATGCCATTGGATGATCTATATGTGGTTTGTGAAAAGAACATACATGCAATGACTCTAGTGGATCCATCTGTGATTTGTGGAAAGAACACACATGCAATGACCACTGGTTGATCCATATGTGGTTTGTGGAAAGAACACACATTTAATGACTCTAGTGCTGGTTTTAGTATAAGAACACACGTGCAATGACTCTAGTGGGTCCATATGTGGTTTGTGAAAAGAACACACATGAAATGACTATAGTGGATCCATATGTGGTTTGTGGAAAGAACACACATGCAATAACCACTAGTTGATCCATATGTGGTTTGTGGAAAGAACACACATGCAATGACACCAGTTGATCCATGTGTGGTTTGTGGAAAGCACACACATGCAATGACTCTAGTGGATCCATATGTAGTTTGTGGAAAGAACACACATGCAATGAACACTGGTGGATCCATATGTGGTTCATGACAGGAATACACATGCAATGACATTGGTTGATCCATATGTGGTTTGTGACAATAACACAAATGCAATGCCATTGGATAATCCATGTGTGGTTTGTGGAAGGAACACACATGCAATGAATCTAATGGGTCCATATGTGGTTTGTGAAAATAACACACATGCAATGACTCTAGTGGATCCATATGTGGTTTATGGAAATAACACACATGCAATAACCACGGGTTGATCCGTATGTGGTTTGTGGAAAGAACACACATGCAATGACACTAGTGGATCCATATGTGGTTTGTGGAAAAAACACACATGCAATAACCACTGGTTGATACATATGTGGTTTGTGGAAAGAACACACATGCAATGAACACTAGTGGATCCATATGTGGTTCCTGACAGGAACACACATGCAAGGACATTGGTTGATCCATGTGTCGTTTGTGACAATAACACACATGCAATGCCATTGGTTAATCCATGTGTGGTTTGTGGTAAGAACACACATGCAATGACACTGGTTTATCCATATGTGGTTTGTGGAAAGAACACACATGCAATGACTCTGGTGGATCCATGTGTGGTTTAGGGAAAGAACACACATGCAATGAACACTCGTGGATCCATATGTGGTTCATGACAGGAACACACATGCAATGACATTGGTGGATCCATATGTGGTTTCTGGAAACAACACACATGCAATGAACACTGGTGGATCCATATGTGGTTCATGACAGGAACACACATGCAATGACATTGGTTGATCCATATGTGGTTTGTGACAATAACACACATGCAATGGCATTGGTTAATCCATGTGAGGTTTGTGGAAAGAACACACATGCAATGACTCAAGTGGGTCTATATGTGGTTCCTGATAGGAACACACATGCAATGAGTCTGTTTGATCCATGTTAGTTTGTAGAAAGAACACACATGCAATGAACACTGGTGGATCCATGTGTGGTTCATGGTAGGAACACACATGCAATGACACTGGTTGATCCATATGTGTTTTGTGAAAAGAACACACATGCAATGACTCTAGTGCTGGTTTTAGTATAAGAACACACATGCAATGACTCTAGTGCTTGTTTTAGTATAAGAACACACATGCAATGACTCTAGTGGGTCCATATGTGGTTTGTGAAAAGAACACACATGCAATGTCTCTAGTGGATCCATATGTGGTTTGTGGAAAGAACACACATGCAATAACCAGTGGTTGATCCATATGTGGTTTGTGGAAAGAACACACATGCAATGACTGTGGTGGAACCATGTGTGGTTTGTGAAAAGACAACACATGCAATGTCATTGGTTGATCCATATGTGGTTTGTGAAAAGAGTACACATGCAATGCCATTGGTTGTTCCATGTGTGGTTTGTGGAAAGAACACACATGCAATGCCATTGGGTGATGCATGTGGTTTGTGGAAAAGAACACACATGCAATGAACACTGGTGGATCCATAAGTGGTTTGTCGAAAGAACACACATGAAGTGAACACTGGTGGATCCATATGTGGTTTGTGAAAAGAACACACATGCAATGCCATTGGTTGATCCATATGTGGTTTACGAAAAGAACACACATGCAATGACTCTAGTGGATCCATATGTGGTTTGTGGAAAGAACACACATGCAATGACACTGGTGGATCCATATGTGGTTTGTGAAAAGAACACACATACAATGACTCTAGAGCTAGTTTTAGTATAAGAACACACATGCAATGACTCTAGTGGGTCCATATGTGGTTTGTGAAAAGAACACACATGCAATGACTCTAGTGGATCCATATGTGGTTTGTGGAAAAGAACACACATGCAATGAACACTAGTGGATACATAAGTGGTTTGTGGAAAGAACACACATGCAGTTAACACGGGTGGATCGATATGTGGTTAGTGAAAAGAACACACATGCAATGCCATTGGCTAATCCATATGTGGTTTGTGAAAAGAACAGACATGCAATGACTCTAGTGGTCCATATTTGGTTTGTGGAAAGAACACACATGCAATGACCACTGGTTTATCCATGTGGGGTTCATGACAGGAACACACATGCAATGCCATTGGTTAATCCATGTGTGGTTTGTGGAAAGAACACACATGGAATGACTCAAGTGGGTCCGTATGTGGTTTGTGAAAAGAACACACATGCAATGACTCAGGGGGATCCATGTGTGGTTTGTGGAAAGAACACACATGCAATGAACACTGGTGGATCCATGTGTGGTTCATAACAGGAACACACATGCAATGACATTGGTTGATCCATATGTGGTTTGTGACAATAACACACATGCAATGACATTGGTTGATCCTTCTGTGGTTATGGAAAGAACACACATGCAATGACTCTTGTGGGTCCATGTGTGGTTTGTGAAAAGAACACACATGCAATGACTCTGGTTGATCCATGTGTGGTTTGTGGAAAGAACACACATGCAATGACATTGGTGGATCCATGTGTGGTTTGTGGAAAAGAACACACATGCAATGACTCTGGTGGATCCATACGTGGTTTGTGACAGGAACACACATGCAATGACACTGGTGGATCCATATGTGGATTGTTAAAAGAACACACATTTAATGACTCTAGTGTTGGTTTTAGTATAAGAAGAGACATGCAATGACTCTAGTGGGTCCATATGTGGTTTGGGAAAAGAACACACATGCAATGACTCTAGTGGATCCATATGTGGTTTGTGGAAAGAACACACATGCAATAACCACTGGTTGATCCATATGTGGTTTGTGGAAAGAACACACTTGCAATGACACTGGTTGATCCATATGTGGTCTGTGACAACACACACAATGCCATTGGTTAATCCATGTGTGGTTTGTGGAAAGAACACACATGCAATGACTCAAGTGGGTCCATATGTGGTTCATGATAGGAACACACATGCAATGAGTCTGGTTGATCCATGTTGGTTTGTAGAAAGAACACACATTCAATGAACACTGGTGGATCCATGTGTGGTTCATGATAGGACCACACATGCAATGACACTGGTTGATCCATATGTGGTTTGTGAAAAGAACACACATGCAATGACTCTAGTGCTGGTTTTAGTATAAGAACACACATGCAATGACTCTAGTTCTTGTTTTAGTATAAGAAGACACATGCAATGACTCTAGTGGGTCCATATGTGGTTTGTGAAAAGAACACACATGCAATGACTCTAGTTGATCCATATGTGCTTTGTGGAAAGAACACACATGCAATAACTAGTGGTTGATCCATATGTGGTTTGTGGAAAGAACACACATGCAATGACACTGGTTGATCCATATGTGGTTTGTGGAAAGAACACACATGCAACGACTATGGTGGAACCATGTGTGGTTTGTGAAAAGAACACACATGCAATGCCATTGGTTGATCC
This sequence comes from Avena insularis, assembly GCA_023614405.1. NCBI lineage: Eukaryota > Viridiplantae > Streptophyta > Magnoliopsida > Poales > Poaceae > Avena > Avena insularis. The sequence goes on along the minus strand of CM042696.1, from coordinate 210,881,279 downwards.
ATATGTGGTTTGTGAAAAGAGTACACATGCAATGCCATTGGTTGATCCATGTGTGGTTTGTGGAAAGAATACACATGCAATGCCATTGGGTGATGCATGTGGTTTGTGGAAAAGAACACACATGCAATGAACACTGGTGGATCCATAAGTGGTTTGTCGAAAGAACACACATGAAGTGAACACTGGTGGATCCATATGTGGTTTGTGAAAAGAACACACATGCAATGCCATTGGTTGATCCATATGTGGTTTACGAAAAGAACACACATGCAATGACTCTAGTGGATCCATATGTGGTTTGTGGAAGGAACACACATGCAATAACCACTGGTTGATCCATATGTGGTTTGTGGAAAGAACACACATGCAATGACACTGGTGGATCCATATGTGGTTTGTGAAAAGAACACACAGACATTGACTCTAGTGCTGGATTTAGTATAAGAACACACATGCAATAATTCTAGTGGGTCCATATGTAATTTGTGAAAAGAACACACATGCAATGACTATAGTGGATCCATATGTGGTTTGTGGAAAAGAACACACATGCAATGAACACTAGTGGATCCATAAGTGGTTTGTGGAAAGAACACACATGCAGTTAACACAGGTGGATCCATATGTGGTTAGTGAAAAGAACACACATGCAATGCCATTGGCTAATCCATATGTGGTTTGTGAAAAGAACAGACATGCAATGACTCTAGTGGTCCATATTTGGTTTGTGAAAAGAACACACATGCAATGACCACTGGTTTATCCATGTGTGGTACATGAGAGGAACACACATGCAATGCCATTGGTTAATCCATGTGTGTTTTGTGGAAAGAACTCACATGCAATGACTCAAGTGGGTCCATATGTGGTTTGTGAAAAGAACACACATGCAATGACTCAGGGGGATCCATGTGTGGTTTGTGGAAAGAACACACATGCAATGAACACTAGTGGATCCATGTGTGGTTCATAATAGGAACACACATGCAATGACATTGGTTGATCCTTGTGTGGTTATGGAAAGAACACACATGCAATGACTCTTGTGGGTCCATGTGTGGTTTGTGAAAAGAACACACATACAATGACTCTGGTTGATCCAAGTGTGGTTTGTGGAAAGAACACACATGCAATGACATTGGTGGATCCATGTGTGGTTTGTGGAAAAGAACACACATGCAATGACTCTGGTGGATCCATACGTGGTTTGTGAAAGGAACACACATGCAATGACACTGGTGGATCCATATGTGGATTGTTAAAAGAACACACATTTAATGACTCTAGTGCTGGTATTAGTATAAGAACACACATGCAATGACTCTAGTGAGTCCATATGTGGTTTGTGAAAAGAACATACATGCAATGACACTGGTGGATCCATATGTGGTTTGTGGAAAGAACACACATGCAATAACCACTGGTTGATCCATATGTGGTTTGTGGAAAGAACACACATGCAATGAAACTGGTTGATCGATATGTGGTTTGTGGAAAGCACACACATGCAATGACTCTAGTGGATCCATATGTGGTTTGTGGAAAGAACACACATTTAATGACTCTAGTGCTGGTTTTAGTATAAGAACACACATGCAATGACTCTAGTGGGTCCATATGTGGTTTGTGATAGGAACACACATGCAATGAGTCTGGTTGATCCATGTTGGTTTGTAGAAAGAACACACATGCAATGAACACTGGTGGATCCATGTGTGGTTCATGATAGGACCACACATGCAATGACACTGGTTGATCCATATGTGGTTTGTGAAAAGAACACACATGCAATGACTCTAGTGCTGGTTTTAGTATAAGAACACACATGCAATGACTCTAGTTCTTGTTTTAGTATAAGAAGACACATGCAATGACTCTAGTGGGTCCATATGTGGTTTGTGAAAAGAACACACATGCAATGACTCTAGTGGATCCATATGTGCTTTGTGGAAAGAACACACATGCAATAACTAGTGGTTGATCCATATGTGATTTGTGGAAAGAACACACATGCAATGACACTGGTTGATCCATATGTGGTTTGTGGAAAGAACACACATGCAACGACTATGGTGGAACCATGTGTGGTTTGTGAAAAGAACACACATGCAATGCCATTGGTTGATCCATATGTGGTTTGTGAAAAGAGTACACATGCAATGCCATTGGTTGATCCATGTGTGGTTTGTGGAAAGAACACACATGCAATGCCATTGGGTGATGCATGTGGTTTGTGGAAAAGAACACACATGCAATGAACACTGGTGGATCCATAAGTGGTTTGTCGAAAGAACACACATGAAGTGAACACTGGTGGATCCATATGTGGTTTGTGAAAAGAACACACATGCAATGCCATTGGTTGATCCATATGTGGTTTCTGAAAGAACACACATGCAATGACTCTAGTGGATCCATATGTGGTTTGTGGAAGGAACACACATGCAATAACCACTGGTTGATCCATATGTGGTTTGTGGAAAGAACACACATGCAATGACACTGGTGGATCCATATGTGGTTTGTGAAAAGAACACACAGACAATGACTCTAGTGCTGGATTTAGTATAAGAACACACATGCAATAACTCTAGTGGGTCCATATGTAGTTTGTGAAAAGAACACACATGCAATGACTATAGTGGATCCATATGTGGTTTGTGGAAAAGAACACACATGCAATGAACACTGGTGGATCCATATGTGGTTTGTGGAAAAGAACACACAGTTTGTAAAGAACACACATGCAATGACTCTAGTGGGTCCATATGTGGTTTGTGAAAAGAACACACATGCAATGACTCTAGTGGATCCATATGTGGTTTGTGGAAAAGAACACACATGCAATGAACACTAGTGGATACATAAGTGGTTTGTGGAAAGAACACACATGCAGTTAACACGGGTGGATCGATATGTGGTTAGTGAAAAGAACACACATGCAATGCCATTGGCTAATCCATATGTGGTTTGTGAAAAGAACAGACATGCAATGACTCTAGTGGTCCATATTTGGTTTGTGGAAAGAACACACATGCAATGACCACTGGTTTATCCATGTGGGGTTCATGACAGGAACACACATGCAATGCCATTGGTTAATCCATGTGTGGTTTGTGGAAAGAACACACATGGAATGACTCAAGTGGGTCCGTATGTGGTTTGTGAAAAGAACACACATGCAATGACTCAGGGGGATCCATGTGTGGTTTGTGGAAAGAACACACATGCAATGAACACTGGTGGATCCATATGTGGTTATTTAAAAGAACACACATGCAATGACATTGGTTGATCCATATGTGGTTTGTGACAATAACACACATGCAATGACATTGGTTGATCCTTCTGTGGTTATGGAAAGAACACACATGCAATGACTCTTGTGGGTCCATGTGTGGTTTGTGAAAAGAACACACATGCAATGACTCTGGTTGATCCATGTGTGGTTTGTGGAAAGAACACACATGCAATGACATTGGTGGATCCATGTGTGGTTTGTGGAAAAGAACACACATGCAATGACTCTGGTGGATCCATACGTGGTTTGTGACAGGAACACACATGCAATGACACTGGTGGATCCATATGTGGATTGTTAAAAGAACACACATTTAATGACTCTAGTGTTGGTTTTAGTATAAGAAGAGACATGCAATGACTCTAGTGGGTCCATATGTGGTTTGGGAAAAGAACACACATGCAATGACTCTAGTGGATCCATATGTGGTTTGTGGAAAGAACACACATGCAATAACCACTGGTTGATCCATATGTGGTTTGTGGAAAGAACACACTTGCAATGACACTGGTTGATCCATATGTGGTTTGTGACAACAACACACATGCAATGCCATTGGTTAATCCATGTGTGGTTTGTGGAAAGAACACACATGCAATGACTCAAGTGGGTCCATATGTGGTTCATGATAGGAAAACACATGCAATGAGTCTGGTTGATCCATGTTGGTTTGTAGAAAGAACACACATTCAATGAACACTGGTGGATCCATGTGTGGTTCATGATAGGACCACACATGCAATGACACTGGTTGATCCATATGTGGTTTGTGAAAAGAACACACATGCAATGACTCTAGTGCTGGTTTTAGTATAAGAACACACATGCAATGACTCTAGTTCTTGTTTTAGTATAAGAAGACACATGCAATGACTCTAGTGGGTCCATATGTGGTTTGTGAAAAGAACACACATGCAATGACTCTAGTGGATCCATATGTGCTTTGTGGAAAGAACACACATGCAATAACTAGTGGTTGATCCATATGTGGTTTGTGGAAAGAACACACATGCAATGACACTGGTTGATCCATATGTGGTTTGTGGAAAGAACACACATGCAACGACTATGGTGGAACCATGTGTGGTTTGTGAAAAGAACACACATGCAATGCCATTGGTTGATCCATATGTGGTTTGTGAAAAGAGTACACATGCAATGCCATTGGTTGATCCATGTGTGGTTTGTGGAAAGAACACACATGCAATGCCATTGGGTGATGCATGTGGTTTGTGGAAAAGAACACACATGCAATGAACACTGGTGGATCCATAAGTGGTTTGTCGAAAGAACACACATGAAGTGAACACTGGTGGATCCATATGTGGTTTGTGAAAAGAACACACATGCAATGCCATTGGTTGATCCATATGTGGTTTACGAAAAGAACACACATGCAATGACTCTAGTGGATCCATATGTGGTTTGTGGAAGGAACACACATGCAATAACCACTGGTTGATCCATATGTGGTTTGTGGAAAGAACACACATGCAATGACACTGGTGGATCCATATGTGGTTTGTGAAAAGAACACACAGACAATGACTCTAGTGCTGGATTTAGTATAAGAACACACATGCAATAACTCTAGTGGGTCCATATGTAGTTTGTGAAAAGAACACACATGCAATGACTATAGTGGATCCATATGTGGTTTGTGGAAAAGAACACACATGCAATGAACACTAGTGGATCCATAAGTGGTTTGTGGAAAGAACACACATGCAGTTAACACAGGTGGATCCATATGTGGTTAGTGAAAAGAACACACATGCAATGCCATTGGCTAATCCATATGTGGTTTGTGAAAAGAACAGACATGCAATGACTCTAGTGGTCCATATTTGGTTTGTGAAAAGAACACACATGCAATGACCACTGGTTTATCCATGTGTGGTTCATGAGAGGAACACACATGCAATAACCATTGGTTAATCCATGTGTGTTTTGTGGAAAGAACTCACATGCAATGACTCAAGTGGGTCCATATGTGGTTTGTGAAAAGAACACACATGCAATGACTCAGGGGGATCCATGTGTGGTTTGTGGAAAGAACACACATGCAATGAACACTAGTGGATCCATGTGTGGTTCATAATAGGAACACACATGCAATGACATTGGTTGATCCTTGTGTGGTTATGGAAAGAACACACATGCAATGACTCTTGTGGATCCATGTGTGGTTTGTGAAAAGAACACACATGCAATGACTCTGGTTGATCCAAGTGTGGTTTGTGGAAAGAACACACATGCAATGACATTGGTGGATCCATGTGTGGTTTATGGAAAAGAACACACATGCAATGACTCTGGTGGATCCATACGTGGTTTGTGAAAGGAACACACATGCAATGACACTGGTGGATCCATATGTGGATTGTTAAAAGAACACACATTTAATGACTCTAGTGCTGGTATTAGTATAAGAACACACATGCAATGACTCTAGTGGGTCCATATGTGGTTTGTGAAAAGAACATACATGCAATGACACTGGTGGATCCATATGTGGTTTGTGGAAAGAACACACATGCAATAACCACTGGTTGATCCATATGTGGTTTGTGGAAAGAACACACATGCAATGACACTGGTTGATCGATATGTGGTTTGTGGAAAGCACACACATGGAATGACTCTAGTGGATCCATATGTGGTTTGTGGAAAGAACACACATTTAATGACTCTAGTGCTGGTTTTAGTATAAGAACACACATGCAATGACTCTAGTGGGTCCATATGTGGTTTGTGAAAAGAACACACATGCAATAACTCTAGTGGATCCATATGTGGTTTGTGGAAAGAACACACATGCAATAACCACTGGTTGATCCTTATGTGGTTTGTGGAAAGAACACACATGCAATGACACTGGTTGATCCATATGTGGTTTGAGGAAAGCACACACATGCAATGACTCTACTGGATCCATATGTGGTTTGTGGAAAGAACACACATGCAATGACACTGGTGGATCCATATGTGGTTCATGACAAGAACACACGTGCAATGACATTGGTTGATCCATATGTGGTCTGTGACAATAACACACATGCAATGCCATTGGTTAATCCATGTGTGGTTTGTGGAAAGAACACACATGCAATGACTCTAGTGGGTCCATATGTGGTTTGTGAAAACAACAGACATGCAATGACTCTAGTGGATCCATATGTGGTTTGTGGAAATAACACACACGCAATAACCACTGGTTGATCCATATGTGGTTTGTGGAAACAACACACATGCAATGACAATGGTGGATCCATATGTGGTTTGTGGAAAGAACACACATGCAATGAACACTGGTGGATCCATATGTGGTTAATGACAGGAACACACATGCAATGACATTGGTTGATCCATATGTGGTTTGTGACAATAACACACATGCAATGCCATTGGTTAATCCATGTGTGGTTTTTGGAAAGAACACACATGAGATGACTCAAGTGGGTCCATATGTGGTTCATGACAGGAACACACATTCAATGACTCGGGTGGTTTGTGGAAAGAACACACATGCAATAACCACTGGTTGATCCATATGTGGTTTGTGGAAAGAACACACATGCAATGACACTAGTTGATCCATATGTGGTTTGTGGAAAGCACACACATGGAATGACTCTAGTGGATCCATATGTGGTTTGTGGAAAGAACACACATGCAATGAATACTGGTGGATCCATATGTGGTTCATGACAGGAACACACATGGAATGACATTGGCTGATCCATATGTGGTTTGTGACAATAACACACATGCAATGCCATTGGTTAATTCATGTGTGGTTTGAGGAAAGAACACACATGCAATGACTCTAGCTGTGGTTCATGAGAAGAACACACATGCAATGACTCTAGTGGATCCATATGTGGTTTGTGGAAATAACACACATGTAATAACCACTGGTTGATCCATATGTGGTTGGTGGAAAGAACACACATGCAATGACACTGGTGGATCCATATGTGGTTTGTGGAAAGAGCACACATGCAATGAACACTGGTGGATCCATATGTGGTTCATGACAGGAACACACATGCAATGACATTGGATGATCCATATGTGGTTTGTGACAAAAACACACATGTAATGCCATTGGTTAATCCATGTGTGGTTTGTGGAAAGAACACACATGAAATGACTCAAGTGGGTCCATATGTGGTTCATGACAGGAACACACATTCAATGACTCTGGTTGATCCATGCGTGGTTTGTAGAAAGAACACACATGCAATGAACACTCGTGGATCCATATGTGGTTCATGACAGGAACACACATGCAATGACATTGGTGGATCCATATGTGGTTTGTGGAAATAACACACATGCAATGAACACTGGTGGTTCCATATGTGGTTCATGACAGGAACACACATGCAATGACATTGGTTGATCCATATGTGGTTTGTGACAATAACACACATGCAATGCCATTGGTTAATCCATGGGTGGTTTGTGGAAAGAACACACATGCAATGACTGGAGTGGGTCCATATGTGGTTCGTGATAGGAACACACATGCAATGAGTCTGGTTGATCCATGTTAGTTTGTAGAAAGAACACACATGCAATGAACACTGGTGGATCCATGTGTGGTTCATGATAGGAACACACATGCAATGACACTGGTTGATCCATATGTGGTTTGTGAAAAGACCACACATGCAATGACTCTAGTGCTGATTTTAGTATAAGAACACACATGCAATGACTGTAGTGCTTGTTTTAGTATAAGAACACACATGCAATGACTCTAGTGGGTCCATATGTGGTTTGTGAAAAGAGCACACATGCAATGACTCTAGTGGATCCATATGTGGTTTGTGGAAAGAACACACATGCAATAACCAGTGGTTGATCCATATGTGGTTTGTGGAAAGAACACACATGCAATGACTGTGGTGGAACCATGTGTGGTTTGTGAAAAGAACACACATGCAATGCCATTGGTTGATCCATATGTGGTTTGTGAAAAGAGTACACATGCAATGCCATTGGTTGATGCATGTGTGGTTTGTGGAAATAACACACATGCAATGCCATTGGGTGATGCATGTGGTTTGTGGAAAAGAACACACATGCAATGAACACTGGTGGATCCATAAGTGGTTTGTCGAAAGAACACACATGAAGTGAACACTAGTGGATCCATATGTGGTTTGTGAAAAGAACACACATGCAATGCCATTGGTTGATCCATATGTGGCTTACGAAAAGAACACACATGCAATGACTCTAGTGGATCCATATGTGGTTTGTGGAAAGAACACACATGCAATGACACTGGTGGATCCATATGTGGTTTGTGAAAAGAACACACATACAATGACTCTAGTGCTAGTTTTAGTATAAGAACACACATGCAATGACTCTAGTAGGTCCATATGTGGTTTGTGAAAAGAACACACATGCAATGAACACTAGTGGATCCATAAGTGGTTTGTGGAAAGAACACACATGCAGTTAACACAGGTGGATCCATATGTGGTTAGTGAAAAGAACACACATGCAATGCCATTGGCTAATCCATATGTGGTTTGTGAAAAGAACAGACATGCAATGACTCTAGTGGTCCATATTTGGTTTGTGGAAAGAACACACATGCAATGACCACTGTTTTATCCATGTGGGGTTCATGACAGGAACACACATGCAATGCCATTGGTTAATCCATGTGTGGTTTGTGGAAAGAACACACATGCAATGACTCAAGTGGGTCCATATGTGGTTTGTGAAAAGAACACACATGCAATGACTCTAGTGGATCCATATGTGGTTTGTGACAATAACCCACATGCAATGACATTGGTTGATCCTTCTGTGGTTATGGAAAGAACACACATGCAATGACTCTTGTGGGTCCATGTGTGGTTTGTGAAAAGAACACACATGCAATGACTCTGGTTGATCCATGTGTGGTTTGTGGAAAGAACACACATGCAATGACATTGGTGGATCCATGTGTGGTTTGTGGAAAAGAACACACATGCTATGACTCTGGTGGATCCATACGTGGTTTGTGACAGGAACACACATGCAATGATACTGGTGGATCCATATGTGGATTGTTAAAAGAACACACATTTAATGACTCTAGTGTTGGTTTTAGTATAAGAAGAGACATGCAATGACTCTAGTGGGTCCATATGTGGTTTGGGAAAAGAACACACATGCAATGACTCTAGTGGATCCATATGTGGTTTGTGGAAAGAACACACATGCAATAACCACTGGTTGATCCATATGTGGTTTGTGGAAAGAACACACTTGTAATGACACTCGTTGATCCATATGTGGTTTGTGACAACAACACACATGCAATGCCATTGGTTAATCCATGTGTGGTTTGTGGAAAGAACACACATGCAATGACTCAAGTGGGTCCACATGTGGTTCATGATAGGAACACACATGCAATGAGTCTGGTTGATCCATGTTGGTTTGTAGAAAGAACACACATGCAATGAACACTGGTGGACCCATTTGTGGTTCATGATAGGACCACACATGCAATGACACTGGTTGATCCATATGTGGTTTGTGAAAAGAACACACATGCAATGACTCTAGTGCTGGTTTTAGTATAAGAACACACATGCAATGACTCTAGTGCTTGTTTTAGTATAAGAACACACATGCAATGACTCTAGTGGGTCCACATGTGGTTTGTGAAAAGAACACACATGCAATGACTCTAGTGGATCCATCTGTGGTTTGTGGAAAGAACACACATGCAATAACTAGTGGTTGATCCCTATGTGGTTTGTGGAAAGAACACACATGCAATGACACTGGTTGATCCATATGTGGTTTGTGGAAAGAACACACATGCAATGACTGTGGTGGAACCATGTGTGGTTTGTGAAAAGAACACACATGCAATGCCATTGGTTGATCCATATGTGGTTTGTGAAAAGAGTACACATGCAATGCCATTGGTTGATCCATGTGTGGTTTGTGGAAAGAACACACATGCAATGCCATTGGGTGATGCATGTGGTTTGTGGAAAAGAACACACATGCAATGAACACCGGTGAATCCATAAGTGGTTTGTCGAAAGAACACACATGAAGTGAACACTGGTGGATCCATATGTGGTTTGTGAAAAGAACACACATGTAATGCCATTGGTTGATCCATATGTGGTTTACGAATAGAACACACATGCAATGACTCTAGTGGATCCATATGTGGTTTGTGGAAGGAACACACATGCAATAACCACTGGTTGATCCATATGTGGTTTGTGGAAAGAACACACATGCAATGACACTGGTGGATCCATATGTGGTTTGTGAAAAGAACACACAGACAATGACTCTAGTGCTAGTTTTAGTATAAGAACGCACATGCAATGACTCTAGTGGGTCCATATGTGGTTTGTGAAAAGAACACACATGAAATGACTCTAGTGGATCCATATGTGGTTTGTGGAAAGAACACACATGCAATAACCACTAGTTGATCCATATGTGGTTTGTGGAAAGAACACACACGCAATGGCACTAGTTGATCCATATGTGGTTTGTGGAAAGCACACACATGCAATGACTCTAGTGGATCCATATGTGGTTTGTGGAAAGAACACACATGCAATGAACACTGGTGGATCCATATGTGGTTCATGACAGGAATACACATGCAATGACATGGGTTGATCCATATGTGGTTTGTGACAATAACACACATGCAATGCCATTGGATAATCCATGTGTGGTTTGTGGAAAGAACACACATGCAATGAATCTAATGGTTCCATATGTGTTTGTGAAAATAACACACATGCAATGACTCTAGTGGATCCATATGTGGTTTGTGGAAATAACACACATGCAATAACCACGGGTTGATCCATATGTGGTTTGTGGAAAGAACACACATGCAATGACACTAGTGGATCCATATGTGGTTTGTGGAAAGAACACACATGCAATAACCACTGGTTGATACATATGTGGTTTGTGGAAAGAACACACATGCAATGAACACTAGTGGATCCATATGTGGTTCATGACAGGAACACACATGCAAGGACATTGGTTGATCTATGTGTCGTTTGTGACAATAACACACATGCAATGCCATTGGTTAATCCATGTGTGGTTTGTGGTAAGAACACACATGCAATGACACTGGTTGATCCATATGTGGTTTGTGGAAAGAACACACATGCAATGACTCTGGTGGATCCATGTGTGGTTTAGGGAAAGAACACACATGCAATGAACACTCGTGGATCCATATGTGGTTCATGACAGGAACACACATGCAATGACATTGGTGGATCCATATGTGGTTTGTGGAAAGAACACACATGCAATGAACACTGGTGGATCCATATGTGGTATATGACAGGAACACACATGCAATGACATTGGTTGATCCATATGTGGTTTGTGACAATAACACACATGCAATGCCATTGGTTAATCCATGTGTGGTTTGTGGAAAGAACACACATGCAATGACTCAAGTGGGTCCATATGTGGTTCATGATAGGAACACACATGCAATGAGTCTGGTTGATCCATGTTAGTTTGTAGAAAGAACACACATGCAATGAACACTGGTGGATCCATGTGTGGTTCATGATAGGAACACACATGCAATGACACTGGTTGATCCATATGTGGTTTGTGAAAAGAACACACATGCAATGACTCTAGTGCTGGTTTAGTATAAGAACACACATGCAATGACTCTAGTGCTTGTTTTAGTATAAGAACACACATGCAATGACTCTAGTGGGTCCATATGTGGTTTGTGAAAAGAACACACATGCAATGACTCTAGTGGATCCATATGTGGTTTGTGGAAAGAACACACATGCAATAACTAGTGGTTGATCCATATGTGGTTTGTGGAAAGAACACACATGAAATGACACTGGTTGATCCATATGTGGTTTGTGGAAAGAACACACATGCAATGACTGTGGTGGAACCATGTGTGGTTTGTGAAAAGAACACACATGCAATGCCATTGGTTGATCCATATGTGGTTTGTGAAAAGAGTACACATGCAATGCCATTGGTTGATCCATGTGTGGTTTGTGGAAAGAACACACATGCAATGCCATTGAGTGATGCATGTGGTTTGTGGAAAAGAACACACATGCAATGAACACTGGTGGATCCATAAGTGGTTTGTCGAAAGAACACACATGAAGTGAACACTGGTGGATCCATATGTGGTTTGTGAAAAGAACACACATGCAATGCCATTGGTTGATCCATATGTGGTTTACGAAAAGAACACACATGCAATGACTCCAGTGGATCCATATGTGGTTTGTGGAAGGAACACACATGCAATAACCACTGGTTGATCCATATGTGGTTTGTGGAAAGAACACACATGCAATGACACTGGTGGATCCATATGTGGTTTGTGAAAAGAACACACAGACAATGACTCTAGTGCTAGTTTTAGTATAAGAACGCACATGCAATGACTCTAGTGGGTCCATATGTGGTTTGTGAAAAGAACACACATGAAATGACTCTAGTGGATCCATATGTGGTTTGTGGAAAGAACACACATGCAGTAACCACTAGTTGATCCATATGTGGTTTGTGGAAAGAACACACATGCAATGACACTAGTTGATCCATATGTGGTTTGTGGAAAGCACACACATGCAATGACTCTAGTGGATCCATATGTGGTTTGTGGAAAGAACACACATGCAATGAACACTGGTGGATCCATATGTGGTTCATGACAGGAATAGACATGCAATGACATGGGTTGATCCATATGTGGTTTGTGACAATAACACACATGCAATGCCACTGGATAATCCATGTGTGGTTTGTGGAAAGAACACACATGCAATGAATCTAATGGGTCCATATGTGGTTTGTGAAAATAACACACATGCAATGACTCTAGTGGATCCATATGTGGTTTGTGGAAATAACACACATGCAATAACCACGGGTTGATCCATATGTGGTTTGTGGAAAGAACACACATGCAATGACACTAGTGGATCCATATGTGGTTTGTGGAAAGAACACACATGCAATAACCACTGGTTGATACATATGTGGTTTGTGGAAAGAACACACATGCAATGAACACTAGTGGATCCATATGTGGTTCATGACAGGAACACACATGCAAGGACATTGGTTGATCCATGTGTTGTTTGTGACAATAACACACATGCAATGCCATTGGTTAATCCATGTGTGGTTTGTGGTAAGAACACACATGCAATGACACTGGTTGATCCATATATGGTTTGTGGAAAGAACACACATGCAATGACTCTGGTGGATCCATGTGTGGTTTAGGGAAAGAACACACATGCAATGAACACTCGTGGATCCATATGTGGTTCATGACAGGAACACACATGCAATGACATTGGTGGATCCATATGTGGTTTGTGGAAAGAACACACATGCAATGAACACTGGTGGATCCATATGTGGTACATGACAGGAACACACATGCAATGACATTGGTTGATCCATATGTGGTTTGTGACAATAACACACATGCAATGCCATTGGTTAATCCATGTGTGGTTTGTGGAAAGAACACACATGCAATGACTCAAGTGGGTCCATATGTGGTTCATGATAGGAACACACATGCAATGAGTCTGGTTGATCCATGTTAGTTTGTAGAAAGAACACACATGCAATGAACACTGGTGGATCCATGTGTGGTTCATGATAGGAACACACATGCAATGACACTGGTTGATCCATATGTGGTTTGTGAAAAGAACACACATGCAATGACTCTAGTGCTGGTTTAGTATAAGAACACACATGCAATGACTCTAGTGCTTGTTTTAGTATAAGACCACACATGCAATGACTCTAGTGGGTCCATATGTGGTTTGTGAAAAGAACACACATGCAATGACTCTAGTGGATCCATATGTGGTTTGTGGAAAGAACACACATGCAATAACCAGTGGTTGATCCATATGTGGTTTGTGGAAAGAACACACATGCAATGACACTGGTTGATCCATATGTGGTTTGTGGAAAGAACACACATGCAATGACTGTGGTGGAACCATGTGTGGTTTGTGAAAAGAACACACATGCAATGCCATTGGTTGATCCATATGTGGTTTGTGAAAAGAGTACACATGCAATGCAATTGGTTGATCCATGTGTGGTTTGTGGAAATAACACACATGCAATGTCATTGGGTGATGCATGTGGTTTGTGGAAAAGAACACACATGCAATGAACACTAGTGGATCCATAAGTGGTTTGTCGAAAGAACACACATGAAGTGAACACTGGTGGATCCATATGTGGTTTGTGAAAAGAACACACATGCAATGTCATTGGTTGATCCATATGTGGTTTACGAAAAGAACACACATGCAATGACTCTAGTGGATCCATATGTGGTTTGTGGAAAGAACACACATGCAATGACACTGGTGGATCCATATGTGGTTTGTGAAAAGAACACACATACAATGACTCTAGTGCTAGTTTTAGTATAAGAACACACATGCAATGACTCTAGTGGGTTCATATGTGGTTTGTGAAAAGAACACACATGCAATGAACACTAGTGGATCCATAAGTGGTTTGTGGAAAGAACACACATGCAGTTAACACAGGTGGATCCATATGTGGTTAGTGAAAAGAACACGCATGCAATGCCATTGGCTAATCCATATGTGGTTTGTGAAAAGAACAGACATGCAATGACTCTAGTGGTCCATATTTGGTTTGTGGAAAGAACACACATGCAATGACCACTGGTTTATCCATGTGGGGTTCAAGACAGGAACACACATGCAATGCCATTGGTTAATCCATGTGTGGTTTGTGGAAAGAACACACATGCAATGACTCAAGTGGGTCCATATGTGGTTTGTGAAAAGAACACACATGCAATGACTCAGGGGGATCCATGTGTGGTTTGTGGAAAGAACACACATGCAATGAACACTGGTGGATCCATGTGTGGTTCATAACAGGAACACACATGCAATGACATTGGTTGATCCATATGTGGTTTGTGACAATAACACACATGCAATGACATTGGTTGATCCTTCTGTGGTTATGGAAATAACACACATGCAATGACTCTTGTGGGTCCATGTGTGGTTTGTGAAAAGAACACACATGCAATGACTCTTGTTGATCCATGTGTGGTTTGTGGAAAGAACACACATGCAATGACATTGGTGGATCCATGTGTGGTTTGTGGAAAAGAACACACATGCAATGACTCTGGTGGATCCATACGTGGTTTGTGACAGGAACACACATGCAATGACACTGGTGGATCCATATGTGGATTGTTAAAAGAACACACATTTAATGACTCTAGTGTTGGTTTTAGTATGAGAAGAGACATGCAATGACTCTAGTGGGTCCATATGTGGTTTGGGAAAAGAACACACATGCAATGACTCTAGTGGATCCATAAGTGGTTTGCGGAAAGAACACACATGCAATAACCACTGGTTGATCCTTATGTGGTTTGTGGAAAGAACACACTTGCAATGACACTGGTTGATCCATATGTGGTTTGTGACAACAACACACATGCAATGCCATTGGTTAATCCATGTGTGGTTTGTGGAAAGAACACACATGCAATGACTCAAGTGGGTCCATATGTGGTTCATTATAGGAACACACATGCAATGAGTCTGGTTGATCCATGTTGGTTTGTAGAAAGAACACACATGCAATGAACACTGGTGGATCCATGTGTGGTTCATGATAGGACCACACATGCAATGACACTGGTTGATCCATATGTGGTTTGTGAAAAGAACACAAATGCAATGACTCTAGTGCTGGTTTTAGTATAAGAATACACATGCAATGACTCTAGTGCTTGTTTTAGTATAAGAACACGCATGCAATGACTCTAGTGGGTCCATATGTGGTTTGTGAAAAGAACACACATGCAATGACTCTAGTGGATCCATATGTGGTTTGTGGAAAGAACACACATGCAATAACCACTGGTTGATCCTTATGTGGTTTGTGGAAAGAACACACTTGCAATGACACTGGTTGATCCATATGTGGTTTGTGACAACAACACACATGCAATGCCATTGGTTAATCCATGTGTGGTTTGTGGAAAGAACACACATGCAATGACTCAAGTGGGTCCATATGTGGTTCATTATAGGAACACACATGCAATGAGTCTGGTTGATCCATGTTGGTTTGTAGAAAGAACACACATGCAATGATCACTGGTGGATCCATGTGTGGTTCATGATAGGACCACACATGCAATGACACTGGTTGATCCATATGTGGTTTGTGAAAAGAACACACATGCAATGACTCTAGTGCTGGTTTTAGTATAAGAACACACATGCAATGACTCTAGTGCTTGTTTTAGTATAAGAACACACATGCAATGACTCTAGTGGGTCCATATGTGGTTTGTGAAAAGAACACACATGCAATGACTCTAGTGGGTCCATATGTGGTTTGTGGAAAGAACACACATGCAATGACTCTAGTAGATCCATATGTGGTTTGTGGAAAGAACACACATGCAATAACCATTGGTTAATCCATGTGTGGTTTGTGGAAAGAATACGCATGCAATGACTCAAGTGGGTCCATATGTGGTTTGTGAAAAGAACACACATGCAATGACTTAGGGGGATCCATGTGTGGTTTGTGGAAAGAACACACATGCAATGAACACTGGTGGATCCATGTGTGGTTCATAATAGGAACACACATGCAATGACATTGGTTGATCCATATGTGGTTTGTGACAATAACACACATGCAATGACATTGCTTGATCCTTCTGTGGTTATGGAAAGAACACACATGCAATGACTCTTGTGGGTCCATGTGTGGTTTGT
This sequence comes from Avena insularis, assembly GCA_023614405.1. Classification (NCBI taxonomy): domain Eukaryota; kingdom Viridiplantae; phylum Streptophyta; class Magnoliopsida; order Poales; family Poaceae; genus Avena; species Avena insularis. The sequence goes on along the minus strand of CM042696.1, from coordinate 210,864,116 downwards.
GAAAAGAACACACATGCAATGACTCTGGTTGATCCATGTGTGGTTTGTGGAAAGAACACACATGCAATGACATTGGTGGATCCATGTGTGGTTTGTGGAAAAGAAGACACATGCAATGACTCTGGTGGATCCATACGTGGTTTGTGACAGGAACACACATGCAATGACACTGGTGGATCCATATGTGGATTGTTAAAAGAACACACATTTAATGACTCTAGTGTTGGTTTAAGTATGAGAGAGACATGCAATGACTCTAGTGGGTCCATATGTGGTTTGGGAAAAGAACACACATGCAATGACTCTAGTGGATCCATATGTGGTTTGTGGAAAGAACACACATGCAATAACTACTGGTTGATCCTTATGTGGTTTGTGGAAAGAACACACTTGCAATGACACTGGTTGATCCATATGTGGTTTGTGACAACAACACACATGCAATGCCATTGGTTAATCCATGTGTGGTTTGTGGAAAGAACACACATGCAATGACTCAGGCGGGTCCATATGTGGTTCATTATAGGAACACACATGCAATGAGTCTGGTTGATCCATGTTGGTTTGTAGAAAGAACACACATGCAATGAACACTGGTGGATCCATGTGTGGTTCATGATAGGACCACACATGCAATGACACTGGTTGATCCATATGTGGTTTGTGAAAATAACACACATGCAATGACTCTAGTGCTGGTTTTAGTATAAGAACACACATGCAATGACTCTAGTGCTTGTTTTAGTATAAGAACACACATGCAATGACTCTAGTGGGTCCATATGTGGTTTGTGAAAAGAACACACATGCAATGACTCTAGTGGATCCATATGTGGTTTGTGGAAAGAACACACATGCAATAACCACTGGTTGATCCTTATGTGGTTTGTGGAAAGAACACACTTGCAATGACACTGGTTGATCCATATGTGGTTTGTGACAACAACCCACATGCAATGCCATTGGTTAATCCATGTGTGGTTTGTGGAAAGAACACACATGCAATGACTCAAGTGGGTCCATATGTGGTTCATTATAGGAACACACATGCAATGAGTCTGGTTGATCCATGTTGGTTTGTAGAAAGAACACACATGCAATGAACACTGGTGGATCCATGTGTGGTTCATGATAGGACCACACATGCAATGACACTGGTTGATCCATATGTGGTTGGTGAAAAGAACACACATGCAATGACTCTAGTGCTGGTTTAGTATAAGAACACACATGCAATGACTCTAGTGCTTGTTTTAGTATAAGAACACACATGCAATGACTCTAGTGCTTGTCTTAGTATAAGAACACACATGCAATGACTCTAGTGGGTCCATATGTGGTTTGTGAAAAGAACACACATGCAATGACTCTAGTGGGTCCATATGTGGTTTGTGGAAAGAACACACATGCAATGACTCTAGTGGATCCATATTTGGTTTGTGGAAAGAACACACATGCAATAACCACTGGTTGATCCATATGTGGTTTGTGGAAAGAACACACATGCAATGACACTGGTGGATCCATATGTGGTTTGTGAAAAGAACACACAGACAATGACTCTAGTGCTGGTTTTAGTATAAGAACACACATGCAATGACTCTAGTGGGTCCATATGTAGTTTCTGAAAAGAACACACATGCAATGACTCTAGTGGATCCATATGTGGTTTGTGGAAAAGAACACACATGCAGTGAACACTAGTGGATCCATAAGTGGTTTGTGGAAGAACACACATGCAGTTAACACAGGTGGATCCATATGTGGTTAGTGAAAAGAACACACATGCAATGCCATTGGCTAATCCATATGTGGTTTGTGAAAAGAACAGACATGCAATGACTCTAGTGGTCCATCTTTGGTTTGTGGAAAGAACACACATGCAATGACCACTGGTTTATCCATGTGTGGTTCATTACAGGAACACACATGCAATGCCATTGGTTAATCCATGTGTGTTTTGTGTAAAGAACACACATGAAATGACTCAAGTGGGTCCATATGTGGTTTGTGAAAAGAACACACATGCAATGACTCAGGGGGATCCATGTGTGGTTTGTGGAAAGAACACACATGCAATGAACACTAGTGGATCCATGTGAGGTTCATAATAGGAACACACATGCAATGACAGTGGTTGATCCTTGTGTGGTTATGGAAAGAACACACATGCAATGACTCTTGTGGGTCCATGTGTGGTTTGTGAAAAGAACACACATGCAATGACTCTAGTTGATCCATGTGTGGTTTGTGGAAAGAACACACATGCAATGACTTTGGTGGATCCATGTGTGGTTTGTGGAAAAGAACACACATGCAATGACTCTGGTGGATCCATACGTGGTTTGTGAAAGGAACACACATGCAATGACACTGGTGGATCCATATGTGGATTGTTAAAAGAACACACATTTAATGACTCTAGTGCTGGTATTAGTATAAGAACACACATGCAATGACTCTAGTGGGTCCATATGTGGTTTGTGAAAAGTACATACATGCAATGACACTGGTGGATCCATATGTGTTTGTGGAAAGAACACACATGCAATAACCACTGGTTGATCCATATGTGGTTTGTGGAAAGAACACACATGCAATGACACTGGTTGATCCATATGTGGTTTGTGGAAAGCACACACATGCAATGACTCTAGTGGATCCATATGTGGTTTGTGAAAAGAACACACATTTAATGACTCTAGTGCCGGTTTTAGTATAAGAACACACATGCAATGACTCTAGTGGGTCCATATGTGGTTTGTGAAAAGAACACACATGCAATAACTCTAGTGGATCCATATGTGGTTTGTGGAAAGAACACACATGCAATAACCACTGGTTGATCCATATGTGGTTTGTGGAAAGAACACACATGCAATGACACTGGTTGATCCATATGTGGTTTGTGGAAAGCACACACATGCAATGACTCTAGTGGATCCATATGTGGTTTGTGGAACGAACACACATGCAATGAACACTGGTGGATCCATATGTGGTTCATGACAAGAACACACGTGCAATGACATTGGTTGATCCATATGTGGTTTGTGACAATAACACACGCGCAATGCCATTGGTTAATCCATGTGTGGTTTGTGGAAAGAACAAACATGCAATGACTCTAGTGGGTCCATATGTGGTTTGTGAAAACAACAGACATGCAATGACTCTAGTGGATCCATATGTGGTTTGTGGAAATAACACACATGCAATAACCACTGGTTGATCCATATGTGGTTTGTGGAAAGAACACACATGCAATGACACTGGTGGATCCATTTGTGGTTTATGGAAAGAACACACATGCAATGAACACTGGTGGATCCATATGTTGTTAATGACAGGAACACACATGCAATGACATTGGTTGATCCATATGTGGTTTGTGACAATAACACACATGCAATGCCATTGGTTAATCCATGTGTGGTTTGTGGAAAGAACACACATGCAATGACTCAAGTGGGTCCATATGTGGTTTGTGACAGGAACAAACATGGAATGACTCGGGTGGTTTGTAGAAAGAACACACATGCAATAACCACTAGTTGATCCATATGTGGTTTGTGGAAAGAACACACATGCAATGACACTGGTTGATCCATATGTGGTTTGTGGAAAGAACACACATGCAATGACTCTAGTGGATCCATATGTGGTTTGTGGAAAGAAGACACATGCAATGAACACCGGTGGATCCATATGTGGTTCATGACAGGAACACACATGCAATGACATTGGTTGATCCATATGTGGTTTGTGACAATAACACACCTGCAATGCCATTGGTTAATCCATGTGTGGTTTGTGGAAAGAACACACATGCAATGACTCTAGTGGGTCCATATGTGGTTTGTGAAAAGAACACACATGCAATGACTCTGGTGGATCCATATGTGGTTTGTGGAAATAACACACATACAATAACCACTGGTTGATCCATATGTGGTTTGTGGAAAGAACACACATGCAATGACATTGGTGGATCCATATGTGGTTTGTGGAAAGAACACACATGCAATGACTCTAGTGCTGGTTTTAGTATAAGAACACACATGCAATGACACTAGTGGGTCCATAAGTGGTTTGTGAAAAGAACACACATACAATGACTCTAGTGGTTCCATATGTGGTTTGTGGGAAAGAACACACATGCAATGAACACAGGTGGATACATAAGTGGTTTGTTGAAAGAACCCACATGTAGTGAACACTGGTGGATCCATATGTGGTTAGTTAAAAGAACACACATGCAATGCCATTGGTTGATCCATATGTGGTTTGTTAAAAGAACACACATGCAATGACTCTAGTGTATCCATATGTGGTTTGTGGAAAGAACACACATGCAATAACCACTGGTTGATCCATATGTGGTTTGTGGAAAGAACACACATGCAATGATGGTTGATCCATATGTGGTTTGTGGAAAGCACACATGGAATGACTCTAGTGGATCCATATGTGGTTTGTGGAAAGAACACATATGCAATGAACACTGGTGGATCCATATGTGGTTCATGACAGGAACACACATGCAATGACATTAGTTGATCCATATGTGGTTTTTGACAATAACACACATGCAATGCCATTGGTTAATCCATGTGTGGTTTGTGGAAAGAACACACATGCAATGACTCTAGTGGGTCCATATGTGGTTTGTGAAAAGAACACACATGCAATGACTCTAGTGGATCCATATGTGGTTTGTGGAAATAACACACATGCAATAACCACTGGTTGATCCATATGTGGTTTGTGGAAGGAACACACATGCAATGACACTGGTGGATCCATATGTGGTTTGTGGAAAGAGCACACATGCAATGAACACTGGTGGATCCATATGTGGTTCATGATATGTGACACCCCGGTTCTGAAAAGACCGTGGCCTCTATGTGACATGCCAATCCCTAGATCGGTTCATTGGCCCACAATAGAGTAAGATAGATAACATAACAAAATATCCGTGTATCATAAGTACCGAAGATCCAGAGTACCATTATTACAATAAAAGCTTAGCACAAGCTAGCTCAAATTATTCAGGTAGCAACATAAACGAGATAAATCCTCCATTCTTCAAATTGCCCACAAGTGAACAAGTGCCGAGTGGAGTACCGTGGCCTATAACGATCAATCAGAATCGGAATAACCTGCAGCATAAAACGCAACAGCCCCGAAGGGTCAATACATGGAATGTATGGCAAGTAGAGCTAGTAAATGGAGACAATAGTACTAACATCTACATGCATATCTGGCAAGTGGAGCTGTGTCTGGCCTGCATTTGCAAATAACTTTGTCCTACTTTCATAAACAGTTTTTGATTTTCTTTGAAAAGATCCCAATTAAGTTAACCCAACAACATTAAAACAATTATGAAATTAGAATGAGCGAGAAACATGTCATGGAATCAATATCAAGCAACTCAGTTGTCCATAACCGGGGACACGGCTAATCGATTAGATTATACACTCTGCAGAGGTTAGTACACTTTACCCATGTGACTTGGCCAGCCCAGCTCGTACCATCACTCTCATTTTGGGTGATGATAGGGAGAAGACCAAGAAGAGACTGTTCGGGAAGTAGCTCCTCAATCCCGACGCACCCGTCCCACCTACCAAAATTCTACCTCCCCGGCTACGCGGGGTCGCCTTTCCACAACCTACTAAGTCCAACCAACCGCCCATTTCATTATTGGCACATGGTTGTACACGTAAGCTACACAATAAAGAAGCCAATCATTCTCTCTTGATACCTGAGTGCCTTTCCGCAATGAAACCACCAAAAATTATCAATACCATCACACCCAGGGGATTCATTGATTAAGTTTTTTTAGTTTTCACAAACCAATACTTTGAGAAAACAAGTATCAATGATGTAACCCAGCCCTCGTTCAACATAGCATGGCTAAGCACATCTACAACGGTGGTTCATCTATAAGGAAAGCCCTACCACATAATAGGTCATAGCATAGCGATAGTATCATCCTACTCATGCAACTACAAAATACACGACAATGCATTGAAAATAGTAGGACGATATCATGAACAAAGTAGCATCTACTTGCTTGATTGAAGCGGTCGGAGGAACAATCCAAACACGAGCAAGGGTTGCACTCCACACAATCTACACGACACAATTGCATTCATAAACAAACAATTCACAAACATATGCAACAAAGATGATGCATGAATGCAAGAACGGCAAGTGAATTGGTGCTACAGCTGCACCACATAATACTAATACATATTACTACCGAATACATGCATGGAAAATAGATTTGGCGCAAGGGAAACTATTAACCAAAATTAGAGATCTCTACTAGAGCTAGAACTTAAATAATTCACTACCGGTAGTATACTGTTTGTAAAATCCTGGAAAAATTCTACCGCATAGGCATCGCTGATAAGAAACAGTACCAATTGGAATTACTCAAAAAGGAGTTATAAAACATCCCGAGTAATTAAAACACTGCAGAAAGCCATTAGACAAATACTACAGAAGTTTTTACTGTAAGCCTATCTTTTTATTTCACGATGAGATTCCCCTCGTTCATACGAGTTCAGGGACATATCATACGTGATTTTTGGAGCTATGAAACTTTTACTACGAATTTATTACTCCGAAAAGGCCACTAACTAGTTTGATTAAACTGTACTAAACCTGACAGTAAAAGTCTGAACCAAAGCTACAGCGAGATTCTACACGACTCACTTAACTCGTGCATATTTTATTTGCAATTTTTGGCCAAGCGGTTTAATTTCTACGCAATTTACAAAATTCTACCGAAATCTGTCAACTAATAGGATTAACGAAATTGACCCGATCACCGTACGATGTTGGCGCTGACTGAAGCGTCTGACCAGTCAACGTCTGATGCCTCGACTAGTCAACGTCTGGAGTGCTGACCAGTCAACGAACGATCTAAGCCGCTGATCTGAGATCTGATGGTGGCTGCTGTCTTACCGAAGCGGACGGCGAAAGCGAACTCCGGCGAGCTCCGGACGGCGGCGGCAATCGGTTCGCGGCGTGGTTCTACACGCGTACACACACGGTCAACTTCGGCTCCCGGAATAATAAACGTGCGTGTCTGTGGCGATCTGCAGGCGCGATTGGCGGTGGCGGATGGAGACGCGAGCACGGAGCGGAAAGAGGCGGCGAGGCGAACCCGGCAACATCGCGGCGATGGCGGCGACGCGGCGGCGGCAGCGGAAAAGCGGCAGCGTGCTTTCGCGCTGGAGCGCCAGACGCAGGAGATGGCGGCGGCGGGGTTGGGTTGCGTGCACGGAAACCGAGGCCAGGGGTGGGTCCCTTCTTAAAAAGGCCCTCGCGCGCAGAAAAAAAAAGAAAAAAAAAATCCTGAACCGAATCGGTCCGCAGTTGGACTCCGTTTCGGAAATCGGTCCGGATTTTCGGACCGTTTTCCGGCGGTTTACTAAAACGTCCGAGTCTTTTGCATACGACCTCCGATTTGAGCGATTTTCGCGCCTACGGGTTCGTATCGTCGAGGGGAACAACCTTCAGTCGAAGTTTGAGCGAAAGCTCGAACCTACAGGGGTGGTTGTTGCAAGTCCCTCTAAGGCTCCCCGCAGGAAACTCGAAGCGAAGCAAAAATAGGGTTTTGACGATGGCGTTTCTCCGAACCTTTCTACTCGACGATTTTGCATGGAAAAACATGATGCAATGATATGAATGATATGCAAGACAAAATCTAAAATTTGGGATGTGACATGATAGGAACACACAAGCAATGACATTGGTTGATCCATATGTGGTTTGTGACAATAACACACATGTAATGCCATTGGTTAATCCATGTGTGGTTTGTGGAAAGAACACACATGCAATGACTCAAGTGGGTCCATATGTGGTTCATGACAGGAACACACATTCAATGACTCTGGTTGATCCATGTGTGGTTTGTAGAAAGAACACACATGCAATGAACACTGGTGGATCCATGTGTGGTTCATGATAGGAACACACATGCAATGACATTGGTTGATCCATATGTGGTTTGTGACAATAACACACATGCAATGACACTGGTTGATCCATGTGTGGTTGTGGAAAGAACACACATGCAATGACTCAAGTGGGTCCCTATGTGGTTTGTGAAAAGAACACACATGCAATGACTCTGGTTGATCAATGTGTGGTTTGTTGAAAGAACACACATCGAATGAAATTGGTGGATCCATGTGTGTTTTTTGGAAAAGAACACACATGCAATGACTCTGGTGGATCCATATGTGGTTTGTGACAGGAACACACATGCAATGAGACTTGTCGATCCATATGTGGGTTGTTAAAAGAACACATATTTAATGACTCTATTGCTGGTTTTAGTATAAGAACACACATGAAATGACTCTAGTGGGTCCATATGTGGTTTGTGAAAAGAACATACATGCAATGACTCTGGTGGATCCATATGTGGTTTGTGGAAAGAACACACATGCAATTACCACTAGTTGATCTATATGTGATTTGTGGAAAGAACACACATGCAATGACACTAGTTGATCCATATGTGGTTTGTGGAAAGCACACACATGCAATGACTCTAGTGGATCCATATGTGGTTTGTGGAAAGAACACACATTTAATGACTCTAGTGCTGGTTTTAGTACAAGAACACACATGCAATGACTCTAGTGGGTCCATATGTGGTTTGTGAAAAGAACACACATGCAATAACTCTAGTGGATCCATATGTGGTTTGTGGAAAGAACACACATGCAATAACCACTGGTTGATCCATATGTGGTTTGTGGAAAGAACACACATGCAATGACACTAGTTGATCCATATGTGGTTTGTGGAATGCACACACATGCAATGACTCTAGTGGATCCATATGTGTTTTGTGGAAAGAACACACATGCAATGAACACTAGTGGATCCATGTGTAGTTCATGACAGGAACACACGTGTAATGACATTGGTTGATCCATATGTGGTTTGTGACAATAACACACATGCAATGACACTGGTTTATCCATGTGTTGTAGTGGAAAGAACACACATGCAATGACTCAAGTGGGTCCCAGTGTGGTTTGTGAAAAGAACACACATGCAATGACTCTGGTTGATCAATGTGTGGTTTGTGGAAAGAACACACATCCAATGACATTGGTGGATCCATGTGTGGTTTGTGGAAAAGAACACACATCCAATGACTCTGGTGGATCCATATGTAGTTTGTGACAGGAACACACATGCAATGGCACTTGTGGATCCATATGTGGGTTGTTAAAAGAACACACATTTGATGACTCTAGTGCTAGTTTTAGTATAAGAACACACATGCAATGATTCTAGTGGGTCCATATGTGGTTTGTGAAAAGAACATACATGCAATGACTCTGGTGGATCCATATGTGGTTTGTGGAAAAGAACACACATTAAGTGAACACTGGTGGATCCATATGTGGTTTGTGGAAAGAACACACATGCCATAACCACCGGTTGATCTATATGTGGTTTGTGGAAAGAACACACATTTAATGACTCTAGTGCTGGTTTCAGTATAAGAACACACATGCAATGACACTGGTGGATCCATATGTGGTTTGTGGAAAGAACACACATGCAATGAACATTGGTGGATCCATATGTGGGTTGTTAAAAGAACACACATTTAATGACTCTAGTGCTGGTTTTAGTATAAGAGCACACATGCAATGACTCTAGTGGGTCCATATGTGGTTTGTGAAAAGAACACACATGGAATGACTCTAGTGGATCCATATGTGGTTTGTGAAAAGAACACACATGGAATGACTCTAGTGGATCCATATGTGGTTTGTGGAAAGAACACACATGCAATGACACTAGTTGATCCATATGTGGTTTGGAAAAAGAACACACATGCAATGACTCTAGTGGATCCATATGTGGTTTGTGGAAAAAACACACATGCAATAACATTTGTTGATCCATATGTGGTTTGTGACAATAAGACACATGCAATGCCATTGGTTAATCCATGTGTGGTTTGTGGAAATAACACACATGCAATGACTCTAGTGGGTCGATACGTGGTTTGTGAAAAGAACACACATGCATTGACTCTAGTGGATCCATATGTGGTTTGTGGAAATAACACACATGCAATAACCACTGGTTGATCCATATGTGGTTTGTGGAAAGAACACACATGCAATGACACTGGTTGATCCATATGTGGTTTGTGGAAAGAACACACATGCAATGAACACTGGTGGCTCCATATGTGGTTAATGGCAGGAACACACATGCAATGACATTGGTTGATCCATATGTGGTTTGTGACAATAACACACATGCAATGCCATTGGTTAATCCATGTGTGGTTTGTGGAAAGAACACACATGCAATGACTCAAGTGGGTCCATATGTGGTTTGTGACAGGAACAAACATGGAATGACTCGGGTGGTTTGTAGAAAGAACACACATGCAATAACCACTAGTTGATCCATATGTGGTTTGTGGAAAGAACACACATGCAATGACACTGGTTGATCCATATGTGGTTTGTGGAAATAACACACATGCAATGACTCTAGTGGATCCATATGTGGTTTGTGGAAAGAAGACACATGCAATGAACACCGGTGGATCCATATGTGCTTCATGCAGGAACACACATGCAATGACATTGGTTGATCCATATGTGGTTTGTGACAATAACACACCTGCAATGCCACTGGTTAATCCATGTGTGGTTTGTGGAAAGAACACACATGCAATGACTCTAGTGGGTCCATATGTGGTTTGTGAAAAGAACACACATGCAATGACTCTGGTGGATCCATATGTGGTTTGTGGAAATAACACACATACAATAACCACTGGTTGATCCATATGTGGTTTGTGGAAAGAACACACATGCAATGACATTGGTGGATCCATATGTGGTTTGTGGAAAGAACACACATGCAATGACTCTAGTGCTGGTTTTAGTATAAGAACACACATGCAATGACACTAGTGGGTCCATAAGTGGTTTGTGAAAAGAACACACATACAATGACTCTAGTGGTTCCATATGTGGTTTGTGGGAAAGAACACACATGCAATGAACACAGGTGGATACATAAGTGGTTTGTTGAAAGAACCCACATGTAGTGAACACTGGTGGATCCATATGTGGTTAGTTAAAAGAACACACATGCAATGCCATTGGTTGATCCATATGTGGTTTGTTAAAAGAACACACATGCAATGACTCTAGTGTATCCATATGTGGTTTGTGGAAAGAACACACATGCAATAACCACTGGTTGATCCATATGTGGTTTGTGGAAAGAACACACATGCAATGACAGTGGTTGATCCATATGTGGTTTGTGGAAAGCACACACATGGAATGACTCTAGTGGATCCATATGTGGTTTGTGGAAAGAACACATATGCAATGAACACTGGTGGATCCATATGTGGTTCATGACAGGAACACACATGCAATGACATTGCTTGATCCATATGTGGTTTTTGACAATAACACACATGCAATGCCATTGGTTAATCCATGTGTGGTTTGTGGAAAGAACACACATGCAATGACTCTAGTGGGTCCATATGTGGTTTGTGAAAAGAACACACATGCAATGACTCTAGTGGATCCATATGTGGTTTGTGGAAATAACACACATGCAATAACCACTGGTTGATCCATATGTGGTTTGTGGAAAGAACACACATGCAATGACACTGGAGGATCCATATGTGGTTTGTGGAAAGAGCACACATGCAATGAACACTGGTGGATCCATATGTGGTTCACGATAGGAACAAACATGCAATGACATTGGTTGATCCATATGTGGTTTGTGACAATAACACACATGTAATGCATTGGTTAATACATTTGTGGTTTGTGGAAAGAACACACATGTAATGACTCAAGTGGGTCCATATGTGGTTCATGACAGGAACACACATTCAATGACTCTGGTTGATCCATGTGTGGTTTGTAGAAAGAACACACATGCAATGAACACTGGTGGATCCATGTGTGGTTCATGATAGGAACACACATGCAATGACATTGGTTGATCCATATGTGGTTTGTGACAATAACACACATGCAATGACACTTGTTATTCCATGTGTGGTTATGGAAAGAACACACATGCAATGACTCAAGTGGGTCCCTATGTGGTTTGTGAAAAGAACACACATGCAATGACTCTGGTTGATCAATGTGTGGTTTGTTGAAAGAACACACATCGAATGAAATTGGTGGATCCATGTGTGGTTTTTGGAAAAGAACACACATGCAATGACTCTGGTGGATCCATATGTGGTTTGTGACAGGAACACACATGCAATGAGACTTGTCGATCCATATGTGGGTTGTTAAAAGGACACACATTTAATGACTCTATTGCTGGTTTTAGTATAAGAACACACATGCAATGACTCTAGTGGGTCCATATGTGGTTTGTGAAAAGAACACACATGCAATGACTCTAGTGGATCCATATGTGGTTTGTGGAAAGAACACACATGCAATGAACACTGGTTGATCTATATGTGATTTGTGGAAAGAACACACATGCAATGACACTAGTTGATCCATATGTGGTTTGTCGAAAGCACACACATGCAATGACTCTAGTGGATCCATATGTGGTTTGTGGAAAGAACACACATTTCATCACTCTAGTGCTGGTTTTAGTACAAGAACACACATGCAATGACTCTAGTGGGTCCATATGTGGTTTGTGAAAAGAACACACATGCAATAACTCTAGTGGATCCATATGTGGTTTGTGGAAAGAACACACATGCAATAACCACTGGTTGATCCATATGTGGTTTGTGGAAAGAACACACATGCAATGACACTGGTTGATCCATAAGTGGTTTGTGGAAAGCACACACATTTAATGACTCTAGTGGATCCATATGTGTTTTGTGGAAAGAACACACATGCAATGAACACTAGTGGATCCATGTGTAGTTCATGACAGGAACACACGTGTAATGACATTGGTTGATCCATATCTGGTTTGTGACAATAACACACATGCAATGACACTGGTTTATCCATGTGTTGTAGTGGAAAGAACACACATGCAATGACTCAACTGGGTCCTAGTGTGGTTTGTGAAAAGAACACACATGCAATGACTCTGGTTGATCAATGTGTGGTTTGTGGAAAGAACGCACATCCAATGACATTGGTGGATCCATGTGTGGTTTGTGGAAAAGAACACACATCCAATGACTCTAGTGGATCCATATGTAGTTTGTGACAGGAACACACATGCAATGGCACTTGTGGATCCATATGTGGGTTGTTAAAAGAACACACATTCGATGACTCTAGTGCTGGTTTTAGTATAAGAACACACATGCAATGACTCTAGTGGGTCCATATGTGGTTTGTGAAAAGAACATACATGCAATGACTGTAATAGATCCATATGTGGTTTGTGGAAAGAACACACATGCCATAACCACCGGTTGATCTATATGTGGTTTGTGGAAAGAACACACATTTAATGACTCTAGTGTTGGTTTTAGTATAAGAACACACATGCAACGACACTGGTGGATCCATATGTGGTTTGTGGAAAGAACACACATGCAATGAACATTGGTGGATCCATATGTGGGTTGTTAAAAGAACACACATTTAATGACTCTAGTGCTGGTTTTAGTATAAGAGCACACATGCAATGACTCTAGTGGGTCCATATGTGGTTTGTGAAAAGAACACACATGGAATGACTCTAGTGGATCCATATGTGGTTTGTGGAAAGAACACACATGCAATAACCACTTGTTGATCCATATGTGGTTTCTGGAAAGAATACACATGCAATGACACTAGTTGATCCATATGTGGTTTGGGAAAAGAACACACATGCAATGACTCTAATGGATCCGTATGTGGTTTGTGGAAAAAACACACATGCAATAACATTTGTTGATCCATATGTGGTTTGTGACAATAAGACACATGCAATGCCATTGGTTAATCCATGTGTGGTTTGTGGAAAGAACACACATGCAATGACTCTAGTGGGTCGATACGTGGTTTGTGAAAAGAACACACATGCATTGACTCTAGTGGATCCATATGTGGTTTGTGGAAATAACACACATGCAATAACCACTGGTTGATCCATATGTGGTTTCTGGAAAGAACACACATGCAATGACACTGGTTGATCCATATGTGGTTTGTGGAAAGAACACACATGCAATGAACACTGGTGGATCCATATGTGGTTAATGGCAGGAACACACATGCAATGACATTGGTTGATCCATATGTGGTTTGTGACAATAACACACATGCAATGCCATTGGTTAATCCATGTGTGGTTTGTGGAAAGAACACACATGCAATGACTCAAGTGGGTCCATATGTGGTTTGTGACAGGAACAGACATGGAATGACTCGGGTGGTTTGTAGAAAGAACACACATGCAATAACCACTAGTTGATCCATATGTGGTTTGTGGAAAGAACACACATGCAATGACACTGGTTGATCCATATGTGGTTTGTGGAAAGAACACACATGCAATGACTCTAGTGGATCCATATGTGGTTTGTGGAAAGAAGACACATGCAACTAACACCGTTGGATCCATATGTGGTTCATGCAGGAACACACATGCAATGACATTGGTTGATCCATATGTGGTTTGTGACAATAACACACCTGCAATGCCATTGGTTAATCCATGTGTGGTTTGTGGAAAGAACACACATGCAATGACTCTAGGGGTCCATATGTGGTTTGTGAAAAGAACACACATGGAATGACTCTTGTGGATCCATATGTGGTTTGTGGAAATAAGACACATACAATAACCACTGGTTAATCCATATGTGGTTTGTGGAAAGAACACACATGCAATGACACTAGTGGATCCATATGTGGTTTGTGGAAAGAACACACATGCAATGACTCTAGTGCTGGTTTTAGTATAAGAACACACATGCAATGACTCTAGTGGGTCCATATGTGGTTTGTGAAAAGAACACACATACAATGACTCTAGTGGTTCCATATGTGGTTTGTGGAAAAGAACACACATGCAATGAACACTGGTGGATCCATAAGTGGTTTGTGGAAAGAACACACATGTAGTGAACACTGGTGGATCCATATGTGGTTAGTTAAAAGAACACACATGCAATGCCATTGGTTGATCCATATGTGGTTTGTTAAAAGAACACACATGCAATGACTCTAGTGCATCCATATGTGGTTTGTGGAAAGAACACACATGCAATAACCACTATTTGATCCATATGTGGTTTGTGGAAAGAACACACATGCAATGACAGTGGTTGATCCATATGTGGTTTGTGGAAAGCACACACATGGAATGACTCTAGTGGATCCATATGTGGTTTGTGGAAAGAACACATATGCAATGAACACTGGTGGATCCATATGTGGTTCATGATAGGAACACACATGCAATGACATTGGTTGATCCATATGTGGTTTTTGACAATAACACACATGCAATGCCATTGGTTAATCCATGTGTGGTTTGTGGAAAGAACACACATGCAATGACTCTAGTGGGTTCATATGTGGTTTGTGAAAAGAACACACATGCAATGACTCTAGTGGATCCATATGTGGTTTGTGGAAATAACACACATGCAATAACCACTAGTTGATCCATATGTGGTTTGTGGAAAGAACACACATGCAATGACTCTAGTGGATCCATATGTGGTTTGTGGAAATAACACACATGCAATAACCACTGGTTGATCCATATGTGGTTTGTGGAAATAACACACATGCAATGACACTGGTGGATCCATATGTCGTTTGTGGAAAGAGCACACATGCAATGAACACTGGTGGATCCATATGTGGTTCATGATAGGAACACACATGCAATGACATTGGTTGATCCATATGTGGTTTGTGACAATAACACACATGTAATGCATTGGTTAATCCATGTGTGGTTTGTGGAAAGAACACACATGCAATGACTCAAGTGGGTCCATATGTGGTTCATGACAGGAACACACATTCAATGACTCTGGTTGATCCATGTGTGGTTTGTAGAAAGAACACACATGCAATGAACACTGGTGGATCCATGTGTGGTTCATGATAGGAACACACATGCAATGACATTGGTTGATCCATATGTGGTTTGTGACAATAACACACATGCAATGACACTGGTTGATCCATGTGTGGTTGTGGAAAGAACGCACATGCAATGACTCAAGTGGGTCCCTATGTGGTTTGTGAAAAGAACACACATGCAATGACTCTGGTTGATCAATGTGTGGTTTGTTGAAAGAACACACATTGAATGAAATTGGTGGATCCATGTGTGGTTTTTGGAAAAGAACACACATGCAATGACTCTGGTGGATCCATATGTGGTTTGTGACAGGAACACACATGCAATGAGACTTGTCGATCCATATGTGGGTTGTTAAAAGAGCACACATTTAATGACTCTATTGCTGGTTTTAGTATAAGAAAACACATGCAATGACTCTAGTGGGTCCATATGTGGTTTGTGAAAAGAACATACATGCAATGACTATGGTGGATCCATATGTGGTTTGTGGAAAGAACACACATGCAATAACCACTGGTTGATCTATATGTGATTTGTGGAAAGAACACATATGCAATGACACTAGTTGATCCATATGTGTTTTGTGGAAAGCACACACATGCAATGACTCTAGTGGATCCATATGTGGTTTGTGGAAAGAACACACATTTAATCACTCTAGTGCTGGTTTTAGTACAAGAACACACATGCAATGACTCTAGTGGGTCCATATGTGGTTTGTGAAAAGAACACACATGCAATAACTCTAGTGGATCCATATGTGGTTTGTGGAAAGAACACACATGCAATAACCACTTGATGATCCATATTTGGTTTGTGGAAAGAACACACATGCAATGACACTGGTTGATCCATATGTGGTTTGTGGAAAGCACACACATGCAATGACCCTAGTGGATCCATATGTGTTTTGTGGAAAGAACACACATGCAATGAACACTGGTGGATCCATGTGTAGTTCATGACAGGAACACACGTGTAATGACATTGGTTGATCCATATGTGGTTTGTGACATTAACACACATGCAATGACACTGGTTTATCCATGTGTTGTAGTGGAAAGAACACACATGCAATGACTCAAGTGGGTCCCAGTGTGGTTTGTGAAAAGAACACACATGCAATGACTCTGGTTGATCAATGTGTGGTTTGTGGAAAGAACACACATCCAATGACATTGGTGGATCCATGTGTGGTTTGTGGAAAAGAACACACATCCAATGACTGGTGGATCCATATGTAGTTTGTGACAGGAACACACATGCAATGGCACTTGTGGATCCATATGTGGGTTTTTAAAAGAATACACATTTGATGACTCTAGTGCTGGTTTTAGTATAAGAACACACATCAATGACTCTAGTGGGTCCATATGTGGTTTGTGAAAAGAACATACATGCAATGACTGTAATGGATCCATATGTGGTTTGTGGAAAGAACACACTTGCCATAACCACCGGTTGATCTATATGTGGTTTGTGGAAAGAACACACATTTAATGACTCTAGTGCTGGTTTTAGTAGAAGAACACACATGCAATGACACTGGTGGATCCATATGTGGTTTGTGGAAAGAACACTCATGCAATGAACACTGGTGGATCCATATGTGGGTTGTTAAAAGAACACACAATTAATGACTCTAGTGCTGGTTTTAGTATAAGAGCACACATGCAATGACTCTAGTGGGTCCATATGTGGTTTGTGAAAAGAACACACATGGAATGACTCTAGTGGATCCATATGTGGTTTGTGGAAATAACACACTTGCAATAACCACTTGTTGATCCATATGTGGTTTGTGGAAAGAACACACATGCAATAACACTAGTTGATCCATATGTGGTTTGGGGAAAGAACACACATGCAATGACTCTAGTGGATCCATATGTGGTTTGTGGAAAAAACACACATGCAATAACATTTTTGATCCATATGTGGTTTGTGACAATAAGACACATGCAATGCCATTGGTTAATCCATGTGTGGTTTGTGGAAACAACACACATGCAATGAATCTAGTGGGTCGATATGTGGTTTGTGAAAAGAACACACATGCAATGACTCTAGTGGATCCATATGTGGTTTGTGGAAATAACACACATGCAATGACCACTGGTTGATCCATATGTGGTTTGTGGAAAGAACACACATGCAATGACACTGGTTGATCCATATGTGGTTTGTGGAAAGAACACACATGCAATGAACACTGGTGGATCCATATGTGGTTAATGACAAGAACACACATGCAATGACATTGGTTGATCCATATGTGGTTTATGACAATAACACACATGCAATGCCATTGGTTAATCCATGTGTGGTTTGTGGAAAGAACACACATGCAATAACTCAAGTGGGTCTATATGTGGTTCATGACAGGAACAGACATTCAATGACTCTATTGGATCCATATCTGGTTTACGGAAATAACACACATACAATAACCACTGATTGATCCATATGTGGTTTGTGGAAAGAACACACATGCAATGACACTGGTGGATCCATATGTGGTTTGTGGAAAGAACACACATGCAATGACTCTAGTGCTGGTTTTAGTATAAGAACACACATGCAATGACTCTAGTGGGTCCATATGTGGTTTGTTAAAAGAACACACATACAATGACTCTAGTGGATCCATATGTGGTTTGTGGAAAAGAACACACATGCAATGAACACTGGTGGATCCATAAGTGGTTTGTGGAAAGAACACACATGTAGTGAACACTGGTGGATCCATATGTGGTTAGTTAAAAGAACACACATGCAATGCCATTGGTTGATCCATATGTGGTTTGTGGAAAGAACACACATGCAATGACTCTAGTGTATCCATATGTGGCTTGTGGAAAGAACACACATGCAATAACCACTGGTTGATCCATATGTGGTTTGTGGAAAGCACACACATGGAATGACTCTAGGGGATCCATATGTGGTTTGTGGAAAGAACACATATGCCATGAACACTGGTGGATCCATATGTGGTTCATGACAGGAACACACATGCAATGACATTGGTTGATCCATATGTGGTTTTTGACAATAACACACATGCAATGCCATTGGTTAATCCATGTGTGGTTTGTGGAAAGAACACACATGCAATGACTCTAGTGGGTCCATATGTGGTTTGTAAAAAGAACACACATGCAATTACTCTAGTGGATCCATATGTGGTTTGTGGAAATAACACACATGCAATAACCACTGGTTGATACATATGTGGTTTGTGGAAAGAACACACATGCAATGACACTGGTGGATCCATATGGGGTTTGTGGAAAGCGCACACATGCAATGAACACTGGTGGATCCATATGTGGTTCATGACAGGACCACACATGCAATGACATTGGTTGATCCATATGTCGTTTGTGACAATAACACACATGTAATGCCATTGGTTAATCCATGTGTGGTTTGTGGAAAGAACACATATGCAATGACTCAAGTGGGTCCATATGTGGTTCATGGCAGGAACGACATTCAATGACTCTGGTTGATCCATGTGTGGTTTGTAGAAAGAACACACATGCAATGAACACTAGTGGATCCATGTGTGGTTCATGATAGGAACACACATGCAATGACATTGGTTGATCCATATGTGGTTTGTGACAATAAGACACATGCAATGACACTGGTTGATCCATGTGTGGTTGTGGAAAGAACACACATGCAATGACTCAAGTGGGTCCCTATGTGGTTTGCGAAAAGAACACACATGCAATGACTCTGGTTGATCAATGTGTGGTTTGTGGAAAGAACACACATCCAATGAAATTGGTGGATCCATGTGTGGTTTGTGGATAAGAACACACATGCAATGACTCTGGTGGATCCATATGTAGTTTGTGACAGGAACACACATGCAATGAGACTCGTTGATCCATATGTGGGTTGTTAAAAGAACACACATTTAATGACTCTAGTGCTGGTTTTAGTATAAGAACACACATGCAATGACTCTAGTGGGTCCATATGTGGTTTGTGAAAAGAACATACATGCAATGACTCTGATGGATCCATATGTGGTTTCTAGAAAGAACACACATGCAATAACCACTGGTTGATCCATATATGATTTGTGGAAAGAACACACATGCAATGACAATGGTTGATCCATATGTGGTTTGTGGAAAGCACACACATGCAATGACTCTAGTGGATCCATATGTGGTTTGTGGAAAGAACACACATTTAATGACTCTAGTGCTGGTTTTAGTACAACAACACACATGCAATGACTCTAGTGGGTCCATATGTGGTTTGTGAAAAGAACACACATGCAATATCTCTAGTGGATCCATATATGGTTTGTGGAAAGAACACACATGCAATAACCACTGGTTGATCCATATGTGGTTTGTGGAAAGAATACACATGCAATGACACTGGTTGATCCATATGTGGTTTGTGGAAAGCACACACATGCAATGACTCTAGTGGATCCATATGTGGTTTGTGGAAAGAACACACATGGTGGATCCATGTGTGGTTCATGACAGGAACACACGTGTAATGACATTGGTTGATCCATATGTGGTTTGTGACAATAATACACATGCAATGACACTGGTTTATCCATGTGTGGTAGTGGAAAGAACACACATGCAATGACTCAAGTGGGTCCCAGTGTGGTTTGTAAAAAGAACACACATGCAATGACTCTAGTTAATCAATGTGTGGTTTGTGGAAAGAACACACATCCAATGACATTGGTGGATCCATGTGTGGTTTGTGGAAAAGAACACACATGCAATGACTCTGGTGGATCCATATGTGGTTTGTGACAGGAACACACATGCAATGGCACTTGTGGATCCATATGTGGGTTGTTAAAAGAACACACATTTGATGACTCTAGTGCTAGTTTTAGTATAAGAACACACATGCAATGACTGTAGTGGGTCCATATGTGGTCTATGAAAAGAACATACATGCAATGACTCTAATGGATCCATATGTGGTTTGTGGAAAGAACACACATGCCATAACCACTGGTTGATCCATGTGTGGTTTGTGTAAAGAACACACATTTAATGACTGTAGTGCTGGTTTTAGTGGAAAGAACATACATGCAATGACTCTAGTGGGTCCATATGTGGTTTATGAAAAGAACACACATGCAATAACCACTGGTTGATCCATATGTGGTTTGTGGAAAGAACACACATGCAATGACACTGGTTGATCCATATGTGGCTTGTGGAAAGCACACACATGGAATGACTCTAGTGGATCCATATGTGGTTTGTGGAAAGAACACATATGCAATGAACACTGGTGGATCCATATGTGGTTCATGACAGGAACACACATGTAATGACATTGGTTGATCCATATGTGGTTTTTGACAATAACACACATGCAATGCCATTGGTTAATCCATGTGTGGTTTGTGGAAAGAACACACATGCAATGACTCTAGTGGGTCCATATGTGGTTTGCGAAAAGAACACACATGAAATGACTCTAGTGGATCCATATGTGGTTTGTGGAAATAACACACATGCAATAACCACTAGTTGATCCATATGTGGTTTGTGGAAAGAACACACATGCAATGACACTGGTGGATCCATATGTGGTTCATGATAGGAATACACATGCAATGACATTGGTTGATCCAGATGTGGTTTGTGACAATAGCACACATGTAATGCCATTGGTTAATCCATGTGTGGTTTGTGGAAAGAACACACATGCAATGACTCAAGTGGGTCCATATGTAGTTCATGACAGGAACACACATTTAATGACTCTGGTTGATCCATGTGTGGTTTGTAGAAAGAACACAGATGCAATGAACACTAGTGGATCCATGTGTGGTTCATGATAGGAACACACATGCAATAACATTGGTTGATCCATATGTGGTTTGTGACAATAACACACATGCAATGCCATTGGTTAATCCATGTGTGGTTTGTGGAAAGAACACACATGCAATGACTCTAGTGGGTCCATATGTGGTTCATGACAGGAACACACATGCAATGACTCTAGTGGATCCATATGTGGTTGTGACAATAACACAAATGAAATGCCATTGGTTAATCCATGTGTGGTTGTGGAAAGAACACACATGCAATGACTCAAGTGGGTCCCTATGTGGTTTGTGGAAAGAACGCACATGCAATGACTTTGGTTGATCAATGTGTGGTTTCTGGAAAGAACACACATCCAATGAAATTGGTGTATCCATGTGTGGTTTGTGGAAAAAAACACATGCAATGACTCTGGTGGATCCATATCTGGTTTGTGACAGGAACACACATGCAATGAGACTTGTTGATCCATATGTGGGTTGTTAAAAGAACACACATTTAATGACTCTAGTGATGGTTTTAGTATAAGAACACACATGCAATGACTCTAGTGGGTCCATATGTGGTTTGTGAAAAGAACATACATGCAATGACTCTGGTGGATCCATATGTGGTTTGTGGAAAGAACACACATGCAATAACCACTGGTTGATCCATATGTGATTTGTGGAAGGAACACACATGCAATGACACTGGTTGATCCATATGTGGTTTGTGGAAAGCACACACATGCAATGACTCTAGTGGATCGATATGTGGTTTGTGGAAAGAACACACATTTAATGACTCTAGTGCTGGTTTTAGTACAAGAACACACATGCAATGATTCTAGTGGGTCCATATGTGGTTTGTGAAAAGAACACACATGCAATAACTCTAGTGGATCCATATGTGGTTTGTGGAAAGCACACACATGGAATGACTCTAGTGGATCCATATGTGGTTTGTGGAAAGAACACATATGCAATGAACACTGGTGGATCCATATGTTGTTCATGACAGGAAACACACATGCAATGACATTGGTTTATCCATATGTGGTTTTTGACAATAACACACATGCAATGCCATTGGTTAATCCATGTGTGGTTTGTGGAAAGAACACACATGCAATGACTCTAGTGGGTCCATATGTGGTTTGTGAAAAGAACACACATGCAATGACTCTAGTGGATCCATATGTGGTTTGTGGAAATAACACACATGCAATAACCACTGGTTGATCCATATGTGGTTTGTGGAAAGAACACACATGCAATGACACTGGTGGATCCATATGTGGTTTGTGGAAAGATCACACATGCAATGAACACTGGTGGATCCATATGTGGTTCATGATAGGAACACACATGCAATGACATTGGTTCATCCATCTGTGGTTTGTGACAATAGCACACATGTAATGCCATTGGTTAATCCATGTGTGGTTTGTGGAAAGAACACACATGCAATGACTCAAGTGGGTCCATATGTAGTTCATGACAGGAACACACATTTAATGACTCTGGTTGATCCATGTGTGGTTTGTAGAAAGAACACAGATGCAATGAACACTGGTGGATCCATGTGTGGTTCATGATAGGAACACACATGCAATGACATTGGTTGATCCATATGTGGTTTGTGACAATAGCACACATGTAATGCCATTGGTTAATCCATGTGTGGTTTGTGGAAAGAACACACATGCAATGACTCAAGTGGGTCCATATGTAGTTCATGACAGGAACACACATTTAATGACTCTGGTTGATCCATGTGTGGTTTGTAGAAAGAACACAGATGCAATGAACACTGGTGGATCCATGTGTGGATCATGATAGGAACACACATGCAATGACATTGGTTGATCCATATGTGGTTTGTGACAATAACACACATGCAATGAAACTGGTTGATCCATGTGTGGTTGTGGAAAGAACACACATGCAATGACTCAAGTGGGTCCCTATGTGGTTTGTGAAAAGAACACACATGCAATGACTTTGGTTGATCAATGTGTGGTTTGTGGAAAGAACACACATCTAATGAAATTGGTGGATCCATGTGTGGTTTGTGGAAAAAAACACATGCAAGGACTCTGGTGGATCCATATGTGGTTTGTGACAGGAACACACATGCAATGAGACTTGTTGATCCATATGTGGGTTGTTAAAAGAACACACATTTAAGGACTCTAGTGCTGGTTTTAGTATAAGAACACACATGCAATGACTCTAGTGGGTCCATATGTGGTTTGTGAAAAGAACATACATGCAATGACTCTGGTGGATCCATATGTGGTTTGTGGAAAGAACACACATGCAATAACCACTGGTTGATCCATATGTGATTTGTGGAAAGAACACACATGCAATGGCACTGGTTGATCCATATGTGGTTTGTGGAAAGCACAGACATGCAATGACTCTAGTGGATCGATATGTGGTTTGTGGAAACAATACACATTTAATGACTATAGTGCTGGTTTTAGTACAAGAACACACATGCAATGACTCTAGTGGGTCCATATGTGGTTTGTGAAAAGAACACACATGCAATAACTCTAGTGGATCCATATGTGGTTTGTGCAAAGCACACACATGGAATGACTCTAGTGGATCCATATGTGGTTTGTGGAAAGAACACATATGCAATGAACACTGGTGGATCCATATGTGGTTCATGACAGGAACACACATGCAATGACATTGGTTTATCCATATGTGGTTTTTGACAATAACACCCATGCAATGCCATTGGTTAATCCATGTGTGGTTTGTGTAAAGAACACACATGCAATGACTCTAGTGGGTCCATATGTGGTTTGTGAAAAGAACACACATGCAATGACTCTAGTGGATCCATATGTGGTTTGTGGAAATAACACACATGCAATAACCACTGGTTGATCCATATGTGGTTTGTGGATAGAACACACATGCAATGACACTGGTGGATCCATATGTGGTTTGTGGAAAGAGCACACATGAAATGAACACTGGTGGATCCATATGTGGTTCATGATAGGAACACACATGCAATGACATTGGTTGATCCATCTGTGGTTTGTGACAATAGCACACATGTAATGCCATAGGTTAATCCATGTGTGGTTTGTGGAAAGAACACACATGCAATGACTCAAGTGGGTCCATATGTAGTTCATGACAGGAACACACATTTAATGACTCTGGTTGATCCATGTGTGGTTTGTAGAAAGAACACAGATGCATTAAACACTGGTGGATCCATGTGTGGTTCATGATAGGAACACACATGCAATGACAGTGGTTGATCCATATGTGCTTTGTGACAATAACACACATGCAATGACACTGGTTGATCCATGTGTGGTTGTGGAAAGAACACACATGCAATGACTCAAGTGGGTCCCTATGTGGTTTGTGAAAAGCACGCACATGCAATGACTTTGGTTGATCAATGTGTGGTTTGTGGAAAGAACACACATCCAATGAAATTGGTGGATCCATGTGTGGTTTGTGGAAAAAAAAAACACATGCAACGACTCTGGTGGATCCATATGTGGTTTGTGACAGGAACACACATGCAATGAGACTTGTTGATCCATATGTGGGTTGTTAAAAGAACACACATTTAATGACTCTAGTGCTGGTTTTAGTATAAGAACACACATGCAATGACTCTAGTGGGTCCATATGTGGTTTGTGAAAAGAACATACATGCAATGACTCTGGTGGATCCATATGTGCATTGTGGAAAGAACACACATGCAATAACCACTGGTTGATCCATATGTGATTTGTGGAAAGAACACACATGCAATGACACTGGTTGATCCATATGTGGTTTGTGGAAAGCACACACATGCAATGACTCTAGTGGATCGATATGTGGTTTGTGGAAAGAACACACATTTAATGACTCTAGTGCTGGTTTTAGTACAAGAACACACATGCAATGACTCTAGTGGGTCCATATGTGGTTTGTGAAAAGAACACACATGCAATAACTCTAGTGGATCCATATGTGGTTTGTGGAAAGAACACACATGCAATAACCACTGGTTGATCCATATGTGGTTTGTGGAAAGAACACACATGCAATGACACTGGTTGATCCATATGTGGTTTGTGGAAAGCACACACATGCAATGACTCTAGTGGATCCATATGTGGTTTGTGGAAAGAACACACATGCAATTAACACTGGTGGATCCATGTGTGGTTCATGACAGGAACACACGTGTAATGACATTGGTTGATCCATATGTGGTTTGTGACAATAACACACATGCAATGAAACTGGTTTATCCACGTGTGGTAGTGGAAAGAACACACATGCAATGACTCAAGTGGGTCCTAGTGTGGTTTGTGAAAAGAACACACATGCAATGACTCTGGTTGATCAATGTGTGGTTTGTGGAAAGAACACACA
The DNA here is from genome assembly GCA_023614405.1 of Avena insularis. Lineage (NCBI taxonomy): Eukaryota > Viridiplantae > Streptophyta > Magnoliopsida > Poales > Poaceae > Avena > Avena insularis. Next base: position 210,837,786 of record CM042696.1, on the reverse strand, counting down.
TCCAATGACACTGGTTGATCCATGTGTGGTTTGTGGAAAATAACACACATGCAATGACTCTGGTGGATCCATGTGTGGTTTGTGACAGGAACACACATGCAATGGCACTTGTGGATCCATATGTGGGTTGTTAGAGGAACACACATTTAATGACTCTAGTGCTGGTTTTAGTATAAGAACACACATGCAATGACTCTAGTGGATCCATATGTGGTTTGTGAAAAGAACATACATGCAATGACTCTAATGGATCCATATGTGGTTTGTGGAAAGAACACACATGCCATAACCACTGGTTGATCCATATGTGGTTTGTGGAAAGAACACACATGCAATGGCTCTGGTTGATCCATGTGTGGTTTGTGGAAAGAAGATAGATGCAATGACGTTGGTGGATCCATGTGTGGTTTGTGAAAAGAACACACATGCAATGACTCTGGTGGATCCATATGTGGTTTGTGACAGGAACACACATGCAATGACACTGGTGGATGCATATGTGGGTTGTTAAAAGAACACACATTTAATGACTCTAGTGCTGGTTTTAGTATAAGAACACACATGCAATGACTCTAGTGGGTCCATATGTGGTTTGTGAAAAGAACATACATGCAATGACTCTGGTGGATCCATATGTGCATTGTGGAAAGAACACACATGCAATAACCACTGGTTGATCCATATGTGATTTGTGGAAAGAACACACATGCAATGACACTGGTTGATCCATATGTGGTTTGTGGAAAGCACACACATGCAATGACTCTAGTGGATCGATATGTGGTTTGTGGAAAGAACACACATTTAATGACTCTAGTGCTGGTTTTAGTACAAGAACACACATGCAATGACTCTAGTGGGTCCATATGTGGTTTGTGAAAAGAACAGACATGCAATAACTCTAGTGGATCCATATGTGGTTTGTGGAAAGAACACACATGCAATAACCATTGGTTGATCCATATGTGGTTTGTGGAAAGAACACACATGCAATGACACTGGTTGATCCATACGTGGTTTGTGGAAAGCACACACATGCAATGACTCTAGTGGATCCATATGTGGTTTGTGGAAAGAACACACATGCAATGAACACTGGTGGATCCATGTGTGGTTCATGACAGGAACACACGTGTAATGACATTGGTTGATCCATATGTGGTTTGTGACAATAACACACATGCAATGAAACTGGTTTATCCACGTGTGGTAGTGGAAAGAACACACATGCAATGACTCAAGTGGGTCCTACTGTGGTTTGTGAAAAGAACACACATGCAATGACTCTGGTTGATCAATGTGTGGTTTCTGGAAAGAACACACATCCATGACATTGGTGGATCCATGTGTGGTTTGTGGAAAAGAACACACATGCAATGACTCTGGTGGATCCATGTGTGGTTTGTGACAGGAACACACATGTGGGTTGTTAGAGGAACACACATTTAATGACTCTAGTGCTGGTTTTAGTATAAGAACACACATGCAATGACTCTAGTGGGTCCATATGTGGTTTGTGAAAAGAACATACATGCAATGACTCTAATGGATCCATATGTGGTTTGTGGAAAGAACACACATGCCATAACCACTGGTTGATCCATATGTGGTTTGTGGAAAGAACACACATTTAATGACTCTAGTGCTGGTTTTAGTATAAGAACACACATGCAATGACTCTAGTGGGTCCATATGTGGTTTGTGAAAAGAACACACGTGCAATGACTCTAGTGGATCCATATGTGGTTTGTGAAAAGAACACACATGCAATAACCATTGGTTGATCCATATGTGGTTTGTGGAAAGAACACACATGCAATGAACATTGGTGGATCCATATGTGGTTCATGCACATGCACGGACATTGGTTGATCCATATGTGGTTTGTGACAATAACCAGATGCAATGCCATTGGTTTATCCATGTGTGGTTTGTGGTAAGAACACACATGCAATGACACTGGTTGATCCATATGTGGTTTGTGGAAAGAACACACATGCAATGACTCTGGTGGATCCATGTGTGGTTTGTGGAAAGAACACACTTGCAATGAACACTGGTGGATCCATATGTGGTTCATGATAGGAACACACATGCAATGATATTGCTGGATCCATATGTGGTTTGTGGAAAGAACACACGTGCAATGAACACTGGTGGATCCATATGTGGTCCATGAGAGGAACACACATGCAATGACATTGGTTGATCCATATGTGGTTTGTGGCAATAACACACATGCAATGCCATTGGTTAATCCATGTGTGGTTTGTGGAAATAACACACATGCAATGACTCAAGTGGGTCCATATGTGGTTCATCAACACATGCAATGACTCTGGTTGATCCATGTGTGGTTTGTGGAAAGAACACACATGCAATGAACACTGGTGGATCCATATGTGGTTCATGACAGGAACACACATGCAGTGACATTGGTTGATCGATATGTGGTTTGTGACAATAACACACATGCAATGCCACTTGTTGATCCATGTGTGGTTGTGGAAATAACACACATGCAATGACTCAAGTGGGTCCATGTGTAGTTGTTGAAAAGAACACACATCCAATGACTATAGTGGATCCATATGTGGTTTATGGAAAGAACACACATGCAATAACCACTGATTGATCCATATGTGGTTTGTGGAAAGAACACACATGCAATGACACTGGTGGATCCATAATGTGGTTTGTGACAATAACACACATGCAATGACACTGGTTTATCCATGTGTGGTTGTGGAAAGAACACACATGCAATGACTCAAGTGGGTCCCTGTGTGGTTTGTGAAAATAACACACATGCAATGACTCTGGGGTATCAATGTGTGGTTTGTGGAAAGAACACACATCCAATGATATTGGTGGATCCATGTGTGGTTTGTGGAAAAGAACACACATGCAATGACTCTGGTGGATCCATATGTGCTTTGTGACAGGAACACACATGCAATGGCACTTGTGGATCCATATGTGGGTTGTTAAAAGAACACACATTTAATGACTCTAGTGCTGATTTTAGTATAAGAACACACATGCAATGACTCTAGTGGGTCCATATGTGGTTTGTGAAAAGAACACACATGCAATGACTCTAGTGGATCCATATGTTGTTTGTGGAAAGAACACACATGCAATGAGCACTGGTTGATCTATGTGTGGTTCATGATAGGAACACACATGCAATGACATTGGTTGATCCATATGTGGTTTGTGACAATAACACACATGAAATGCCATTGATTAATCCATGTGTGGTTTGTGGAAAGAACACACATGCAATGACTCAAGTGGGTCCATATGTGGTTTGTGAAAAGAACAAACATGGAATGACTCTAGTGGATCCATATGTGGTTTGTGGAAAGAACACACATGCAATAACCACTGGTTGATCTATATATGGTTTGTGGAAAGAACCCACATGCAATGAACACTGGTGGATCCATATGTGGTTCATGAGAGGAACACACATGCAAGGACATTGGTAGATCCATATGTGGTTTGTGACAACAACACACATGCAATGACTCTGGTTGATCAATGTGTGGTTTGTGGAAAGAACACACATCCAATGACATTGGTGGATCCATGTGTGGTTTGTGGAAAGAACACACATGCAATGAACACTGGTGGATCCATATGTGGTTCATGACAGGAACACACATGCAATGACATTGGTTGATCCATATGTGCTTTTTGACAATAACACACATGCAATGCCATTGGTTAATCCATGTATGGTTTGCGGAAAGAACACACATGCAATGACTCAAGTGGGTCCATATGTGGTACATGACAGGAACACACATTCAATGACTCTGGTTGATCCATGTGTGGTTTGTAGAAAGAACACACATGCAATGAACACTGGTGGATCCATGTGTTGTTGATGACAGGAACACACATGTAATGACATTGGTTGATCCATATGTGGTTTGTGACAATAACACACATGCAATGGCACTTGTTTATCCGTGTGTGGTTGTGGAAAGAACACACATGCAATGACTCAAGTGGGTCCCTATGTGGTTTGTGAAAAGAACACACATGCAATGACTCTGGTTGATCAATGTGCAGTTTGTGGAAAGAACACACATCCAATGACATTGGTGGATCCATGTGTGGTTTGTGGAAAAGAACACACATGCAATGACTCTGGTGGATCCATATGTGGTTTGTGACAGGAACACACATGCAATGGCACTTGTGGATCCATATGTGGGTTGTTAAAAGAACACACATTTAATGACTCTAGTGCTGGTTTTAGTATAAGAACACACATGCAATGACTCTAGTGGGTCCATATGTGGTTTGTGAAAAGAACATACATGCAATGACTCTAATGGATCCATATGTGGTTTGTGGAAAGAACACACATACAATAACCACTGGTTGATCCATATGTGGTTTGTGGAAAGAACACACATTTAATGACTCTAGTGTTGGTTTTAGTATAAGAACACACATGCAATGACTCTAGTGGATCCATATGTGGTTTGTGGAAAGAACACACATGCAATAACCACTGGTTGATCTATATGTGGTTTGAGGAAAGAACACACATGCAATGAACATTGGTGGATCCATATGTGGTTCATGCACATGCAAGGACATTGGTTGATGCATATGTGGTTTGTGACAATAACACAGATGCAATGCCATTGGTTAATCCATATGTGGGTTGTGACAGGAACACACATGCAATGACACTGGTGGATCCATATGTGGGTTGTTAAAAGAACACACATTTAATGACTCTGGTGGATCCATATGTGGTTTGTGACAGGAACACACATGCAATGACACTGGTGGATCCATATGTGGGTTGTTAAAAGAACACACATTTAATGACTCTAGTGCTGGTTTTAGTATAAGAACACACATGCAATGACTCTAGTGGGTCCATATGTGGTTTGTGAAAAGAACACACATGCAATGACTCCAGTGGATCCATATGAGTTTTGTGGAAAGAACACACATGCAATAACCACTAGTTGATCCATATGTGGTTTGTGGTAAGAACACACATGCAATGACACTGGTTGATCCATATGTGGTTTGTGGATAGAACACACATGCAATGACTCTGGTTGATCCATCTGTGGTTTGTGGAAAGAACACACATGCAATGAACACTGGTGGATCCATATGTGGTTCATGATAGGAAAACACATGCAATGATATTGGTGGATCCATATGTGGTTTGTGGAAAGAACACACATGCAATGAACACTGGTGGATCCATATGTGGTCCATGACAGGAACACAAATGCAATGACATTGGTTGATCCATATGTGGTTTGTGACAATAACACACATGCAATGCCATTGGATAATTCATGTGTGGTTTATGGAAATAACACACATGCAATGACTCAAGTGGGTCCATATGTGGTTCATGACAGGAACACACATGCAATGACTCTAGTTGATCCATGTGTGGTTTGTGGAAAGAACACACATGCAATGAACACTGGTGGATCAATATGTGGTTCATGATAGGAACACACATGCAATGACATTGGTTGATACATATGTGGTTTCTGAAAATAACACACATGAAATGCCACTGGTCGATCCATGTGTGGTTGTGGAAAGAACACACATGCAATGACTCAAGTGGGTCTATGTGTGGTTTGTGAAAAGAACACACATGCAATGACTCTGGTTGATCCATGTGTGGTTTGTGGAAAGAACATAGATGCAATGAATTTGGTGGATCCATGTGTGGTTTGTGAAAAGAACACAGATGCAATGACTATAGTGGATCCATATGTGGTTTGTGGAAATAACACACATGCAATAACCACTGATTGATCCATATGTGGTTTGTGGAAAGAACACACATGCAATGACACTGGTGGATCCATATGTGGTTTGTGACAATAACACACATGCAATGACACTGGTTTATCCATGTGTGGTTGTGGAAAGAACACACATGCAATGACTCAAGTAGGTCCCTGTGTGGTTTGTGAAAAGAACACACAAGCAATGACTCTGGTTGATCAATCTGTGGTTTCTGGAAAGAACACACATCCAATGAAATTGGTGGATCCATGTGTGGTTTGTGGAAAAGAACACACATGCAATGACTCTGGTGGATCTATATGTGGTTTGTGACAGGAACACACATGCAATGGCACTTGTGGATCCATATGTGGGTTGTTAAAAGAACACACATTTAATGACTCTAGTGGTGGTTTTAGTATAAGAACACACATGTAATGACTCTAGTGGGTCCATATGTGGTTTTTGAAAAGAACATACATGCAATGACTCTAATGGATCCATATGTGGTTTTTGGAAAGAACACACATTCAATAACCACTGGTTGATCCATATGTGTTTTGTGGAAAGAACACACATTTAATGACTCTAGTGCTGGTTTTAGTATAAGAACACACATGCAATGACTCTAGTGGATCCATATGTGGTTTGTGAAAAGAACACACATGCAATGACTCTAGTGGATTCATATGTGGTTTGTGGAAAGAACACACATGCAATAACCATTGGTTGATCCATATGTGGTTTGTGGAAAGAACACACATGCAATGAACTTTGGTGGATCCATATGTGGTTCATGCACATGCAAGGAGATTGGTTGATCCATATGTGGTTTGTGACAAAAACACAGATGCAATGCCATTGGTTTATCCATGTGTGGTTTGTGGTAAGAACACACATGCAATGACACTGGTTGATCCATATGTGGTTTGTGGAAAGAACACACATGCTATGCCTCTGGTGGATCCATGTGTGGTTTGTGGAAAGAACACACATGCAATGAACACTGGTGGATCCATATGTGGTTCATGATAGGAACACACATGCAATGATATTGGTGGATCCATATGTGGTTTGTGGAAAGAATACACATGCAATGAACACTGGTGGATCTATATGTGGTCCATGACAGGAACACACATGCAATGACATTGGTGTGGTTTGTGACAATAACACACATGCAATGCCATTGGTTAGTCCATGTGTGATTTGTGGAAATAACACACATGCAATGACTCAAGTGGGTCCATATGTGGTTCATGACAGGAACACACATGCAATGACTCTGGTTGATCCATGTGTGGTTTGTGGAAAGAACACACATGCAATGAACACTGGTGGATCCATTTGTGGTTCATGACAGGAACACACATGCAGTGACATTGGTTGATCCATATGTGGTTTGTGACAATAACACACATGCAATGCCACTGGTTGATCCATGTGTGGTTGTGGAAAGAACACACATGCAATGACTCAAGTGGGTCCATGTGTGGTTTGTGAAAAGAACACACATGCAATGACTATAGTGGATCCATATGTGGTTTATGGAAAGAACACACATGCAATAACCACTGATTGATCCATATGTGGTTTGTGGAAAGAACACACATGCAATGACACTGGTGGATCCATAATGTGGTTTGTGACAATAACACACATGCAATGACACTGGTTTATCCATGTGTGGTTGTGGAAAGAACACACATGCAATGACTCAAGTTGGTCCCTGTGTGGTTTGTGAAACTAACACACATGCAATGACTCTGGTTGATCAATGTGTGGTTTGTGGAAAGAACACACATCCAATGACATTGGTGTATCCCTGTGTGGTTTGTGGAAAAGAACACACATGCAATGACTCTGGTGGATCCATATGTGCTTTGTGACAGGAACACACATGCAATGGCACTTGTGGATCCATATGTGGGTTGTTAAAAGAACACACATTTAATGACTCTAGTGCTGATTTTAGTATAAGAACACACATGCAATGACTATAGTGGGTCCATATATGGTTTGTGAAAAGAACACACATGCAATGACTCTAGTGGATCCATATGTGGTTTGTGGAAAGAACACACATGCAATGACCACTGGTTGATCCATGTGTGGTTCATGACAGGAACACACATGCAATGACATTGGTTGATCCATATGTGGTTTGTGACAATAACACACATGCAATGCCATTGGTTAATCCATGTGTGGTTTGTGGAAAGAACACAGATGCAATGACTCAATTGGGTCCATATGTGGTTTGTGAAAAGAACACACATGGAATGACTCTAGTGGATCCATATGTGGTTTGTGGAAATAACACACATGCAATAACCACTGGTTGATCTATATGTGGTTAGTGGAAAGAACACACATGCAATGAACACTGGTGGATCCATATGTGCTTCATGAGAGGAACACACATGCAATGACATTGGTTGATCCATATGTGCTTTTTTACAATAACACACATGCAATGCCATTGGTTAATCCATGTATGGTTTGCGGAACGAACACACATGCAATGACTCAAGTGGGTCCATATGTGGTTCATGGCAGGAACACACATTCAATGACTCTGGTTGATCCATGTGTGGTTTGTAGAAAGAACACACATGCAATGAACACCGGTGGATCCATGTGTTGTTGATGACAGGAACACACATGTAATGACATTGGTTGATCCATATGTGGTTTGTGACAATAACACACATGCAATGACACTGGTTTATCCATGTGTGGTTGTGGAAAGAACACACATGCAATGACTCAAGTAGGTCCCTGTGTGGTTTGTGAAAAGAACACACATGCAATGACTCTAGTTGATCAATCTGTGGTTTCTGGAAAGAACACACATCCAATGAAATTGGTGGATCCATGTGTGGTTTGTGGAAAAGAACACACATGCAATGACTCTGGTGGATCTATATGTGGTTTGTGACAGGAACACACATGCAATGGCACTTGTGGATCCATATGTGGGTTGTTAAAAGAACACACATTTAATGACTCTAGTGTTGGTTTTAGTATAAGAACACACATGAAATGACTCTAGTGGGTCCATATGTGGTTTTTGAAAAGAACATACATGCAATGACTCTAATGGATCCATATGTGGTTTTTGGAAAGAACACACATTCAATAACCACTGGTTGATCCATATGTGTTTTGTGGAAAGAACACACATTTAATGACTCTAGTGCTGGTTTTAGTATAAGAACACACATGCAATGACTCTAGTGGATCCATATGTGGTTTGTGAAAAGAACACACATGCAATGACTCTAGTGGATTCATATGTGGTTTGTGGAAAGAACACACATGCAATAACCATTGGTTGATCCATATGTGGTTTGTGGAAAGAACACACATGCAATGAACTTTGGTGGATCCATATGTGGTTCATGCACATGCAAGGAGATTGGTTGATCCATATGTGGTTTGTGACAATAACACAGATGCAATGCCATTGGTTTATCCATGTGTGGTTTGTGGTAAGAACACACATGCAATGACACTGGTTGATCCATATGTGGTTTGTGGAAAGAACACACATGCTATGCCTCTGGTGGATCCATGTGTGGTTTGTGGAAAGAACACACATGCAATGAACACTGGTGGATCCATATGTGGTCCATGACAGGAACACACATGCAATGACATTGGTGTGGTTTGTGAAAATAACACACATGCAATGCCATTGGTTAGTCCATGTGTGATTTGTGGAAATAACACACATGCAATGACTCAAGTGGGTCCATATGTGGTTCATGACAGGAACACACATTCAATGACTCTGGTTGATCCATGTGTGGTTTGTGGAAAGAACACACATGCAATGAACTTTGGTGGATCCATATGTGGTTCATGCACATGAAAGGAGATTGGTTGATCCATATGTGGTTTGTGACAATAACACAGATGCAATGCCATTGGTTTATCCATGTGTGGTTTGTGGTAAGAACACACATGCAATGACACTGGTTGATCCATATGTGGTTTGTGGAAAGAACACACATGCTATGCCTCTGGTGGATCCATGTGTGGTTTGTGGAAAGAACACACATGCAATGAACACTGGTGGATCCATATGTGGTTCATGATAGGAACACACATGCAATGATATTGGTGGATCCATATGTGGTTTGTGGAAAGAATACACATGCAATGAACACTGGTGGATCCATATGTGGTCCATGACAGGAACACACATGCAATGACATTGGTGTGGTTTGTGAAAATAACACACATGCAATGCCATTGGTTAGTCCATGTGTGATTTGTGGAAATAACACACATGCAATGACTCAAGTGGGTCCATATGTGGTTCATGACAGGAACACACATTCAATGACTCTGGTTGATCCATGTGTGGTTTGTGGAAAGAACACACATGCAATGAACACTGGTGGATCCATTTGTGGTTCATGACAGGAACACACATGCAGTGACATTGGTTGATCCATATGTGGTTTGTGACAATAACACACATGCAATGCCACTGGTTGATCCATGTGTGGTTGTGGAAAGAACACACATGCAATGACTTAAGTGGGTCCATGTGTGGTTTGTGAAAAGAACACACATGCAATGACTATAGTGGATCCATATGTGGTTTATGGAAAGAACACACATGCAATAACCACTGATTGATCCATATGTGGTTTGTGGAAAGAACACACATGCAATGACACTGGTGGATCCATAATGTGGTTTGTGACAATAACACACATGCAATGACACTGGTTTATCCATGTGTGGTTGTGGAAAGAACACACATGCAATGACTCAAGTTGGTCCCTCTGTGGTTTGTGAAAATAACACACATGCAATGACTCTGGTTGATCAATGTGTGGTTTGTGGAAAGAACACACATCCAATGACATTGGTGTATCCCTGTGTGGTTTGTGGAAAAGAACACACATGCAATGACTCTGGTGGATCCATATGTGCTTTGTGACAGGAACACACATGCAATGGCACTTGTGGATCCATATGTGGGTTGTTAAAAGAACACACATTTAATGACTCTAGTGCTGATTTTAGTATAAGAACACACATACAATGACTATAGTGGGTCCATATGTGGTTTGTGAAAAGAACACACATGCAATGACTCTAGTGGATCCATATGTGGTTTGTGGAAAGAACACACATGCAATGACCACTGGTTGATCCATGTGTGGTTCATGACAGGAACACACATGCAATGACATTGGTTGATCCATATGTGGTTTGTGACAATAACACACATGCAATGCCATTGGTTAATCCATGTGTGGTTTGTGGAAAGAACACAGATGCAATGACTCAATTGGGTCCATATGTGGTTTGTGAAAAGAACACACATGGAATGACTCTAGTGGATCCATATGTGGTTTGTGGAAATAACACACATGCAATAACCACTGGTTGATCTATATGTGGTTTGTGGAAAGAACACACATGCAATGAACACTGGTGGATCCATATGTGCTTCATGAGAGGAACACACATGCAATGACATTGGTTGATCCATATGTGCTTTTTGACAATAACACACATGCAATGCCATTGGTTAATCCATGTATGGTTTGCGGAACGAACACACATGCAATGACTCAAGTGGGTCCATATGTGGTTCATGACAGGAACACACATTCAATGACTCTGGTTGATCCATGTGTGGTTTGTAGAAAGAACACACATGCAATGAACACCGGTGGATCCATGTGTTGTTGATGACAGGAACACACATGTAATGACATTGGTTGATCCATATGTGGTTTGTGACAATAACACACATGCAATGACACTGGTTTATCCATGTGTGGTTGTGGAAAGAACACACATGCAATGACTCAAGTGGGTCCCTATGTGGTTTGTGAAAAGAACACACATGCAATGACTCTGGTTGATCAATGTGCGGTTTGTGGAAAGAACACACATCCAATGATATTGGTGGATCCATGTGTGGTTTGTGGAAAAGAACACACATGCAATGACTCAGGTGGATCCATATGTGGTTTGTGACAGGAACACACATGCAATGACACTTGTGGATCCATATGTGGGTTGTTAAAAGAACACACATTTAATGACTCTAGTGCTGGTTTTAGTATAAGAACACACATGCAATGACTCTAGTGGGTCCATATGTGGTTTGTGAAAAGAACATACATGCAGTGACTCTAATGGATCAACATGTGGTTTGTGGAAAGAACACACATGCAATAACCACTGGTTGATCTATATGTGGTTTGTGGAAAGAACACACATTTAATGACTCTAGTGTTGGTTTTAGTATAAGAACACACGTGCAATGACTCTAGTGGGTCCATATGTGGTTTGTGAAAAGAACACACATGCAATGACTCTAGTGGATCCATATGTGGTTTCTGGAAAGAACACACATGCAATAACCACTGGTTGATCTATATGTGGTTTGTGGAAAGAACACACATGCAATGAACATTGGTGGATCCATATGTGGTTCATGCACATGCAAGGACATTGGTTGATCCATATGTGGTTTGTGACAATAACAAAGATGCAATGCCATTGGTTAATCCATGTGTGGTTTGTGGTAAGAAAACACATGCAATGACACTGGTTAATCCATATGTGGTTTGTGGATAGAACACACATGCAATGACTCTGGTTGATCCATGTGTGGTTTGTGTAAAGAACACACATGCAATGAACACTGGTGGATCCATATGTGGTTCATGATAGGAACACACATGCAATGATATTGGTGGATCCATATGTGGTTTGTGGAAAGAACACACATGCAATGAACACTGGTGGATCCATATGTGGTCCATGACAGGAACACAAATGCAATGACATTGGTTGATCCATATGTGGTTTGTGACAATAACACACATGCAATGCCATTGGTTAATCCATGTGTGGTTTGTGGAAATAACACACATGCAATGACTCAAGTGGGTCCATATGTGGTTCATGACAGGAACACACATGCAATGACTCTAGTTGATCCATATGTGGTTTGTGGAAAGAACACACATGCAATGAACACTGGTGGATCAATATGTGGTTCATGATAGGAACACACATGCAATGACATTGGTTGATACATATGTGGTTTGTGACAATAACACAGATGCAATGCCACTAGTCGATCCATGTGTGGTTGTGGAAAGAACACACATGCAATGACTCAAGTGGGTCCATGTGTGGTTTGTGAAAAGAACACACATGCAATGACTCTGGTTGATCCATGTGTGGTTTGTGGAAAGAACATAGATGCAATGAATTTGGTGGATCCATGTGTGGTTTGTGAAAAGAACACAGATGCAATGACTATAGTGGATCCATATGTGGTTTGTGGAAAGAACACACATGCAATAACCACTGATTGATCCATATGTGGTTTGTGGAAAGAACACACATGCAATAAACCCTAATTGATCCATATGTGGTTTGTGGAAAGAACACACATGCAATGACACTGGTTTATCCATGTGTGGTTGTGGAAAGAACACACATGCAATGACTCAAGTAGGTCCCTGTGTGGTTTGTGAAAAGAACACACATGCAATGACTCTGGTTGATCAATGTGTGGTTTGTGGAAAGAACACACATCCAATGAAATTGGTGGATCCATGTGTGGTTTGTGGAAAATAACACACATGCAATGACTCTGGTGGATCTATATGTGGTTTGTGACAGGAACACACATGCAATGGCACTTGTGGATCCATATGTGGGTTGTTAAAAGAACACACATTTAATGACTCTAGTGTTGGTTTTAGTATAAGAACACACATGAAATGACTCTACTGGGTCCATATGTGGTTTGTGAAAAGAACATACATGCAATGACTCTAATGGATCCATATGTGGTTTTTGGAAAGAACACACATTCAATAACCACTGGTTGATCCATATGTGTTTTGTGGAAAGAACACACATTTAATGACTCTAGTGCTGGTTTTAGTATAAGAACACACATGCAATGACTCTAGTGGATCCATATGTGGTTTGTGAAAAGAACACACATGCAATGACTCTAGTGGATCCATATGTGGTTTGTGGAATGAACACACATGCAATAACCATTGGTTGATCCATATGTGGTTTGTGGAAAGAACACAGATGCAATGAACTTTGGTGGATCCATATGTGGTTCATGCACATACAAGGACATTGGTTGATCCATATGTGGTTTGTGACAATAACACAAATGCAATGCCATTGGTTTATCCATGTGTGGTTTGTGGTAAGAACACACATGAAATGACACTGGTTGATCCATATGTGGTTTGTGGAAAGAACACACATGCAATGACTCTGGTGGATCCATGTGTGGTTTGTGGAAAGAACACACATGCAATGAACACTGGTGGATCCATATGTGGTTCATGATAGGAACACACATGCAATGATATTGGTGGATCCATATGTGGTTTGTGGAAAGAATACACATGCAATGAACAGTGGTGGATCCATATGTGGTCCATGACAGGAACACACATGCAATGACATTGGTTGATCCATATGTGGTTTTTGACAATAACACACATGCAATGCCATTGGTTAATCCATGTGTGATTTGTGGAAATAACACACATGCAATGACTCAAGTGGGTCCATATGTGGTTCATGACAGGAACACACATGCAATGACTCTGGTTGATCCATGTGTGGTTTGTGGAAAGAACACACATGCAATGAACACTGGTGGATCCATTTGTGGTTCATGACAGGAACACACATGCAGTGACATTGGTTGATCCATATGTAGTTTGTGACAATAACACACATGCAATGCCACTGGTTGATCCATGTGTGGTTGTGGAAAGAACACACATGCAATGACTCAAGTGGGTCCATGTGTGGTTTGTGAAAAGAACACACATGCAATGACTATAGTGGATCCATATGTGGTTTATGGAAAGAACACACATGCAATAACCACTGATTGATCCAAATGTGGTTTGTGGAAAGAACACACATGCAATGACACTGGTGGATCCATAATGTGGTTTGTGACAATAACACACATGCAATGACACTGGTTTATCCATGTGTGGTTGTGGAAAGAACACACATGCAATGACTCAAGTGGGTCCCTGTGTGGTTTGTGAAAATAAGACACATGCAATGACTCTGGTTGATCAATGTGTGGTTTGTGGAAAGAACACACATCCAATGACATTGGTGGATCCCTGTGTGGTTTCTGGAAAAGAACACACATGCAATGACTCTGGTGGATCCATATGTGCTTTGTGACAGGAACACACATGCAATGGCAATTGTGGATCCATATGTGGGTTGTTAAAAGAACACACATTTAATGACTCTAGTGCTGATTTTAGTATAAGAACACACATGCAATGACTCTAGTGGGTCCATATGTGGTTTGTCAAAAGAACACACATGCAATGACTCTAGTGGATCCATATGTGGTTTGTGGAAAGAACACACATGCAATGACCACTGGTTGATCTATGTGTGGTTCATGACAGGAACACACATGCAATGACATTGGTTGATCCATATGTGGTTTGTGACAATAACACACATGCAATGCCATTGGTTAATCCATGTGTGGTTTGTGGAAAGAACACAGATGCAATGACTCAATTGGGTCCATATGTGGTTTGTGAAAAGAACACACATGGAATGACTCTAGTGGATCCATATGTGGTTTGTGGAAATAACACACATGCAATAACCACTGGTTGATCTATATGTGGTTTGTGGAAAGAACACACATGCAATGAACACTGGTGGATCCATATGTGGTTCATGAGAGGAACACACATGCAATGACATTGGTTGATACATATGTGCTTTTTGACAATAACACACATGCAATGCCATTGGTTAATCCATGTATGGTTTGCGGAAAGAACACACATGCAATGACTCAAGTGGGTCCATATGTGGTTCATGATAGGAACACACATTCAATGACTCTGGTTGATCCATGTGTGGTTTGTAGAAAGAACACACATGCAATGAACACCGGTGGATCCATGTGTTGTTGATGACAGGAACACACATGTAATGACATTGGTTGATCCATATGTGGTTTGTGATAATAACACACATGCAATGACACTGGTTTATCCATGTGTGGTTGTGGAAAGAACACACATGCAATGACTCAAGTGGGTCCCTATGTGGTTTGTGAAAAGAACACACATGCAATGACTCTGGTTGATCAATGTGCGGTTTGTGGGAAGAATACACATCCAATGATATTGGTGGATCCATGTGTGGTTTGTGGAAAAGAACACACATGCAATGACTCAGGTGGATCCATATGTGGTTTGTGACAGGAACACACATGCAATGACACTTGTGGATCCATATGTGGGTTGTTAAAAGAACACACATTTAATGACTCTAGTGCTGGTTTTAGTATAAGAACACACATGCAATGACTCTAGTGGGTCCATATGTAGTTTGTGAAAAGAACATACATGCAGTGACTCTAATGGATCCACATGTGGTTTGTGGAAAGAACACACATGCAATAACCACTGGTTGATCCATATGTGGTTTGTGGAAAGAACACACATTTAATGACTCTAGTGTTGGTTTTAGTATAAGAACACACGTGCAATGACTCTAGTGGGTCCATATGTGGTTTGTGAAAAGAACACACATGCAATGACTCTAGTGGATCCATATGTGGTTTGTGGAAAGAACACACATGCAATAACCACTAGTTGATCTATATGTGGTTTGTGGAAAGAACACACATGCAATGAACATTGGTGGATCCATATGTGGTTCATGCACATGCAAGGACATTGGTTGATCCATATGTGGTTTGTGACAATAACACAGATGCAATGCCATTGGTTAATCCATGTGTGGTTTGTGGTAAGAACACACATGCAATGACACTGGTTGATCCATATGTGGTTTGTGGATAGAACACACATGCAATGACTCTGGTTGATCCATGTGTGGTTTGTGGAAAGAACACACATGCAATGAACACGGGTGGATCCATATGTGGTTCATGATAGGAACACACATGCAATGATATTGGTGGATCCATATGTGGTTTGTGGAAAGAACACACATGCAATGAACACTGGTGGATCCATATGTGGTCCATGACAGGAACACAAATGCAATGACATTGGTTGATCCATATGTGGTTTGTGACAATAACACACATGCAATGCCATTGGTTAATCCATGTGTGGTTTGTGGAAATAACACACATGCAATGACTCAAGTGGGTCCATATGTGGTTCATGACAGGAACACACATGCAATGACTCTAGTTGATCCATGTGTGGTTTGTGGAAAGAACACACATGCAATGAACACTGGTGGATCAATATGTGGTTCATGACAGGAACACACATGCAATGACATTGGTTGATACATATGTGGTTTGTGACAATAACACACATGCAATGCCACTGGTTGATCCATGTGTGGTTGTGGAAAGAACACACATGCAATGACTCAAGTGGGTCCATGTGTGGTTTGTGAAAAGAACACACATGCAATGACTCTGGTTGATCCATGTGTGGTTTGTGGAAAGAACATAGATGCAATGAATTTGGTGGATCCATGTGTGGTTTGTGAAAAGAACACACATGCAATGACTATAGTGGATCCATATGTGGTTTGTGGAAAGAACACACATACTATAACCACTGATTGATCCATATGTGGTTTGTGGAATGAACACACATGCAATGACACTGGTGGATCCATATGTGGTTTGTGACAATAACACACATGCAATGACACTGGTTTATCCATGTGTGGTTGTGGAAAGAACACACATGCAATGACTCAAGTAGGTCCCTGTGTGGTTTGTGAAAAGAACACACATGCAATGACTCTGGTTGATCAATGTGTGGTTTGTGCAAAGAACACACATCCAATGACATTGGTGGATCCATGTGTGGTTTGTGGAAAAGAACACACATGCAATGACTCTGGTGGATCTATATGTGGTTTGTGACAGGAACACACATACAATGGCACTTGTGGATCCATATGTGGGTTGTTAAAAGAACACACATTTAATGACTCTAGTGTTGGTTTTAGTATAAGAACACACATGAAATGACTCTAGTGGGTCCATATGTGGTTTGTGAAAAGAACATACATGCAATGACTCTAATGGATCCATATGTGGTTTTTGGAAAGAACACACATTCAATAACCACTGGTTGATCCATATGTGTTTTGTGGAAAGAACACACATTTAATGA
This sequence comes from Avena insularis, assembly GCA_023614405.1. Taxonomy (NCBI): domain Eukaryota; kingdom Viridiplantae; phylum Streptophyta; class Magnoliopsida; order Poales; family Poaceae; genus Avena; species Avena insularis. Next base: position 210,819,784 of record CM042696.1, on the reverse strand, counting down.
CTCTAGTGCTGGTTTTAGTATAAGAATGCAATGACTCTAGTGGATCCATATGTGGTTTGTGAAAAGAACACACATGCAATGACTCTAGTGGATCCATATGTGGTTTGTGGAAAGAACACACATGCAATAACCATTGGTTGATCCATATGTGGTTTGTGGAAAGAACACACATGCAATGAACATTGGTGGATCCATATGTGGTTCATGCACATGCAAGGACATTGGTTGATCCATATGTGGTTTGTGACAATAACACAGATGCAATGCCATTGGTTTATCCACGTGTGGTTTGTGGAAAGAATACACATGCAATGACACTGGTTGATCCATATGTGGCTTGTGGAAAGAACACACATGCAATAACCACTGATTGATCCATATGTGGTTTGTGGAAAGAACACACATGCAATGACACTGGTGGATCCATAATGTGGTTTGTGACAATAACACACATGCGATGACACTGGTTTATCCATGTGTGGTTGTGGAAAGAACACACATGCAATGACTCAAGTGGGTCCCTGTGTGGTTTGTGAAAATAACACACATGCAATGACTCTGGTTGATCAATGTGTGGTTTGTGGAAAGAACACACATCCAATGACATTGGTGGATCCATGTGTGGTTTGTGGAAAAGAACACACATGCAATGACTCTGGTGGATCCATATGTGCTTTGTGAAAGGAACACACATGCAATGGCACTTGTGGATCCATATGTGGGTTGTTAAAAGAACACACATTTAATGACTCTAGTGCTGATTTTAGTATAAGAACACACATGCAATGACTCTAGTGGGTCCATATGTGGTTTGTGAAAAGAACACACATGCAATGACTCTAGTGGATCCATATGTGGTTTGTGGAAAGAACACACATGCAATGACCACTGGTTGATCCATGTGTGGTTCATGACAGGAACACACATGCAATGACATTGGTTGATCCATATGTGGTTTGTGACAATAACACACATGCAATGCCATTGGTTAATCCATGTGTGGTTTGTGGAAAGAACACACATGCAATGACTCAAGTGGGTCCATATGTGGTTTGTGAAAAGAACACACATGGAATGACTCTAGTGGATCCATATGTGGTTTGTGGAAATAACACACATGCAATAACCACTAGTTGATCTAGATGTGGTTTGTGGAAAGAACACACATGCTATGAACACTGGTGGATCCATATGTGGTTCATGAGAGGAACACACATGCAAGGACATTGGTTGATCCATATGTGGTTTGTGACAATAACACATATACAATGCCATTGGTTAATCCGTGTGTGGTTTGTGGTAAGAATACACATGAAATGACACTGGTTGATCCATATGTGGTTTGTGGAAAGAACACACATGCAATGACTCTGGTGGATCCATGTGTGGTTTGTGGAAAGAACACACATGCAATGAACACTGGTGGATCCATATGTGGTTCATGACAGGAACACACATGCAATGACATTGGTGGATCCATATGTGGTTTGTGGAAAGAACACACATGCAATGAACACTGGTGGATCCATATGTGGTTATGATACATTGCAAATGTATCTATAATTTTTGATGTTCCATGCTTGGTTTTATCCACTTTCTTGTGTTTTGTCCACACTTTGGAGTACTTTTCATATGATTTCTTGAACTAACCTAGTAACAAGAGCCACAGTGCCAGCTGCCTGTTTTCTGCTGTTTTTGGTTCCAAGAAAGTCAGAAAATGAATATTCTCGGAATTGGACAGGACAAAAGCCAAAGTGCCTATTTTCCCAGAAGACTCACAGAGCCAGAATACGAGACGGAGGAGGGCCAGGAACTGGCCACACCACCCCCAGGCGCGGGTTGGGCTTGGCCGCGCCAGGGCATGGTGTGGGCCCCCCAGGCACCCCCTCGGTCTCCCTCTTTGCCTATAAGAAGCCTTATAACCTAAAAACTCCAGGGGGTTCGATGTTTTTCTAGAAGGAGTTCCGCTCCGCCGCCACCACCAGATTCCACGAAACAGCACCAGAAACTCCATTCTAGCACCCTGCCGGGACGGGGAATTGGAGGAGATCATCGCCATCATCATCACCATCACTTCTCCATCGACCATCCATGTTTCCCCCATCTATGAGTGAGTAATCCCCCGCTGTAGGCTATGGGGATGGTAGGGATTGGATGAGATCGTTCATGTAATGGCATCAGATTGTTAGGGCATGGTGCCTAATATCTTTTATTAGTGCTTTATGACTTTGTTGCGACTTGTTGTGCTTAATGCTTGTCAATAGGGCCCGAGTGCCATGATTTCAGATCTGAACATGTTATTGATTCATTATGATAGTATTGTTTTTGGTCTTATCTACAAGTTGTGTACACACGTTGTTGTCCGGAACCAATGGCCCCGAAGTGACAGAAATCGGGATAACCGGAGGGAATGGCTTTGATGTGAGGATGACATGTGTTCATAGAGTGTTAATGCTTTGCTCTGGTGCTCTATTAAAAGGAGCACCTTAATTGCCAGTAGTTCCCTTGAGGCCCCACTGCAAACGGGCTGGCAGGACAAAAGATGTTGTGCAAGTTCTCATTGCGAGCACGTATGACTATATATGGAACACATGCCTAGGATTATCTAGTACTTGGATGCTTTATCTTATTTATCTGCAATTGCCATATGTTCTGATTGCTATGTGAATTGTCTTGTCCATGCAACGCCCGTCCATCCATCCCTATGCCTACCGCACTCGAATCCCACTGTTTACTGCTATTGTTACTGCTGTCTTTACTTTACTACTGCTGCTACTTTGCTATTCCTACTACAAAACTGTTGCTACCGATAAACTGGTGTGAGCAAGATTGTTTTCAGGTGCAGCTGAATTGACAACTCAGTTGTTAAGGCTTATAAATATTCTTTGGCTCCCCTTGTGTCGAATCAATAAATTGGGTTTCACTTCCCTCAAAAATACTGCGATACACCCCCTATACTTGTGGGTCATCAAGACTATTTTCTGGCGCCGTTGCCGGGGAGCATAGCTTTATTTATCAAGTTCACTTGGATTCTCTATTGTTCGCTGCTATCCATCCATCATGGGTAAGTCTCGTGATGGCAAGGTTCCTATTTTACCATCCACTACAAGAAGAGGTACGGTTCTAAACACCTCTGCTGCTCTTGATTCACCGTCTGTTATGAGTAAGTTCCTTACACCACCACATACACATGCTACACACACTGCTACTACTGCTGAATCTGAAACTTCTGATACTTATGATGTTGCTTCTACTGTGCTTGATAAGAGTGGTTCATTAGGTCCTTTCCTAGATGCTACAATTGCTAGAACTATAGATGGAAATACTGAAACTCCTAATGAAGACACTACCACACCTGTCAGTTCACCTGAGTTTAGTGAAAATTATGATATTGAAGATGGTTATGTTGAGATGACCGATGAATTTATTAAAGAATGTAAGAACACCCATGATAGGAGCGCTGCTAAGAGTCTCCTTGAGAGGCGTACTATTAGACCCAAATTATCTCCTGCTGCTAAGTTTGCTGCTTCTCCCATAAACATTATAGATGAAGATTATGATTTCTCTCTCGATCTATCTTACATAGCTATTGTCGAGAAAGAACCTTTTTGTGGGACTAAGAATGAAAGTGCGGTAGCACATATGAATGAACTTTCTACCATGAGTGGCTTGTTTTCTGATGATATTAAGATGCGTACTTACTTTGTTGCTAAGATTTTCCCCTTTTCACTGAAAGGAGAAGCTAAAACTTGGTTTAGTAATTTACCTCCTGGATCTATTGATAGCCCTGAGTGCTTGATTAGTACTTTCCTGCAGAAATATTTTCCTCCAAGTGCTAGACATGCTATTTTGCAGGAACGTTTTGATTTTAAACAGGGAGAAAAAGAGGTATTGCCCGAATCTTGGGCAAGGTTTTGTGCTTTGATTCATGCACAAGATGGAAGTCCATTACCTAAGAATGAGCTTCTTGATATATTTTATAATGGACTAACCAAGGAATCTAGGACATACCTAGATAGTTGTGCTGATTGTGTTTTCAAGAATAGGACTGCAAAGGAAGCTGAGGAATTAATGGCTAAAATAAGTAAGAATTATGAAGATTGGACACCTCCTGAACAAGCTATACCTGAAGTAATTGTACCTGAACCATCTATTCCGGTGCCTATTCCAACATCAAAGAAGAGGGGAGTTATTGAATTAAATGATGAAGTGGTGAAGGAAGCTAAGAAATGTCTTAAGGAGAAGGGAATTAAAGCTGCAGATGTTAAGAATTTACCTCCTATAGAAGAATTATGTAAGCCTATTCCCTAGTCATCCACTATTGAGGCACACTCTCTCCAACACTTTGATGAAGGTGATATCCCTTACTCTAAACCTCCTGATCAATGCTTAGAAGAATTCAATATCTTTATTGTTAAGCAAGATAACTTTAATAAAAGGGTGCAAAATCATCTAATGGAAAACACTAGAGCTATTGTTGAGTTGAAAGATATTGTGGAAAGAACCTCCAATGATGTTAAAATGATTATTAAACACTTTCAAATGGTTAAAACTCAAATAGATCAACTCGTTAAAGTGCAAAATGTCTTGCTACTTAATGCTGCTAAAGAAAAACATGCTTATGAAATTAGAACTAGAAGTGGTGCTGCTACCTAGGATCCTCTATATCCTGAGGGGCATCCCAAAAGAATTGAGCAGGATTCTCAACAAGCTGAAAATAGTGGTTCTACTTGTAAGAAAAGGAAAAAGAAACATAAAACTATTATAGAACCCTCTAAACCTGCTATAGGTCCTAATAGTATATCTATCTCTGATGCTGAAACTGAAAGTGGTAATGAAGAACATGAAGCTCCTAATGAAGAAAAAGTTGAAGAAGAACCTGAAAAGAATACTAAATACACCAAAGAAGATTTTATTGCTAAGAAACATGGTAGTGAAAGAGAACCTTGGATCCAAAAACCTATGCATTTCCCTGATAAGAAACACAAGTCAAAGGAGGATGAACACTATAACAAGTTTTGTGAGTGGATGAAACCTTTATTCCTGCAAATTGCTTTGACTGATGCTATTAAATTGCCTCCTTACTCAAAGTATATGAATGATATTGACTCGAATAAAAGGAAGATCCCTAATGAAGAAATTTCTACTTTGCTTGCTAATTATTCCTTCAATGGTAAGGTTCCTAAGAAACTTGGAGACCTAGGGATTCCAACTATTCCTTGTTCTATTAAGAACAGTTATGTTAGAACTGCTTTGTGTGATTTGGGAGCTGGGGTTAGTGTTATGCCTTTCTCTCTCTATAAGAGGCTTTAACTAGAAAAGTTAATACCAACTGATATATCTTTGCAAATGGCTGATAAATCTACCACTATTCCTGTGGGTATATGTGAGGATGTACCTATTCAAGTGGCTCATAATTGCTTGATATTAACTGATTTTTATGTGCTTGAAATGCCTGAAGATGATAATATGTGTATTATTCTTGGGAGACCTTTTCTTAATACTGCATGAGCTGTTGTTAATTGTAATCAAGGAAAGGTGACCTTCAATGTTAATGACAAGGAACATGCTGTCTATTTCCCCAAGAAGGTTGAAAGAACTTATGGTTTGAATTCAATTGAAAATGTTGAGGGCATTCAAGCTGGAGAAATATATTGTCCCATACCAAGAGAAAAATTTGAAACTATTATGATTGGGACTATTGCTATCAAGGTTGAGGTAACATAATCATTAGTGGAATACAAAGTTTTGTCTCATATGGAATTATTTTGGTAGCAAGACCTGATCAACCTTGTTAACAAAAGGATTTCATTGAACAAAACAATGTTTTCACCATGATTATCCCCGCTTACTTCTATTCTATCCATTTTTAGTTTTTGCTTATGCCTAACTTAAGGCGTTAAAGAAAAGTACTTATTGGGAGATAACCCAAAAGTTTTAGATGAGTCTTGGAAGTTATTATTTCAGTAATAACCGCTCCTTATCCTTTTTATTTGTTTTTTGTGCCAAGAGTAACCTCTAATGAGAGAGAAGTAATGATTGGGAAAGTTGCTGTCCCAAAACAGATTTCTGTGCTTCACCGTAAAAATTCGTGTAAAATCTCTGAACGTCTTTTTGAGGCGTGAATTTTTGTGCTTCTGCCCCAGGTTGTTATATAACGTTCGTTAGTTCAACACTTTTTGATTTGAGCAACAGAAGGTCCTCAAAAAAATTCGTCTTTACCTGCTGGTCTGTTTTGACAGATTTCTACCATTTTCTGCATTTGCTTCTTGTTGGTTCCTTTTTGTGTTCGTTTGGGGAATTTAGCTTTTTTAGGGAAGTGATACAGTAGCTAGTGTTCTAATGGAAGTTTATTTTGTGTTAGAACTGAAACTTAAGACTTATTTATCTTGAGTGCACTAATGTTGCTAATAAAGATTGTGTGAAGTTTTGTATGAAGGAAAAATTTAAGGTGTATGGAAGGAATGAGTAATGAGATGAAGGATGGACTAAAGCTAAAGCTTGGGGATGCCACGCGTGTCACCCCAATAAATATCCAAGAAGTACAAGCGTCAAAGCTTGGGGATGCCTAAGGCATCCCCCTCTTTATCAATAAAAATCCTAGGTTTCTTCCAAACACTTCATTTTTATTGTTTCATATATAGTTGTGTTCTTCTTGGAGCATCTTCTTTTTCGTTTTCGTTTTTGTTTTTATTTTGCATGGTTTTCTGAATAAATTGGTTGGACCTCCTCTTTCATACATTGGTGTTCAAATAGTTTGGTTTGGATTGGAAAAGAGTAGGAAGCTTAAGTGGTAAAGAGAGCTTGTTTTTGACTGTGGCCTATGCTTTGTCATGCCATGCTTGATATTGTTTTGGCTTTATGCTTAGTATTCTTTGTTGTAGCATGACTTGTTATAAACAATTGAGATTGCTTAATGTGCTTTGGAAGAATCATGCGTTGTTTTAGCATATTAAAGCATAGTATTGTGGTATTCTCCTTTGATGCTTTATTTGGGTTGACTTGGCACATGCTCACACCATGTTATGACTATCCCAAGTCACCATAAGCCATTATGATCCTTTCGTTTTCAACTTGTAGTATCACTTTATGCTTTGATCAATGATGTTTTGTCGCTCTGCATGATTATGGCCATTATTGCTCTCTCGTTTGTCGCTCCCTTACTATTGCTAGCCTTCCATTTCACTGAGTATGTTTTACTCATGTTTCCAACTCCCTTAAACCAAAATTTTCCAAAGTGTCCACCATACCCACCTATTAGCATCATTTGCTACTTCTGTTCATATTCAATATGCCTTGTTTTCTTCCGAATAAAATGTTTGCTTGTTATGAGAAAGTTAGTTAGTAAAGCTCTCACGAACTTGATAGCACACTTTATTTTCTTGCAGTTAATAAACCTGAACCATTGCATCCTTCTTTGTTGCGTATATGCTTGCGCTTTATAAGTTGAAGTTGGCAGAGCCATGTATCATGGGGAACGCTTTCAACATTGCATTGGTACTTAGTACCTCGTTGATATCATGTTCTTTTAATTATGGATCCCGATGGTGTGAAATAAAAGTGGAACTTGTAAGATCATGGAGTTTGTATGTATGTTAGAGAAATGCCTGGGCCGCTAGCCTAAGCCATGCCTAATCATGGTGGAAACTTGCAGCATAACCATAATGAGCATTCTATGAAGCATCCTCAATAAAAATCTATGCACATAGTAAATAAAAAGATCGCTGAGATGCTCATTGTCTGCTTGCCTTGTCATTTTGATTATGAGATAGCTCTTGTGTCATGTGCAAGGGGTACCCCATTGGCGGTTCTCTATGATACATATATACTTACGATGACAAGAGCTTGTGACTGAAGTTGAGTAGCATGAGGATCGGTCTTCGTAAGTAAGGGGCATGAGACTTCGATTTATAACTTGTCAAGCATATCCTCTTAGTTGTGTGACTTTAACCTTAACCATTTAAAGATGCTTATGATAGGGGAAATGAGAGCTCAAAGCTAATGAGTACTATACTTTCAGCATTTGGAAGCCTTTCAAACTCTTCAAAACCTGTTCATTTCCTTGTTGAGTCTCCACACATTCTATGAGCACTTTCTTGAGAGCATAGTGGCCATTCTTAGTTCTATGTGCATTATCCCAAGACTTGTTGATTGATGCATACCTTGATATTGCTTGTTTTAAACTATTTGTATCTAGTCACTCTTGTAAACTTTGAAGGTGTCCTATGCATTTATGTTTGCTACTCTATGAGGGACAAGCTGAGTGCCACTATGCTATGTTTTCTTTATGTGAAACAAACAAACGTCTTGCAAAGCATTGTTATTCATGAATCTTTTGTTTGTGCCTTTTCATGTTGCATCATAGTTTCTTTGTCTTATTGCTAGAACTTTGTCTTTCATGTTATGATTGAAGTACTATGATCCTAGCTTTGAATGTTTTACAAGTACTTTGGTCAAGTCTTTGATGGTGCATGTCAACTCAAAATTTATTCTTTCTTTTTATCACTTACCTACTCGAGGACGAGCAGGAGTTAATCTTAGGGATGTTAATACATTGCAAATGTATCTATAATTTTTGATGTTCCATGCTTGGTTTTATCCACTTTCTTGTGTTTTGTCCACACTTTGGAGTACTTTTGCTATGATTTCTTGGACTAACCTATTAACAAGAGCCATAGTGCCAGCTGCCTATTTTCTGCTGTTTTTGGTTCCAAGAAAGTCAGAAAATGAATATTCTCGGAATTGGACGGGACAAAAGCCAAAGTGCCTATTTTTCCAGAAGACTCATGAAGCCAGAATACGAGACGGAGGAGGGCCAGGGCCTGGCCACACCACCCCTAGGCGCGGGCTGGGCTTGGCCACGCCAGGGCATGGTGTGGGCCCCCTAGGCACCCCCTCGGTCTCCCTCTTCGCCTATAAGAAGCCTTCTGACCTAAAAACTCTAGGGGGTTCGACGTTTTTCCAGAAGGAGTTCCACTTCGCCGCCACCACCAGATTCCACGAAACAGCACCAGAAACTCCGTTCTGGCACCCTGCCGGGACGGGGAATTGGAGGAGATCATCGCCATCATCATCACCATCGACCATCCATGTTTCCCCCATCTATGAGTGAGTAATCCCCCGCTGTAGGCTATGGGGATGGTAGGGATTGGATGAGATCGTTCATGTAATGGCATCAGATTGTTAGGGCATGGTGCCTAGTATCTTTTATTAGTGCTTTATGACTTTGTTGCGACTTGTTGTGCTTAATGCTTGTCACTAGGGCCCGAGTGCCATGATTTCAGATATGAACATGTTATTGATTCATTATGATAGTATTTTTTTTGGTATTATCTACAAGTTGTGTACACACGTTGTTGTCCGGAACCAATGGCCCCGAAGTGACAGAAATCGGGATAACCGTAGAGAATGACTTTGATGTGAGGATCACATGTGTTCACGGAGTGTTAATCCTTTGCTCTGGTGCTCTATTAAAAGGAACACCTTAATTTCCAGTATTTCCCTTGAGGCCCCGCTGCAAACGGGCTGGCAGGACAAAATATGTTGTGCAATTTCTCATTGCGAGCACGTATGACTATATATGGAACACATGCCTAGGATTATCTAGTACTTGGATGCTTTATCTTATTTATTGGCAATTGCCCTATGTTCTGATTGCTATGTGAATTATCTTTTCCATGCAACGCCCGTCCATCCATCCCTATGCCTACCGCACTCGAATCCCACTATTTACTACTATTGTTACTGCTGTCTTTACTTTACTACTGCTGCTACTTTGCTATTCCTACTACAAAATTGTTGCTACTGATAAACTGTTGTGAGCAAGATTGGTTCTAGGTCCAGCTGAATTGTCAACTCAGTTGTTAAGGCTTATAAATATTCTTTGGCTCCCCTTGTGTCGAATAAATAAATTGGGTTTCACTTCCCTCGAAAATACTGCGATACACCCCCTATACTTGTGGGTCATCAGGTTCATGACAGGAACACACATGCAATGACATTGGTTGATCCATATGTGGTTTGTGACAGTAACACACATGCAATGCCATTGGTTAATCCATGTGTGGTTTATGGAAAGAACACACATGCAATGACTCAAGTGGGTCCATATGAGGTTCATGACAGGAACACACATCCAATGACTCTAGTTGATCCATGTGTGGTTTGTAGAAAGAACACACATGCAATGAACACTGGTGGATCCATGTGTGGTTCATGACAGGAACACACATGCAATGACATTGGTTCATCCATATGTGGTTTATGACAATAACACACATGCAATGACAATGGTTGATCCATATGTGGTTTGTGGAAAGAACACACATGCAATGAACACTGGTGGATCCATATGTGGTTCATGACAGGAACACACATGCAATGACATTGGTGGATCCATATGTGGTTTGTGGAAAGAACACACATGTAATGAACACTAGTGGATCCAGATGTGGTTCATGACAATAACACACATGCAATGACATTGGTTGATCCATATATGGTTTGTGACAATAACACACATGCAATGCCATTGGTTGATCCATGTGTGGTTGTGGAAAGAACACACATGCAATTACTCAAGTGGGTCCAAGTGTGGTTTGTGAAAAGAACACACATGCAATGACTCTGGTTGATCAATGTGTGGTTTGTGGAAAGAACACACATGCGATGACATTGGTGGATCCATGTGTGGTTTGTGGAAAAGAACACACATGCAATGACTATGGTGGATCCATATGTGGGTTGTTAAAAGAACACACATGTAATGACTCTAGTGGGTCCATATGTGATTTGTGGAAAGAACACACATGCAATAATCACTGGTTGATCCATATGTGGTTTTGGAAAGAACACATATGCAATGACATTGGTTGATCCATATGTGGTTTGTGAAAAGAACACACATGCAATGACTCTAATGCTGGTTTTAGTATAAGAACACACATGCAATGTCTCTAGTGCTAGTTTTAGTATAAGAACACACATGCAATGACTCTAGTGGGTCCATATGTGGTTTGTGAAAAGAACACACATGCAATAACTCTAGTGGATCCATATGTGGTTTGTGGAAAGAACACACATGCAATAACCACTGGTTGATCCATATGTGGATTGTGGAAAGAACACACATGCAATGAGACTGGTTGATCCGTATGTGGTTTGTGGAAAGAACACACATGCAATGACTCAAGTGGATCCATATGTGGTTTGTGGAAAGAACACACATGCAATGCCATTGGTTGATCCATGTGTGGTTTGTGAAAATAATACAGATGCAATGCCATTGGTTGATCCATGTGTGGTTTGTGGAAAGAACACACATGCAATGCCATTGGTCGATGCATGTGGTTTATGGAAAAGAACACACATGCAATAAACACTGGTGGATCCATAAGTGGTCTGTCAAAAGAACACACATGAAGTGAACACTGGTGGATCCATATGTGGTTTGTGAAAAGAACATACATGCAATGCCATTGGTTGATCCATATGTGGTTTGTGAAAAGAACACACATGCAATGACTCTAGTGGATCCATATGTGGTTTGTGGATCGAACACACATGCAATAACCACAGGTTGATCCATATGTGGTTTGTGGAAAGAACAGACATGCAATGACACTGGTGGATCCATATGTGGTTTGTGAAAATAACACACATGCAATGACTCTAGTGCTGGTTTTAGTATAAGAACACACATGCAATGACTCTAGTGGGTCCATATGTGGTTTGTGAAAAGAACACACATGCAATGACTCTGGTGGATCCATATGTGGTTTGTGGAAAAGAACACACATTAAGTGAACACTGGTGGATCCATAAGTGGTTTGTGGAATGAACACACATGAAGTGAACACTGGTGGATCCATATGTGGTTTGTGAAAAGAACACACATGCAATTCCATTGGTTGATCCATATGTGGTTTGTGAAAAGAACACACATGCAATGACTCTAGTGGATCCATATGTGGTTTGTGTAAATAACACACATGCAATGACCACTGGTTGATCCATGTGTGGTTCATGACAGGAACACACATGCAATGACATTGGTTGATCCATATGTGGTTTGTGACAGTAACACACATGCACTGCTATTGGTTAATCCATGTGTGGTTTATGGAAAGAACACACATGCAATGACTCAAGTGGGTCCATATGAGGTTCATGACAGGAACACACATCCAATGACTCTAGTTGATCCATGTGTGGTTTGTAGAAAGAACACACATGCAATGAACACTGGTGGATCCATGTGTGGTTCATGACAGGAACACACATGCAATGACATTGGTTCATCCATATGTGGTTTATGACAATAACACACATGCAATGACAATGGTTGATCCATATGTGGTTTGTGGAAAGAACACACATGCAATGAACACTGGTGGATCCATATGTGGTTCATGACAGGAACACACATGCAATGACATTGGTGGATCCATATGTGGTTTGTGGAAAGAACACACATGTAATGAACACTAGTGGATCCAGATGTGGTTCATGACAATAACACACATGCAATGACATTGGTTGATCCATATATGGTTTGTGACAATAACACACATGCAATGCCATTGGTTGATCCATGTGTGGTTGTGGAAAGAACACACATGCAATTACTCAAGTGGGTCCATGTGTGGTTTGTGAAAATAACACACATGCAATGACTCTGGTTGATCAATGTGTGGTTTGTGGAAAGAACACACATGCGATGACATTGGTGGATCCATGTGTGGTTTGTGGAAAAGAACACACATGCAATGACTATGGTGGATCCATATGTGGGTTGTTAAAAGAACACACATGTAATGACTCTAGTGGGTCCATATGTGATTTGTGGAAAGAACACACATGCAATAATCACTGGTTGATCCATATGTGGTTTTGGAAAGAACACATATGCAATGACATTGGTTGATCCATATGTGGTTTGTGAAAAGAACACACATGCAATGACTCTAATGCTGGTTTTAGTATAAGAACACACATGCAATGTCTCTAGTGCTGGTTTTAGTATAAGAACACACATGCAATGACTCTAGTGGGTCCATATGTGGTTTGTGAAAAGAACACACATGCAATAACTCTAGTGGATCCATATGTGGTTTGTGGAAAGAACACACATGCAATAACCACTGGTTGATCCATATGTGGATTGTGGAAAGAACACACATGCAATGAGACTGGTTGATCCGTATGTGGTTTGTGGAAAGAACACACATGCAATGACTCAAGTGGATCCATATGTGGTTTGTGGAAAGAACACACATGCAATGCCATTGGTTGATCTATGTGTGGTTTGTGAAAATAATACAGATGCAATGCCATTGGTTGATCCATGTGTGGTTTGTGGAAAGAACACACATGCAATGCCATTGGTCGATGCATGTGGTTTATGGAAAAGAACACACATGCAATAAACACTGGTGGATCCATAAGTGGTCTGTCAAAAGAACACACATGAAGTGAACACTGGTGGATCCATATGTGGTTTGTGAAAAGAACATACATGCAATGCCATTGGTTGATCCATATGTGGTTTGTGAAAAGAACACACATGCAATGACTCTAGTGGATCCATATGTGGTTTGTGGATCGAACACACATGCAATAACCACAGGTTGATCCATATGTGGTTTGTGGAAAGAACAGACATGCAATGACACTGGTGGATCCATATGTGGTTTGTGAAAATAACACACATGCAATGACTCTAGTGCTGGTTTTAGTATAAGAACACACGCAATGACTCTAGTGGGTCCATATGTGGTTTGTGAAAAGAACACACATGCAATGACTCTGGTGGATCCATATGTGGTTTGTGGAAAAGAACACACATTAAGTGAACACTGGTGGATCCATAAGTGGTTTGTGGAATGAACACACATGAAGTGAACACTGGTGGATCCATATGTGGTTTGTGAAAAGAACACACATGCAATTCCATTGGTTGATCCATATGTGGTTTGTGAAAAGAACACACATGCAATGACTCTAGTGGATCCATATGTGGTTTGTGTAAATAACACACATGCAATGACCACTGGTTGATCCATGTGTGGTTCATGACAGGAACACACATGCAATGACATTGGTTGATCCATATGTGGTTTGTGACAATAACACACATGCACTGCTATTGGTTAATCCATGTGTGGTTTGTGGAAAGAACACACATGCAATGACTCAAGTGGGTCCATATGTGGTTTGTGAAAAGAACACACATGCAATGACTCAGGGGACTTCATGTGTGGTTTGTGTAAAGAACACACATGCAATGAACACTAGTGGATACATGTGTGATTCATGACAGGAACACACATGAAATGACATTGGTTGATCCATATGTGGTTTGTGATAATAACACACATGCAATGACATTGGTTGATCCATGTGTGGTTGTGGAAAGAACACACATGCAATGACTCAAGTGGGTCCATGTGTGGTTTGTGAAAAGAACACACATGCAATGACTCTGGTTGATCCATTTGTGGTTTGTGGAAAAGAACACACATGCAATAACTCTAGTGGATCCATATGTGGTTTGTGAAAAGAACACACAGGCGATGACACTGGTGGGTCCATATGTGGGTTGTTAAAAGAACACACATTTAATGACTCTAGTGCTGGTTTTAGTATGAGAACACACATGCAATGACTCTAGTGGGTCCATATGTGGTTTGTGAAAAGAACACACATGCAATGACTCTAGTGGATCCATATGTGGTTTGTGGAAAGAACACACATGCAATAACCACTAGTTGATCCATATGTGGTTTGTGGAAAGAACACACTTGCAATGACACTGGTTGATCCATATGTGGTTCATGACAAGAACACACATGCAATGAAATTGGTTGATCCATATGTGGTTTGTGACAATAACACACATGCAATGCCACTGGTTGGTCCATGTGTGGTTGTGGAAAGAACACACATGCAATGACTCAAGTGGGTCCATGTGTGGTTTGTGAAAAGAACAGACATGCAATGATTCTGGTTGATCAATGTGTGGTGTGTGGAAAAAACTCACATGCAATGACATTGGTGGATCCATGTGTGGTTTGTGGAAAAGAACACACATGCAATGACTCTGGTGGATCCATATGTGGTTTGTTACAGGAACACACATGCAATGACACTGGTGGATCCATATGTGGGTTGTTAAAAGAACACACATTTAATGACTCTAGTGCTGGTTTTAGTATAAGAACACACATGCAATGACTCTAGTGGGTCCATATGTGGTTTGTGAAAAGAACACACATGCAATGACTCTAGTGGATCCATATGTGGTTTGTGGAAAGAACACATATGCAATAACCACTGGTTGATCCATATGTGGCTTGTGGAAAGAACACACATGCAATGACACTGGTTGATCCATATGTGGTTTGTGAACAGAACACACATGCAATGTCTCTAGTGCTGGTTTTAGTATAAGAACACACATGCAATGACTCTAGTGCTGGTTTTAGTATAAGAACACACATGAAATGGCTCTAGTGGGTCCATATGTGGTTTGTGAAAAGAACACACATGCAATGACTCTGGTGGATCCATATGTGGTTTGTGGAAAGAACACACATGCAATGACACTGGTTGATCCATATGTGGTTTGTGGAAACAACACACATGCAATGACTCTGGTGGATCCATGTGTGGTTTGTGAAAAGAACACACATGCAATGCCATTGGTTGATCCATATGTGGTTTGTGAAAAGAACACACATGCAATGACTCTAGTGGATCCATATGTGGTTGGTGGAACGAACACACATGCAATAACCACTGGTTGATCGATATGTGGTTTGTGGAAAGAACACACATGCAATGACACTGGGGATCCATATGTGGTTTGTGAAAAGAACACACATGCAATGACTCTAGTGTTGGTTTTAGTATAAGAACACACATGCAATGACTCTAGTGGGTCCATATGTGGTTTGTGAAAAGAACACACATGCAATGACTCTAGTGGATCCATATGTGGTTTGTGGAAAAGAACACACATGCAATGAACACTGGTGGATCCATAAGTGGTTTGTGGAAAGAACACACATGAAGTGAACACTGGTGGATCCATATGTGGTTTGTGAAAAGAACACACATGCAATTCCATTGGTTGATCCATATGTGGTCTGTGAAAAGAACACACATGCAATGACTCTAGTGGATCCATATGTGGTTTGTGTAAATAACACACATGCAATGACCACTGGTTGATCCATGTGTGGTTCATGACAGGAACACACAAGCAATGACATTGGTTGATCCATATGTGGTTTGTGACAATAACACACATGCACTGCTATTGGTTAATCCATGTGTGGTTTGTGGAAAGAACACACATGCAATGACTCAAGTGGGTCCATACGTGGTTTGTGAAAAGAACACACATGCAATGACTTAGGGGGCTTCATGTGTGGTTTGTGGAAAGAACACACATGCAATGAACACTAGTGGATACATGTGTGGTTCATGACAGGAACACACATGAAATGACATTGGTTGATCCACATGTGGTTTGTGACAATAACACACATGCAATGACATTGGTTGATCCATGTGTGGTTGTGGAAAGAACACACATGCAATGACTCAAGTGGGTCCATGTGTGGTTTGTGAAAAGAAGACACATGCAATGACTCTGGTTGATCCATGTGTGGTTTGTGGAAAGAACATAGATGCAATGACTTTGGTGGATCCATGTGTGGTTTGTGGAAAAGAACACACATGCAATGACTCTGGTGGATCCATATGTGGTTTGTGAAAAGAACACACATGCGATGACACTCGTGGATCCATATGTGGGTTGTTAAAAGAACACACATTTGATGACTCTAGTGCTGGTTTTAGTATAAGAACACACATGCAATGACTCTAGTGGGTCCATATGTGGTTTGTGAAAAGAACACACATGCAATGCCATTGGTGGATCCATATGTGGTTTGTGGAAAGAACACACATGCAATAACCACTGGTTGATCCATATGTGGTTTGTGGAAAGAACACACATGCAATGACACTGGTTGATCCATATGTGGTTCATGACAAGAACACACATGCAATGACATTGGTTGATCCATATGTGGTTTGTGACAATAACACACTCAATGCCAGTGATTGATCCATGTGTGGTTGTGGAAAGAACACACATGCAATGACTCAAGTGGGTCCATATGTGGTTTGTGAAAAGAACACACATGCAATTCCATTGGTGGATCCATATGTGGTTTAGGGAAAGAACACACATGCAATAACCACTGGTTGATCCATATGTGGTTTGTGGAAAGAACACACATGCAATGAACACTGGTGGATACATGTGTGGTTCATGACAGGAACACACATGAAATGACATTGGTTGATCCATATGTGGTTTATGACAATAACACACATGCAATGACATTGGTTGATCCATGTGTGGTTGTGGAAAGAACACACATGCAATGACTCAAGTGGGTCCATGTGTGGTTTGTGAAAAGAACACACATGCAATGACTCTGGTTGATCCATGTGTGGTTTGTGGAAAGAACATAGATGCAATGACTTTGGTGGATCCATGTGTGGTTTGTGGAAAAGAACACACATGCAATGACTCCGGTGGATCCATGTGTGGTTTGTGAAAAGAACACACAGGCGATGACACTGGTGGATCCATATGTGGGTTATTAAAAGAACACACAATTAATGACTCTAGTGCTGGTTTTAGTATAAGAACACACATGCAATGACTCTAGTGGGTCCATATGTGGTTTGTGAAAAGAACACACATGCAATGACTCTAGTGGATCCATATGTGGTTTGTGGAAAGAATACACATGCAATGACACTGGTTGATCCATATGTGGTTCATGACAAGAACACACATGCAATTACATTGGTTGATCCATATGTGGTTTGTGACAATAACACACATGCAATGCCACTGGTTGATCCATGTGTGGTTGTGGAAACAACACACATGCAATGACTCAAGTGGGTCCATGTGTGGTTTCTCAAAAGAACAAACATGCAATGACTCTGGTTGATCAATGTGTGGTTTGTGGAAAAAACACACATGCAATGACATTGGTGGATCCATGTGTGGTTTGTGGAAAAGAACACACATGCAATGACTCTGGTGGATCCATATGTGGTTTTGTGACAGGAACTCACATGCAATGACACTGGTAGATCCATATGTGGGTTGGTAAAAGAACACACATTTAATGACTCTAGTGCTGGTTTTAGTATAAGAACACACATGCAATGACTCTAGTGGGTCCATATGTGGTTTGTGAAAAGAACACACATGCAATGACTTTAGTGGATCCATATGTGGTTTGTGGAAAGAACACACAGGCAATAACCACTGGTTGATCCATATGTGGCTTGTGGAAAGAATACACATGCAATGACACTGGTTGATCCATATGTGGTTTGTGAAAAGAACACACATGCAATGACTCTAGTGTTGGTTTTAGTATAAGAACACACATGCAATGACTCTAGTGCTGGTTTTAGTATAAGGACACACATGCAATGGCTCTAGTGGGTCCATATGTGGTTTGTGAAAAGAACACACATGCAATGACTCTGGTGGATCCATATGTGGTTTGTGGAAAGAACACACATGCAATGACACTGGTTGATCCATATGTGGTTTGTGGAAACAACACACATGCAATGACTCCGGTGGATCCATGTGTGGTTTGTGAAAAGAACACACATGCAATGCCATTGGTTGATCCATATGTGGTTTGTGAAAAGAACACTCATGCAATGACTCTAGTGGATCCATATGTGGTTTGTGGAAAGAACACACATGCAATAACCACTGGTTGATCCATATGTGGTTTGTGGAAAGAACACACATGCAATGACACTGGTGGATCAATATGTGGTTTGTGAAAAGAACACACATGCAATGACTCTAGTGCTGGTTTTAGTATAAGAACACACATGCAATGACTCTAGTGGGTCCATATGTGGTTTGTGAAAAGAACACACATGCAATGACTCTGGTGGATCCATATGTGGTTTGTGGAAAAGAACACACATGCAATAAACACTGGTGGATCCATAAGTGGTTTGTGGAAAGAACACACATGAAGTGAACACTGGTGGATCCATATGTGGTTTGTGAAAAGAACACACATGCAATTCCATTGGTTGATCCATATGTGGTTTGTGAAAAGAACACACATGCAATGACTCTGGTGGATCCATATGTGGTTTGTGTAAGGAACACACATGCAATGACCACGGGTTGATCCATGTGTGGTTCATGACAGGAACACACATGCAATGACATTGGTTGATCCATATGTGGTTTGTGACATAACACACATGCACTGTTATTGGTTAATCCATGTGTGGTTTGTGAAAAGAACACACATGCAATTCCATTGGTGGATCCATATGTGGTTTGTGGAAAGAACACACATGCAATAACCACTGGTTGATCCATATGTGGTTTGTGGAAAGAACACACATGCAATGAACACTGGTGGATACATGTGTGGTTCATGACAGGAACACACATGAAATGACATTGGTTGATCCATATGTGGTTTGTGACAATAACACACATGCAATGACATTGGTTGATCCATGTGTGGTTGTGGAAAGAACACACATGCAATGACTCAAGTGGGTCCATGTGTGGTTTGTGAAAAGAACACACATGCAATGACTCTGGTTGATCCATGTGTGGTTTGTGGAAAGAACATAGATGCAATGACTTTGGTGGATCCATGTGTGGTTTGTGGAAAAGAACACACATGCAATGACTCTGGTGGATCCATATGTGGTTTGTGAAAAGAACACACAGGCGATGACATTGGTGGATCCATATGTGGATTGTTAAAAGAACACACATTTAATGACTCTAGTGTTGGTTTTAGTATAAGAACACACATGCAATGACTCTAGTGGGTCTATATGTGGTTTGTGAAAAGAACACACATGCAATGACTCTAGTGGATCCATATGTGGTTTGTGGAAAGAACACACATGCAATAACCACTGGTTGATCCATATGTGGTTTGTGGAAAGAACACACAAGCAATGACACTGGTTGATCCATATGTGGTTCATGACGAGAACACACATGCAATGACATTGGTTGATCCATATGTGGTTTGTGACAATAAAACACATGCAATGCCACTGGTTGATCCATGTGTGGTTGTGGAAAGAACACACATGCAATGACTCAAGTGGGTTCATGTGTGGTTTATGAAAAGAACAAACATGCAATGACTCTGGGTATCAATGTGTGGTTTGTGGAAAAAACACACATGCAATGACATTGGTGGATCCATGTGTGGTTTGTGGAAAAGAACACACATGCAATGACTCTGGTGGATCCATATGTGGTTTGTGACAGGAACACACATGCAATGACACTGGTGGATCCATATGTGGGTTGTTGAAAGAACACACATTTAATTACTCTAGTGCTGGTTTTAGTATAAGAACACACATGCAATGACTCTAGTGGGTCCATATGTGGTTTGTGAAAAGAACATAGATGCAATGACTCTAGTGGATCCATATGTGGTTTGTGGAAAGAACACACATGCAATAACCACTGGTTGATCCATATGTGGCTTGTGGAAAGAACACACATGCAATAACACTGGTTGATCCATATGTGTTTTGTGAAAAGAACATACATGCAATGACTCTAGTACTGGTTTTACTATAAGAACACACATGCAATGACTCTAGTGCTGGTTTTAGTATAAGAACACACATGCAATGGCTCTAGTGGGTCCATATGTGGTTTGTGAAAAGAACACACATGCAATGACTCTAGTGCTGGTTTTAGTATAAGAACACACATGCAATGGCTCTGGTGGGTCCATATGTGGTTTGTGAAAAGAACACACATGCACTGACTCAGGTGGATCCATATGTGGTTTGTGGAAAGAACACACATGCAATGACACTGGTTGATCCATATGTGGTTTGTGGAAACAACACACATGCAATGACTCTGGTTGATCCATGTGTGGTTTGTGAAAAGAACAAACATGCAATGCCATTGGTTGATCCATGTGTGGTTTGTGAAAAGAATACACATGAAATTCCATTGGTTGATCCATGTGTGGTTTGTGGAAAGAACACACATGCAATGCCATTGGTTGATGCATGTGGTTTGTGGAAAAGAACACACATGAAATGAACACTGGTGGATCCATAAGTGGTTTTGTCGAAAGAACACACATGAAGTGAACACTGGTGGCCATATGTGGTTTGTGAAAAGAACACACATGCAATGCCATTGGTTGATCCATATGTGGTTTATGGAAAGAACACACATGCAATGACACTGGTGGATCAATATGTGGTTTGTGAAAAGAACACACATGCAATGACTCTAGTGCTGGTTTTAGTATAAGAACACACATGCAATGACTCTAGTGGGTCCATATGTGGTTTGTGAAAAGAACACACATGCAATGACTCTGGTGGATCCATATGTGGTTTGTGGAAAAGAACACACATGCAATGAACACTGGTGGATCCATAAGTGGTTTGTGGAAAGAACACACATGAAGTGAACACTGGTGGATCCATATGTGTGGTTTGTGAAAAGAACACACATGCAATGCCATTGGTTGATCCATATGTGGTTTGTGAAAAGAACACTCATGCAATGACTCTGGTGGATCCATATGTGGTTTGTGGAAAAGAACACACATGCAATGAACACTGGTGGATCCATAAGTGGTTTGTGGAAAGAACACACATGAAGTGAACACTGGTGGATCCATATGTGTGGTTTGTGAAAAGAACACACATGCAATGACACTGGTTGATCCATATGTGGTTTGTGAAAAGAACACTCATGCAATGACTCTAGTGGATCCATATGTGGTTTGTGGAAAAGAACACTCATGCAATGACTCTAGTGGGTCCATATGTGGTTTGTGAAAATAACACACATGCAATGACTTTAGTGGATCCATATGTGGTTTGTGGAAAGAACACACATGCAATAACCACTGGTTGATCCATATGTGGCTTGTGGAAAGAACACACATGCAATGACACTGGTTGATCCATATGTGGTTTGTGGAAAGAACACACATGCAATGACACTGGTGGATCCATGTGTGGTTTGTGAAAAGAACACACATGCAATGCCATTGGTTGATCCATATGTGGTTTGTGAATAGAACACTCATGCAATGACTCTAGTGGATCCATATGTGGTTTGTGGAAAGAACACACATGCAATAACCACTGGTTGATCCATATGTGGTTTGTGGAAAGAACACACATGCAATGACACTGGTGGATCAATATGTGGTTTGTGAAAAGAACACACATGCAATGACTCTAGTGCTGGTTTTAGTATAAGAACACACATGCAATGACTCTAGTGGGTCCATATGTGGTTTGTGAAAAGAACACACATGCAATGACTCTGGTGGATCCATATGTGGTTTGTGGAAAAGAACACACATGCAATGAACACTGGTGGATCCATAAGTGGTTTGTGGAAAGAACACACATGAAGTGAACACTGGTGGATCCATATGTGTGGTTTGTGAAAAGAACACACATGCAATGCCATTGGTTGATCCATATGTGGTTTGTGAAAAGAACACTCATGCAATGACTCTAGTGGATCCATATGTGGTTTGTGGAAAAGAACACTCATGCAATGACTCTAGTGGGTCCATATGTGGTTTGTGAAAATAACACACATGCAATGACTTTAGTGGATCCATATGTGGTTTGTGGAAAGAACACACATGCAATAACCACTGGTTGATCCATATGTGGCTTGTGGAAAGAATACACATGAAATGCCATTGGTTGATCCATGTGTGGTTTGTGGAAAGAACACACATGCAATGCCATTGGTTGATGCATGTGGTTTGTGGAAAAGAACACACATGCAATGAACACTGGTGGATCCATAAGTGGTTTTGTCGAAAGAACACACATGAAGTGAACACTGGTGGCCATATGTGGTTTGTGAAAAGAACACACATGCAATGCCATTGGTTGATCCATATGTGGTTTATGGAAAGAACACACATGCAATGACACTGGTTGATCTATATGTGGTTTGTGGAAAGAACACACATGCAATGACTCTAGTGGATCCATATGTGGTTTGTGGAAAGAACAAACATGCAATGCCATTGGTTGATCCATGTGTGGTTTGTGAAAAGAATACACATGAAATGCCATTGGTTGATCCATGTGTGGTTTGTGGAAAGAACACACATGCAATGCCATTGGTTGATGCATGTGGTTTGTGAATAGAACACTCATGCAATGACTCTAGTGGATCCATATGTGGTTTGTGGAAAGAACACACATGCAATAACCATTGGTTGATCCATATGTGGTTTGTGGAAAGAACACACATGCAATGCCATTGGTGGATCCATGTGTGGTTTGTGAAAAGAACACACATGCAATGCCATTGGTTGATCCATATGTGGTTTGTGAATAGAACACTCATGCAATGACTCTAGTGGATCCATATGTGGTTTGTGGAAAGAACACACATGCAATAACCACTGGTTGATCCATATGTGGTTTGTGGAAAGAACACACATGCAATGACACTGGTGGATCAATATGTGGTTTGTGAAAAGAACACACATGCAATGACTCTAGTGCTGGTTTTAGTATAAGAACACACATGCAATGACTCTAGTGGGTCCATATGTGGTTTGTGAAAAGAACACACATGCAATGACTCTGGTGGATCCATATGTGGTTTGTGGAAAAGAACACACATGCAATGAACACTGGTGGATCCATAAGTGGTTTGTGGAAAGAACACACATGAAGTGAACACTGGTGGATCCATATGTGTGGTTTGTGAAAAGAACACACATGCAATGCCATTGGTTGATCCATATGTGGTTTGTGAAAAGAACACTCATGCAATGACTCTAGTGGATCCATATGTGGTTTGTGGAAAAGAACACTCATGCAATGACTCTAGTGGGTCCATATGTGGTTTGTGAAAATAACACACATGCAATGACTTTAGTGGATCCATATGTGGTTTGTGGAAAGAACACACATGCAATAACCACTGGTTGATCCATATGTGGCTTGTGGAAAGAACACACATGCAATGACACTGGTTGATCCATATGTGGTTTGTGAAAAGAACACACATGCAATGACTCTAGTGTTGGTTTTAGTATAAGAACACACATGCAATGACTCTAGTGCTGGTTTTAGTATAAGAACACACATGCAATGGCTCTAGTGGGTCCATATGTGGTTTGTGAAAAGAACACACATGCAATGACTCTAGTGGATCCATATGTGGTTTGTGGAAAGAACACACATGCAATGACACTGGTTGATCCATATGTGGTTTGTGGAAACAACACACATGCAATGACTCTGGTGGATCCATGTGTGGTTTGTGAAAAGAACACACATGCAATGCCATTGGTTGATCCATATGTGGTTTGTGAAAAGAACACTCATGCAATGACTCTAGTGGATCCATATGTGGTTTGTGGAAAGAACACACATGCAATAACCACTGGTTGATCCATATGTGGTTTGTGGAAAGAACACACATGCAATGACACTGGTGGATCAATATGTGGTTTGTGAAAAGAACACACATGCAATGACTCTAGTGCTGGTTTTAGTATAAGAACACACATGCAATGACTCTAGCGGGTCCATATGTGGTTTGTGAAAAGAACACAGATGCAATGACTCTAGTGGATCCATATGTGGTTTGTGGAAAGAACAAACATGCAATAACCACTGGTTGATCCATATGTGGCTCGTGGAAAGAACACACATGCAATAACACTGGTTGATCCATATGTGTTTTGTGAAAAGAACACACATGCAATGACTCTAGTACTGGTTTTAGTATAAGAACACACATGCAATGACTCTAGTGCTGGTTTTAGTATAAGAACACACATGCAATGGCTCTAGTGGGTCCATATGTGGTTTGTGAAAAGAACACACATGCAATGACTCTAGTGCTGGTTTTAGTATAAGAACACACATGCAATGGCTCTAGTGGGTCCATATGTGGTTTGTGAAAAGAACACACATGCACTGACTCAGGTGGATCCATATATGTGGTTTGTGGAAAGAACACACATGCAATGACACTGGTTGATCCATATGTGGTTTGTGGAAACAACACACATGCAATGACTCTGGTGGATCCATGTGTGGTTTGTGAAAAGAACAAACATGCAATGCCATTGGTTGATCCATGTGTGGTTTGTGAAAAGAATACACATGAAATGCCATTGATTGATCCATGTGTGGTTTGTGGAAAGAACACACATGCAATGCCATTGGTTGATGCATGTGGTTTGTGGAAAAGAACACACATGCAATGAACACTGGTGGATCCATAAGTGGTTTTGTCGAAAGAACACACATGAAGTGAACACTGGTGGCCATATGTGGTTTGTGAAAAGAACACACATGCAATGCCATTGGTTGATCCATATGTGGTTTATGGAAAGAACACACATGCAATGACACTGGTTGATCTATATGTGGTTTGTGGAAAGAACACACATGCAATGACTCTAGTGGATCCATATGTGGTTTGTGGAAAGAACACACATGCAATAACCACTGGTTGATCCATATGTGGTTTGTGGAAAGAACACACATGCAATGACACTGGTGGATCCATATGTGGATTGTGAAAAGAACACACATGCAATGACTCTAGTGCTGGTTTTAGTATAAGAACACACATGCAATGACTCTAGTGGGTCCATATGTAGTTTGTCAAAAGAACACACATGTAATGACTCTAGTGGATCCATATGTGGTTTGTGGAAAAGAACACATACAATGAACACTGGTGGATCCATAAGTGGTTTGTGGAAAGAACACACATGCAGTAAACACTGGTGGATCCATATGTGGTTTATAAAAAGAACACACATGCAATGCCATTGGTTGACCCATATGTGGTTTGTGAAAAGAACACACATGCAATGACTCTAGTGGATCCATATGTGGTTTGTGGAAAGAACACACATGCAATGGCCACTGGTTGATCCATGTGTGGTTCATGATAGGAACACACATGCAATGACATTGGTTGATCCATATGTGGTTTGTGACAACAACACACGTGCAATGCCATTGGTTAATCCATGTGTGGTTTCTGGAAAGAACACTCATGCAATGACTCAAGTGGGTCCATATGTGGTTTTGGAAAAGAACACACATGCAATGACTCAGGGGGATCCATGTGTGGTTTGTGGAAAGAACACACATGCAATGAACACTGGTGGATCCATGTGTGGTTCATGACAGGAACACACATGCAATGACATTGGTTGATACATATGTGGTTTGTGACAATAACACACATGCAATGAAATTTGGTTGATCCATGTGTGGTTGTGGAAAGAACACACATGCAATGACTCAAGTGGGTCCATGTGTGGTTTGTGAAAAGAACACACATGCAATGGCTCTGGTTGATCCATGTGTGGTTTGTGAAAAGAACAAACATGCAATGCCATTGGTTGATCCATGTGTGGTTTGTGAAAAGAATACACATGAAATGCCATTGGTTGATCCATGTGTGGTTTGTGGAAAGAACACACATGCAATGCCATTGGTTGATGCATGTGGTTTGTGGAAAAGAACACACATGCAATGAACACTGGTGGATCCATAAGTGGTTTTGTCGAAAGAACACACATGAAGTGAACACTGGTGGCCATATGTGGTTTGTGAAAAGAACACACATGCAATGCCATTGGTTGATCCATATGTGGTTTATGGAAAGAACACACATGCAATGACACTGGTTGATCTATATGTGGTTTGTGGAAAGAACACACATGCAATGACTCTAGTGGATCCATATGTGGTTTGTGGAAAGAACACACATGCAATAACCACTGGTTGATCCATATGTGGTTTGTGGAAAGAACACACATGCAATGACACTGGTGGATCCATATGTGGATTGTGAAAAGAACACACATGCAATGACTCTAGTGCTGGTTTTAGTATAAGAACACACATGCAATGACTCTAGTGGGTCCATATGTAGTTTGTCAAAAGAACACACATGTAATGACTCTAGTGGATCCATATGTGGTTTGTGGAAAAGAACACACATACAATGAACACTGGTGGATCCATAAGTGGTTTGTGGAAAGAACACACATGCAGTAAACACTGGTGGATCCATATGTGGTTTATAAAAAGAACACACATGCAATGCCATTGGTTGACCCATATGTGGTTTGTGAAAAGAACACACATGCAATGACTCTAGTGGATCCATATGTGGTTTGTGGAAAGAACACACATGCAATGGCCACTGGTTGATCCATGTGTGGTTCATGATAGGAACACACATGCAATGACATTGGTTGATCCATATGTGGTTTGTGACAACAACACACGTGCAATGCCATTGGTTAATCCATGTGTGGTTTCTGGAAAGAACACTCATGCAATGACTCAAGTGGGTCCATATGTGGTTTTGGAAAAGAACACACATGCAATGACTCAGGGGGATCCATGTGTGGTTTGTGGAAAGAACACACATGCAATGAACACTGGTGGATCCATGTGTGGTTCATGACAGGAACACACATGCAATGACATTGGTTGATACATATGTGGTTTGTGACAATAACACACATGCAATGAAATTTGGTTGATCCATGTGTGGTTGTGGAAAGAACACACATGCAATGACTCAAGTGGGTCCATGTGTGGTTTGTGAAAAGAACACACATGCAATGGCTCTGGTTGATCCATGTGTGGTTTGTGGAAAGAACATAGATGCAATGACATTGGTGGATCCATGTGTGGTTTGTGAAAAGAACACACATGCAATGACTCTGGTGGATCCATATGTGGTTTGTGACAGGAACACACATGCAATGACACTGGTGGATCCATATGTGGGTTGTTAAAAGAACACACATTTAATGACTCTAGTGCTGGTTTTAGTATAAGAACACACATGCAATGACTCTAGTGGGTCCATATGTGGTTTGTCAAAAGAACACACATGGAATGACTCTAGTGGATCCATATGTGGTTTGTGGAAAGAACACACATGCAATAACCACTGGTTGATCCATATGTGGTTTGTGGAAAGAACACACATGCAATGACACTAGTTTATCCATATGTGGTTTGGAGAAAGTACACACATGCAATGACTCTAGTGGATCCATATGTGGTTTGTGGAAAGAACACACATGCAATAACATTTGTTGATCCATATGTGGTTTGTGACAATAAGACACATGCAATGCCATTTTTTAATCCATGTGTGGTTTGTGGAAAGAACACACATGCAATGACTCTAGTGGATCGATATGTGGTTTGTGAAAAGAACACACATGCAATGACTCTAGTGGATCCATATGTGGTTTGTGGAAAGAACACACATGCAATAACCACTGGTTGATCCATATGTGGTTTGTGGAAAGAACACACATGCAATGACACTGGTGGATCCATATGTGGTTCGTGAAAAGAACACACATGCAATGACTCTAGTGCTGGTTTTAGTATAAGAACACACATGCAATGGCTCTAGTGGGTCCATATGTGGTTTGTGGAAAGAACACACATGCAATGACACTGGTTGATCCATACGTGGTTCATGACAAGAACACACATGTAATGACATTGGTTGATCCATATGTGGTTTGTGACAATAACACACATGCAATGCCACTGGTTGATCCATGTGTGGTTGTGGAAAGAACACACATGCAATGACTCAAGTGGGTTCATGTGTGGTTTGTGAAAAGAACAAACATGCAATGACTCTGGTTGATCAATGTGTGGTTTGTGGAAAAAACACACATGCAATGACATTGGTGGATCCATGTGTGGTTTGTGGAAAAGAACACACATGCAATGACTCTGGTGGATCCATATGTGGTTTTGTGACAGGAACTCACATGCAATGACGCTGGTAGATCCATATGTGGGTTGGTAAAAGAACACACATTTAATGACTCTAGTGCTGGTTTTAGTATAAGAACACACATGCAATGACTCTAGTGGGTCCATATGTGGTTTGTGAAAAGAACACACATGCAATGACTTTAGTGGATCCATATGTGGTTTGTGGAAAGAACTCACATGCAATAACCACTGGTTGATCCATATGTGGCTTGTGGAAAGAACACACATGCAATGACACTGGTTGATCCATATGTGGTTTGTGAAAAGAACACACATGCAATGACTCTAGTGTTGGTTTTAGTATAAGAACACACATGCAATGACTCTAGTGCTGGTTTTAGTATAAGAACACACATGCAATGGCTCTAGTGGGTCCATATGTGGTTTGTGAAAAGAACACACATGCAATGACTCTAGTGGATCCATATGTGGTTTGTGGAAAGAACACACATGCAATGACACTGGTTGATCCATATGAGGTTTGTGGAAACAACACACATGCAATGACTCCGGTGGATCCATGTGTGGTTTGTGAAAAGAACACACATGCAATGCCATTGGTTGATCCATATGTGGTTTGTGAAAAGAACACTCATGCAATGACTCTAGTGGATCCATATGTGGTTTGTGGAAAGAACACACATGCAATAACCACTGGTTGATCCATATGTGGTTTGTGGAAAGAACACACATGCAATGACATTGGTGGATCAATATGTGGTTTGTGAAAAGAACACACATGCAATGACTCTAGTGCTGGTTTTAGTATAAGAACACACATGCAATGACTCTAGTGGGTCCATATGTGGTTTGTGAAAAGAACACACATGCAATGACTCTGGTGGATCCATATGTGGTTTGTGGAAAAGAACACACATGCAATGAACACTGGTGGATCCATAAGTGGTTTGTGGAAAGAACACACATGAAGTGAACACTGGTGGATCCATATGTGGTTTGTGAAAAGAACACATGCAATTCCATTGGTTGATCCATATGTGGTTTGTGAAAAGAACACACATGCAATGACTCTGGTGGATCCATATGTGGTTTGTGTAAAGAACACACATGCAATGACCACGGGTTGATCCATGTGTGGTTCATGACAGGAACACACATGCAATGACATTGGTTGATCCATATGTGGTTTGTGACAATAACACACATGCACTGTTATTGGTTAATCCATGTGTGGTTTGTGAAAAGAACACACATGCAATTCCATTGGTGGATCCATATGTGGTTTGTGGAAAGAACACACATGCAATAACCACTGGTTGATCCATATGTGGTTTGTGGAAAGAACACACATGCAATGAACACTGGTGGATACATGTGTGGTTCATGACAGGAACACACATGAAATGACATTGATTGATCCATATGTGGTTTGTGACAATAACACACATGCAATGACATTGGTTGATCCATGTGTGGTTGTGGAAAGAACACACATGCAATGACTCAAGTGGGTCCATGTGTGGTTTGTGAAAAGAACACACATGCAATGACTCTGGTTGATCCATGTGTGGTTTGTGGAAAGAACATAGATGCAATGACTTTGGTGGATCCATGTGTGGTTTGTGGAAAAGAACACACATGCAATGACTCTGGTGGATCCATATGTGGTTTGTGAAAAGAACACACAGGCGATGACATTGGTGGATCCATATGTGGGTTGTTAAAAGAACACACATTTAATGACTCTAGTGTTGGTTTTAGTATAAGAACACACATGCAATGACTCTAGTGGGTCCATATGTGGTTTGTGAAAAGAACACAGATGCAATGACTCTAGTGGATCCATATGTGGTTTGTGGAAAGAACACACATGCAATGACTCTAGTGGATCCATATGTGGTTTGTGGAAAGAACACACATGCAATAACCACTGGTTGATCCATATGTGGTTTGTGGAAAGAACACACAAGCAATGACACTGGTTGATCCATATGTGGTTCATGACAAGAACACACATGCAATGACATTGGTTGATCCATATGTGGTTTGTGACAATCAAACACATGCAATGCCACTGGTTGATCCATGTGTGGTTGTGGAAAGAACACACATGCAATGACTCAAGTGGGTTCATGTGTGGTTTATGAAAAGAACAAACATGCAATGACTCTGGTTGATCAATGTGTGGTTTGTGGAAAAAACACACATGCAATGACATTGGTGGATCCATGTGTGGCTTGTGGAAAAGAACACACATGCAATGACTCTGGTGGATCCATATGTGGTTTGTGACAGGAACACACATGCAATGACACTGGTGGATCCATATGTGGGTTGTTAAAAGAACACACATTTAATGACTCTAGTGCTGATTTTAGTATAAGAGCACACATGCAATGACTCTAGTGGGTCCATATGTGGTTTATGAAAAGAACACACATGGAATGACTCTAGTGGATCCATATGTGGTTTGTGGAAAGAACACACATGCAATAACCACTTGTTGATCCATATGTGGCTCGTGAAAAGAACACACATGCAATAACACTGGTTGATCCATATGTGGTTTGTGACAGGAACACACATGCAATGACACTGGTGGATCCATATGTGGTTTGTTAAAAGAACACACATTTAATTACTCTAGTGATGGTTTTAGTATAAGAACACACATGCAATGACTCTAGTGGGTCCATATGTGGTTTGTGAAAAGAACACAGATGCAATGACTCTAGTGGATCCATATGTGGTTGTGGAAAGAACACACATGCAATAACCACTGGTTGATCCATATGTGGCTCGTGGAAAGAACACACATGCAATAACACTGGTTGATCCATATGTGTTTTGTGAAAAGAACACACATGCAATGACTCTAGTACTGGTTTTAGTATAAGAACACACATGCAATGACTCTAGTGCTGGTTTTAGTATAAGAACACACATGCAATGGCTCTAGTGGGTCCATATGTGGTTTGTGAAAAGAACACACATGCAATGACTCTAGTGCTGGTTTTAGTATAAGAACACACATGCAATGGCTCTAGTGGGTCCATATGTGGTTTGTGAAAAGAACACACATGCACTGACTCAGGTGGATCCATATATGTGGTTTGTGGAAAGAACACACATGCAATGACACTGGTTGATCCATATGTGGTTTGTGGAAACAACACACATGCAATGACTCTGGTGGATCCATGTGTGGTTTGTGAAAAGAACAAACATGCAATGCCATTGGTTGATCCATGTGTGGTTTGTGAAAAGAAATATATGAAATGCCATTGGTTGATCCATGTGTGGTTTGTGGAAAGAACACACATGCAATGCCATTGGTTGATGCATGTGGTTTGTGGAAAAGAACACACATGCAATGAACACTGGTGGATCCATAAGTGGTTTTGTCGAAAGAACACACATGAAGTGAACACTGGTGGCCATATGTGGTTTGTGAAAAGAACACACATGCAATGCCATTGGTTGATCCATATGTGGTTTATGGAAAGAACACACATGCAATGACACTGGTTGATCTATATGTGGTTTGTGGAAAGAACACACATGCAATGACTCTAGTGGATCCATATGTGGTTTGTGGAAAGAACACACATGCAATAACCACTGGTTGATCCATATGTGGTTTGTGGAAAGAACACACATGCAATGACACTGGTGGATCCATATGTGGATTGTGAAAAGAACACACATGCAATGACTCTAGTGCTGGTTTTAGTATAAGAACACACATGCAATGACTCTAGTGGGTCCATATGTAGTTTGTCAAAAGAACACACATGTAATGACTCTAGTGGATCCATATGTGGTTTGTGGAAAAGAACACACATACAATGAACACTGGTGGATCCATAAGTGGTTTGTGGAAAGAACACACATGCAGTAAACACTGGTGGATCCATATGTGGTTTATAAAAAGAACACACATGCAATGCCATTGGTTGACCCATATGTGGTTTGTGAAAAGAACACACATGCAATGACTCTAGTGGATCCATATGTGGTTTGTGGAAAGAACACACATGCAATGGCCACTGGTTGATCCATGTGTGGTTCATGATAGGAACACACATGCAATGACATTGGTTGATCCATATGTGGTTTGTGACAACAACACACGTGCAATGCCATTGGTTAATCCATGTGTGGTTTCTGGAAAGAACACTCATGCAATGACTCAAGTGGGTCCATATGTGGTTTTGGAAAAGAACACACATGCAATGACTCAGGGGGATCCATGTGTGGTTTGTGGAAAGAACACACATGCAATGAACACTGGTGGATCCATGTGTGGTTCATGACAGGAACACACATGCAATGACATTGGTTGATACATATGTGGTTTGTGACAATAACACACATGCAATGAAATTTGGTTGATCCATGTGTGGTTGTGGAAAGAACACACATGCAATTACTCAAGTGGGTCCATGTGTGGTTTGTGAAAAGAACACACATGCAATGGCTCTGGTTGATCCATGTGTGGTTTGTGGAAAGAACATAGATGCAATGACATTGGTGGATCCATGTGTGGTTTGTGAAAAGAACACACATGCAATGACTCTGGTGGATCCATATGTGGTTTGTGACAGGAACACACATGCAATGACACTGGTGGATCCATATGTGGGTTGTTAAAAGAACACACATTTAATGACTCTAGTGCTGGTTTTAGTATAAGAACACACATGCAATGACTCTAGTGGGTCCATATGTGGTTTGTCAAAAGAACACACATGGAATGACTCTAGTGGATCCATATGTGGTTTGTGGAAAGAACACACATGCAATAACCACTGGTTGATCCATATGTGGTTTGTGGAAAGAACACACATGCAATGACACTAGTTTATCCATATGTGGTTTGGAGAAAGTACACACATGCAATGACTCTAGTGGATCCATATGTGGTTTGTGGAAAGAACACACATGCAATAACATTTGTTGATCCATATGTGGTTTGTGACAATAAGACACATGCAATGCCATTTTTTAATCCATGTGTGGTTTGTGGAAAGAACACACATGCAATGACTCTAGTGGATCGATATGTGGTTTGTGAAAAGAACACACATGCAATGACTCTAGTGGATCCATATGTGGTTTGTGGAAAGAACACACATGCAATAACCACTAGTTGATCCATATGTGGTTTGTGGAAAGAACACACATGCAATGACACTGGTGGATCCATATGTGGTTCGTGAAAAGAACACACATGCAATGACTCTAGTGCTGGTTTTAGTATAAGAACACACATGCAATGGCTCTAGTGGGTCCATATGTGGTTTGTGGAAAGAACACACATGCAATGACACTGGTTGATCCATACGTGGTTCATGACAAGAACACACATGTAATGACATTGGTTGATCCATATGTGGTTTGTGACAATAACACACATGCAATAACACTGGTTGATCCATGTGTGGTTGTGGAAAGAACACACATGCAATGACACTGGTTAATCCATATGAGGTTTGTGGAAACAACACACATGCAATGACTCCGGTGGATCCATGTGTGGTTTGTGAAAAGAACACACATGCAATGCCATTGGTTGATCCATATGTGGTTTGTGAAAAGAACACTCATGCAATGACTCTAGTGGATCCATATGTGGTTTGTGGAAAGAACACACATGCAATAACCACTGGTTGATCCATATGTGGTTTGTGGAAAGAACACACATGCAATGACACTGGTGGATCAATATGTGGTTTGTGAAAAGAACACACATGCAATGACTCTAGTGCTGGTTTTAGTATAAGAACACACATGCAATGACTCTAGTGGGTCCATATGTGGTTTGTGAAAAGAACACACATGCAATGACTCTGGTGGATCCATATGTGGTTTGTGGAAAAGAACACACATGCAATGAACACTGGTGGATCCATAAGTGGTTTGTGGAAAGAACACACATGAAGTGAACACTGGTGGATCCATATGTGGTTTGTGAAAAGAACACACATGCA
This sequence comes from Avena insularis, assembly GCA_023614405.1. NCBI lineage: Eukaryota > Viridiplantae > Streptophyta > Magnoliopsida > Poales > Poaceae > Avena > Avena insularis. The sequence continues at coordinate 210,784,883 of CM042696.1, read as the reverse complement.
ATTACATTGGTTGATCCATATGTGGTTTGTGAAAAGAACACACATGCAATGACTCTGGTGGATCCATATGTGGTTTGTGTAAGGAACACACATGCAATGACCACGGGTTGATCCATGTGTGGTTCATGACAGGAACACACATGCAATGACATTGGTTGATCCATATGTGGTTTGTGACAATAACACACATGCACTGTTATTGGTTAATCCATGTGTGGTTTGTGAAAAGAACACACATGCAATTCCATTGGTGGATCCATATGTGGTTTGTGGAAAGAACACACATGCAATAACCACTGGTTGATCCATATGTGGTTTGTGGAAAGAACACACATGCAATGAACACTGGTGGATACATGTGTGGTTCATGACAGGAACACACATGAAATGACATTGATTGATCCATATGTGGTTTGTGACAATAACACACATGCAATGACATTGGTTGATCCATGTGTGGTTGTGGAAAGAACACACATGCAATGACTCAAGTGGGTCCATGTGTGGTTTGTGAAAAGAACACACATGCAATGACTCTTGTTGATCCATGTGTGGTTTGTGGAAAGAACATAGATGCAATGACTTTGGTGGATCCATGTGTGGTTTGTGGAAAAGAACACACATGCAATGACTCTGGTGGATCCATATGTGGTTTGTGAAAAGAACACACAGGCGATGACATTGGTGGATCCATATGTGGGTTGTTAAAAGAACACACATTTAATGACTCTAGTGTTGGTTTTAGTATAAGAACACACATGCAATGACTCTAGTGGGTCCATATGTGGTTTGTGAAAAGAACATAGATGCAATGACTCTAGTGGATCCATATGTGGTTTGTGGAAAGAACACACATGCAATGACTCTAGTGGATCCATATGTGGTTTGTGGAAAGAACACACATGCAATAACCACTGGTTGATCCATATGTGGTTTGTGGAAAGAACACACAAGCAATGACACTGGTTGATCCATATGTGGTTCATGACAAGAACACACATGCAATGACATTGGTTGATCCATATGTGGTTTGTGAGAATAACACACATGCAATGCCACTGGTTGATCCATGTGTGGTTGTGGAAAGAACACACATGCAATGACTCAAGTGGGTTCATGTGTGGTTTGTGAAAAGAACAAACATGCAATGACTCTGGTTGATCAATGTGTGGTGTGTGGAAAAAACACACATGCAATGACATTGGTGGATCCATGTGTGGCTTGTGGAAAAGAACACACATGCAATGACTCTGGTGGATCCATATGTGGTTTGTGACAGGAACACACATGCAATGACACTGGTGGATCCATATGTGGGTTGTTAAAAGAACACACATTTAATGACTCTAGTGCTGGTTTTAGTATAAGAACACACATGCAATGACTCTAGTGGGTCCATATGTGGTTTGTGAAAAGAACACACATGCAATGACTCTAGTGGATCCATATGTGGTTTGTGGAAAGAACACACATGCAATAACCACTGGTTGATCCATATGTGGCTTGTGGAAAGAACACACATGCAATGACACTGGTTGATCCATATGTGTTTTGTGAAAAGAACACACATGCAATGACTCTAGTGCTGGTTTTAGTATAAGAACACACATGCAATGACTCTAGTGCTGGTTTTAGTATAAGAACACACATGCAATGGCTCTAGTGGGTCCATATGTGGTTTGTGAAAAGAACACACACGCAATGACTCTGGTGGATCCATATGTCGTTTGTGGAAAGAACACACATGCAATGACACTGGTTGATCCATATGTGGTTTGTGGAAACAACACACATGCAATGACTCTGGTGGATCCATGTGTGGTTTGTGAAAAGAACACACATGCAATTCCATTGGTTGATCCATGTGTGGTTTGTGAAAAGAATACACATGCAATGCCATTGGTTGATCCATGTGTGGTTTGTGGAAAGAACACACATGGAATGCCATTGGTTGATGCATGTGGTTTGTGGAAAAGAACACACATGCAATGAACACGGGTGGATCCATAAGTGGTTTGTCGAAAGAACACACATGAAGTGAACACTGGTGGCCATATGTGGTTTGTAAAAAGAACACACATGCAATGCCATTGGTTGATACATATGTGGTTTGTGAAAAGAACACACATGCAATGACTCTAGTGGATCCATATGTGGTTTGTGGAAACAACACACATGCAATAACCACTGGTTGATCCATATGTGGTTTGTGGAAAGAACACACATGCAATGACACTGGTGGATCCATATGTGGATTGTGCAAAGAACATACATGCAATGACTCTAGTGCTGGTTTTAGTATAAGAACACACATGCAATGACTCTAGTGGGTCCATATGTAGTTTGTGAAAAGAACACACATGCAATGAATCTTGTTTATCCATATGTGGTTTGCGGAAAAGAACACACATGCAATGAACACTGGTGGATCGATAAGTGGTTTGTCGAAAGAACACACATGCAGTGAACACTGGTGGATCCATATGTGGTTTATAAAAAGAACACACATGCAATGATATTGGTTGACCCATATGTGGTTTGTGAAAATAACACACATGCAATGACTCTAGTGGATCCATATGTGGTTTGTGGAAAGAACACACATGCAATGGCCACTGGTTGATCCATGTGTGGTTCATGATAGGAACACACATGCAATGACATTGGTTGATCCATATGTAGTTTGTGACAATAACACACGTGCAATGCCATTGGTTATTCTATGTGTGGTTTCTGGAAAATAACACACATGCAATGACTCAGGGGGATCCATGTGTGGTTTGTGGAAAGAACACACATGCAATGAACACTGGTGGATCCATGTGTGGTTCATGACAGGAACACACATGCAATGACATTGGTTGATACATATGTGGTTTGTGACAATAACACACATGCAATGAAATTTGGTTGATCCATGTGTGGTTGTGGAAAGAACACACATGCAATGACTCAAGTGGGTCCATGTGTGGTTTGTGAAAAGAACACACATGCAATGGCTCTGGTTGATCCATGTGTGGTTTGTGGAAAGAACATAGATGCAATGACATTGGTGGATCCATGTGTGGTTTGTGGAAAAGAACACACATGCAATGACTTTGGTGGATCCATATGTGGTTTGTGACAGGAACACACATGCAATGACACTGGTGGATCCATATGTGGGTTGTTAAAAGAACACACATTTAATGACTCTAGTGCTGGTTTTAGTATAAGAACACACATGCAATGACTCTAGTGGGTCCATATGTGGTTTGTCAAAAGAACACACATGGAATGACTCTAGTGGATCCATATGTGGTTTGTGGAAAGAACACACATGCAATAACCACTGGTTGATCCATATGTGGTTTGTGGAAAGAACACACATGCAATGACACTAGTTAATCCATATGTGGTTTGGGGAAAGAACACACATGCAATGACTCTAGTGGATCCATATGTGGTTTGTGGAAAGAAAACACATGTAATAACATTTGTTGATCCATATGTGGTTTGTGACGATAAGACACATGCAATGCCATTGGTTAATCCATGTATGGTTTATGGAAAGAACACACATGCAATGACTCTAGTGGGTCGATATGTGGTTTGAAAAGAACACACATGCAATGACTCTAGTGGATCCATATGTGGTTTGTGGAAAGAACACACATGCAATAACCACTGGTTGATCCATATGTGGTTTGTGGAAAGAACAGACATGCAATGACACTGGTGGATCCATATGTGGTTTGTGAAAAGAACACACATGCAATGACTCTAGTGCTGGTTTTAGTATAAGAACACACATGCAATGGCTCTAGTGGGTCCATATGTGGTTTGTGAAAAGAGCACACATGCAATGACTCTAGTGGATCCATATGTGGTTTGTGGAAAAGAACACACATGCAATGAACACTGGTGGATCCATAAGTGGTTTGTGGAAAGAACACACATGTAGTGAACACTAGTGGATCCATATGTGGTTTATGAAAACAACACACATGCAATGCCATTGGTTGATCCATATGTGGTTTGTGAAAAGAACACACATGAAATGACTCTAGTGGATCCATATGTGGTTTGTGGAAAGAACACACATGCAATGACCACTGGTTGATCCATGTGTGGTTCATGATAGGAACACACATGCAATGACATTGGTTGATCTATATGTGGTTTGTGACAATAAAACACATGCAATGCCATTGGTTAATCCATGTGTGGTTTGTGGAAAGAACACACATGCAATGACTCAAGTGGGTCCATATGTGGTTTGTGAAAAGAACACACATGCAATGACTACGGGGGATCCATGTGTGGTTTGTGGAAAGAACACACATGCAATGAACACTGGTGGATCCATGTGTGGTTCATGACAGGAACACACATGCAATGGCATTGGTTGATCCATATGTGGTTTGTGACAATAACACACATGCAATGACATTGGTTGATCCATGTGTGTTTGTGGAAAGAACGGACATGCAATGACTCAAGTGGGTCCATGTGTGGTTTGTGAAAAGAACACACATGCAATGACTCTGGTTGATCCATGTGTGGTTTGTGGAAAGAACACACATCCAATGACATTGGTGGATCGATGCGTGGTTTGTGGAAACGAACACACATGCAATGACTCTGCTGGATCCATATGTGGTTTGTGACAGGAACACACATGCAATGACACTGGTGGATCCATATGTGGGTTGTTAAAAGAACACACATTTAATGACTCTATTGCTGGTTTTAGTATAAGAACACACATGCAATGACTGTAGTGGGTCCATATGTGGTTTGTGAAAAGAACACACATGCAATGACTCTAGTGGATCCATATGTGGTTTGTGGAAAGAACACACATGCAATAACCACTAGTTGATCCATATGTGGTTTGTGGAAAGAGAACACATGCAATGACACTGGTTGATCTATATGTGGTTTGTGGAAAGAACACACATGCAATGACTCTAGTGGATCCATATGTGGTTTGTGGAAAGAACACACATGCAATGAACACTGGCGGATACATATGTGGTTTGTGGAAAGAACACACATGCAATGACACTAGTTGATCCATATGTGGTTTGTGGAAAGAACACACATGCCATGACTCTAGTGGATCCATATGTCGTTTGTGGAAAGAACACACATGCAATGAACACTGGTGGGTCCATAAGTGGTTTGTGGAAAGAACACACATGCAGTGAACACTGGTGGATCCATATGTGGTTTGTGAAAAGAACACACATGCAATGCCATTGATGATCCATATGTGGTTTGTGAAAAGAACACACATGCAATGACTCTAGTGGATCCATATGTGGTTTGTGGAAAGAACACACATGCAATGACCACTGGTTGATCCATGTGTGGTTCATGACAGGAACACACATGCAATGACATTGGTTGATCCATATGTGGTTTGTGACAATAACACGCATGCAATGCCATTGGTTAATCCAATTGTGGTTTGTGGAAAGAACACACATGCAATGACTCAAGTGGGTCCATATGTTGTTTGTGAAAAGAAAACACATGCAATGACTCAGGGGGATCCATGTGTGGTTTGTGGAAAGAACACACATGCAACAAACACTGGTGGATCCATGTGTTGTTCATGAGAGGAACACACATGCAATGGCATTGGTTGATCCATATGTGGTTTGTGACAATAACACACATGAAATGACATTTGTTGATCCATATGTGGTTTGTGACAATAACACACATGCAATGACTCTGGTTGATCCATGTGTGGTTTGTGGAAAGAACACACATGCAAGGACATTGGTGGATCCATGTGTGGTTTGTGGAAAAGAACATACATTCAATGACTCTGGTGGATCCATATGTGGTTTGTGAAAGGAACACACATGCAATGACACGGGTGGATACATATGTGGGTTGTTAAAAGTACACACATTTAATGACTCTAGTGCTGGTTTTAGTATAAGAACACACATGCAATGACTCTAGTGGGTCCATATGTGGTTTGTGAAAAGAACACACATGCAATGACTCCAGTGGATCCATATGAGTTTTGTGGAAAGAACACACATGCAATAACCACTAGTTGATCCATCTGTGCTTTGTGGAAAGAACACACATGAAATGACACTGGTTGATCCATATGTGGTTTGTGGAAAGAACACACATGCAATGACTCTAGTGGATCCATATGTGGTTTGTGGAAAGAACACACATGCAATGAACACTGGTGGATCCATATGTGGTTCATGACAGGAACACACATGCAATGACATTGGTCGATCCATATGTGGTTTGTGGAAAGAACACACATGTAATGACATTGGTGGATCCATGTGTGGTTTGTGGAAAAGAACACACATGCAATGACTCTGGTGGATCCATATGTGGTTTGTGACAGGAACACACATGCAATGACACTGGTGGATCCATATGTGGGTTGTCAAAAGAACACACATTTAATGACTCTAGTGCTGGTTTTAGTATAAGAACACACATGCAATGACTCTAGTGAGTCCATATGTGGTTTGTGAAAAGAACACACATACAATGACTCTAGTGGATCCATATGTGGTTTGTGGAAAGAACACACATGCAATAACCACTAGTTGATCGATATGTGGTTTGCGGAAAGAACACACATGCAATGACACTGGTTGATCCATATGTGGTTTGTGGAAAGAACACACATGCAATGACTCTAGTGGATCCATATGTGGTTTCAGGAAAGAACACACATGCAATGAACACTGGTGGATCCATATGTGGTTCATGATAGGAACACACATGCAATGACATTGGTTGATCCATATGTGGTTTGAGACAATAACAGACATGCAATGCCATTGGTTAATCCATGTGTGGTTTGTGTAAAGAACACACATCGAATGACTCTAGTGGGTCCATATGTGGTTTGTGAAAAGAACACACATGCAATGACTCTAGTGGATCCAGATGTGGTTTGTGGAAAGAACACATATGCAATAACCACTGATTGATCCTTAAGTGTTTTGTGGAAAGAACACACATGCAATGACACTGGTGGATCCTTATGTGGTCTGTGAAAAGAACACACATGCAATGACTCTAGTGTTGGTTTTAGTATAAGAACACACATGCAATGAATCTACTGGGTGCATATGTGGTTTGTGAAAAAAACACACATGCAATGACCCTAGTGGATCCATATGTGGTTTGTGGAAAGAACACACATGCACTGACATTGGCTGATCCATATGTGGTTTGTGGAAAGAACACACATGCAATGACACTGGTTGATCCATATGTGGTTTGTGGAAAGAACACTCATGCAATGACTCTGGTGGATCCATGTGTGGTTTGTGAAAAGAACACACATGAAATGACTCTAGTGGGTCCATATGTGGTTTGTGGAAAGAACACACATGCAATGACACTGGTTGATCCATATGTGGTTTGTGGAAAGAACTCACATGCAATGACTCTAGTGGATCCATGTGTGGTTTGTCAAAAGAACACACATGCAATGCCATTGGTTGCTCCATGTGTGGTTTGTGAAAAGAACACACATGCAATGCCATTGGTTGATCCATGTGGTTTGTGGAAAGAACACACATGCAATGACATTGGTGGATCCATATGTGGTTTGTGGAAAGAACACACATGCAATGCCATTGGTTGATCCATGTGGTTTGTCGAAAAGAACACACATGCAATGACGTTGGTGGATCCATATGTGGTTTGTGGAAAGAACACACATGCAATGACATTGGTTGATCCATGTGTGGTTTGTGAAAAGAACACACATGCAATTACGCTAGTGGATACATATGTGGTTTGTGGAAAGAACACACATGAAATGAACACTACTGGATCCATTTGTGGTTCATGACAGGAACACACATGCAATGACTCTATTGGATCCATGTGTAGTTTGTGAAAAGAACACACATGCAATGACTCTAGTGGGTCCATATGTGGTTTGTGAAAAGAACACACATGTAATGAATCTAGTGGATACATATGTGGTTTGTGGAAAGAACGCACATGCAATGACCACTGGTTGATCCATATGTGGTTTGTGGAAAGAACACACATGCAATGACACTGGTTGATCCATATATGGTTTGTGGAAAGAACACACATGCAATGACTCTAGTGGAACCATATGTGGTTTGTGGAAAGAACACACATGCAATGAACTCTGGTGGATCCATATGTGGTTCATGATAGGAACACACATGCAATGATATTGGTGGATCCATATGTGGTTTGTGGAAAGAACACACATGCAATGACATTGGTGGATCCATGTGTGGTTTGTGGAAAAGAACACACATGCAATGACTCTGGTGGATCCATATGTGGTTTGTGACAGGAACACATATGCAATGACACTGGTGGATCCATATGTGGGTTGTTAAAAGAACACACATTTAATGACTCTAGTGTTGCTTTTAGTATAAGAACACACATGCAATGACTCTAGTGGGTCCACATGTGGTTTGTGAAAAGAACACACATGCAATGACTCTAGTGGATCCATATGTGGTTTGTGGAAAGAACACACATGCAATAACCACTGGTTGATCCATATGTGGTTTGTGGAAGGAACACACATGCAATGACACTGGTTGATCCATATGTGGTTTGTGAAAATAACACACATGCAATGACTCTAATGGATCCATATCTGGTTTGTGGAAAGAACACACATGCAATGAAAACACTAGTGGATCCATATGTGGTTCATGATAGGAACACACATGCAATGACATTGGTTGATCCATATGTGGTTTGTGACAATAACACACATGCAATGCCATTTGTTAATCCATGTGTGGTTTGTGGAAAGAACACACATGCAATGACTCCAGTGGGTCCATATGTGGTTTGTGAGAAGAACACACATGCAATGACTCTAGTGGATCCATATGTGGTTTGTGGAAAGAACACACATAAAATAACCACTGGTTGATCTATATGTGTTTTGTGGAAAGAACACACATGCAATGACACTGGTGGATCCATATGTGGTATGTGAAAAGAACACACATGCAATGACTCTAGTGCTGGTTTTAGTATAAGAACGCACATGCAATGACTCTAGTGGGTCCATATGTGGTTTGTGAAAAGAACACACATGCAATGACTCTAGTGGATCCATATGTGGTTTGTGGAAAGAACACACATGCAATGACTCTACTGGATCTATATGTGGTTTGTGGAAAGAACACACATGCAATAACCACTGGTTGATCCATATGTGGTTTGTGGAAAGAACACACGTGCAATGACACTGGTTGATCCATATGTGGTTTGTGGAAATAACACACATGCAATGACTCTAGTGGATACATCTGTGGTTTGTGGAAAGAACACACATGCAATGAACACTGGTGGATCCATATGTGGTTCATGATAGGAACACACATGCAATGACATTGGTTGATCCATATGTGGTTTGTGACAATAACACACATGCAATGCCATTGGTTAATCCATGTGTGGTTTTTGGAAAGAACACACCTGCAATGACTCTAGTGGGTCCATATGTGGTTGTGAGAAGAACACACATGTAATGAATCTGGTGGATCCATATGTGGTTTGTGGAAAGAACACACATGCAATGACCACTGGTTGATCCATATGTGGTTTGTGGAAAGAACACACATGCAATGACACTGGTTGATCCATATATGGTTTGTGGAAAGAACACACATGCAATGACTGTAGTGGATCCATATGTGGTTTGTGGAAAGAACACACATGCAATGAACACTGGTGGTTCATGATAGGAACACACATGCAATGATATTGGTGGATCCATATGTGGTTTGTGGAAAGAACACACATGCAATGACATTGGTGGATCCATGTGTGGTTTGTGGATAAGAACACACATGCAATGACTCTGGTGGATCCATATGTGGTTTGTGACAGGAACACATATGCAATGACACTGGTGGATCCATATGTGGGTTGTTAAAAGAACACACATTTAATGACTCTAGTGCTGCTTTTAGTATAAGAACACACATGCAATGACTCTAGTGGGTCCATATGTGGTTTGTGAAAATAACACACATGCAATGACTCTAGTGGATCCATATGTGGTTTGTGGAAAGAACACACATGCGATAACCACTGGTTGGTCCATATGTGGTTTGTGGAAAGAACACACATGCAATGACACTGGTTGATCCATATGTGGTTTGTGGAAATAACACACATGCAATGACTCTAGTGGATCCATATCTGGTTTGTAGAAAGAACACACATGCAATGAACACTGGTGGATCCATATGTGGTTCATGATAGGAACACACATGCAATGACATTGTTTGATCCATATGTGGTTTGTGACAATAACACACATGCAATGCCATTTGTTAATCCATGTGTGGTTTGTGGAAAGAACACACATGCAATGACTCCAGTGGGTCCATATGTGGTTTGTGAGAAGAACACACATGCAATGACTCTAGTGGATCCATATGTGGTTTGTGGAAAGAACACACATGCAATAACCACTGGTTGATCCATATGTGTTTTGTGGAAAGAGCACACATGCAATGACACTGGTGGATCCATATGTGGTCTGTGAAAAAACACACATGCAATGACTCTAGTGCTGGTTTTCGTATAAGAACACACATGTAATGACTCTAGTGGGTCCATATGTGGTTTGTGAAAAGAACACACATGCAATGACTCTAGTGGATCCATATGTGGCTTGTGGAAAGAACACACATGCAATGACTCTAGTGGATCCATATGTGGTTTGTGGAAAGAACACACATGCAATAACCACTGGTTGATCCATATGTGGTTTATGGAAATAACACACATGCAATAACCACTGGTTGATCCATATGTGGTTTGTGGAAAGAACACACATGCAATGGCATTGGTTGATCGATATGTGGTTTGTGACAATAACACACATGCAATGCCATTGGTTAATCCATGTGTGGTTTGTGGAAAGAACACACATGCAATGACTCAAGTGGGTCCATATGTGGTTTTGGAAAAAAACAAAAATGAAATGACTCGGGGGGATCCATGTGTGGTTTGTGGAAAGAACACACATGCAATGAACACTGGTGGATCCATGTGTGGTTCATGGCAGGAACACACATGCAATGACATTGGTTGATACATATGTGGGTTGTGACAATAACACACATGCAATGACATTGGTTGATCCATGTGTGGTTGTGGAAAGAACACACATGCAATGACCCAAGTGGGTCCATGTGTGGTTTGTGAAAGGAACACACATGCAATGGCTCTAGTTGATCCATGTGTGGTTTGTGGAAAGAACATAGATGCAATGACATTGGTGGAGCCATGCATGGTTTGTGGAAAAGAACACCTATGCAATGACTCTGGTGGATCCATATGTGGTTTATGACAAGAACACACATGCAATGACACTGGTGGATCCATATATGGGTTGTTAAAAGAACACACATTTAATGACTCTAGTGCTGGTTTTAGTATAAGAACACACATGCAATGACTCTAGTGGGTCCATATGTGGTTTGTGAAAAGAACACACATGGAATGACTCTAGTGGATCCATATGTGGTTTGTGGAAACAACACACATGCAATAACCACTGGTTTATCCATATGTGGTTTGGGGAAAGAACACACATGCAATGACTCTAGTGGATCCATATGTGGTTTGTGGAAAGAACACACATGCAATGACATTGGCTAATCCATATGTGGTTTGTGGAAAGAACACACATGCAATGACACTGGTTGATCCATATGTGGTTTGTGGAAAGAACACTCATGCAATGACTCTGGTGGATCCATGTGTGGTTGGGAAAAGAACACACATGAAATGAATCTAGTGGGTCCATATGTGGTTTGTGGAAAGAACACACATGCAATGATACTGGTTGATCCATATGTGGTTTGTGGAAAGAACACACATGCAATGACTCTGGTGGATCCATGTGTGGTTTGTCAAAAGAACACACATGCAATGCCATTGGTTGCTCCATGTGTGGTTTGTGAAAAGAACACACATGCAATGCCATTGGTTGATCCATGTGGTTTGTGGAAAAGAACACACATGCAATGATATTGGTGGATCCATATGTGGTTTGTGGAAAGAACACACATGCAATGCCATTGGTTGATCCATGTGGTTTGTCGAAAAGAACACACATGCAATGACGTTGGTGGATCCATATGTGGTTTGTGGAAAGAACACACATGCAATGACATTGGTTGATCCATGTGTGGTTTGTGAAAAGAACACACATGCAATTACGCTGGTGGATACATATGTGGTTTGTGGAAAGAACACACATGAAATGAACACTACTGGATCCATTTGTGGTTCATGACAGGAACACACATGCAATGACTCTATTGGATCCATGTGTAGTTTGTGAAAAGAACACACATGCAATGACTCTAGTGGGTCCATATGTGGTTTGTGAAAAGAACACACATGTAATGAATCTAGTGGATCCATATGTGGTTTGTGGAAAGAACGCACATGCAATGACCACTGGTTGATCCATATGTGGTTTGTGGAAAGAACACACATACAATGGCATTGGTTGATCGATATGTGGTTTGTGAAAAGAACACACATGCAATGACTCTAGTGGAACCATATGTGGTTTGTGGAAAGAACACACATGCAATGAACTCTGGTGGATCCATATGTGGTTCATGATAGGAACACACATGCAATGATATTGGTGGATCCATATGTGGTTTGTGGAAAGAACACACATGCAATAACATTGGTGGATCCATGTGTGGTTTGTGGAAAAGAACACACATGCAATGACTCTGGTGGATCCATATGTGGTTTGTTAAAAGAACACATATGCAATGACACTGGTGGATCCATATGTGGGTTGTTAAAAGAACACACATTTAATGACTCTAGTGCTGCTTTTAGTATAAGAACACACATGCAATGACTCTAGTGGGTCCATATGTGGTTTGTGAAAAGAACACACATGCAATGACTCTAGTGGATCCATATGTGGTTTGTGGAAAGAACACACATGCAATAACCACTTGTTGATCCATATGTGGTTTGTGGAAGGAACACACATGCAATGACACTGGTTGATCCATATGTGGTTTGTGAAAATAACACACATGCAATGACTCTAATGGATCCATATCTGGTTTGTGGAAAGAACACACATGCAATGAACACTGGTGGATCCATATGTGGTTCATGATAGGAACACACATGCAATGACATTGGTTGATCCATATGTGGTTTGTGACAACAACACACATGCAATGCCATTTGTTAATCCATGTGTGGTTTGTGGAAAGAACACACATGCAATCACTCCAGTGGGTATATATGTGGTTTGTGAGAAAAACACAAATGCAATGACTCTAGTGGATCCATATGTTGTTTGTGGAAAGAACACACATAAAATAACCATTGGTTGATCTATATGTGTTTTGTGGAAAGAACACACATGCAATGACACTGGTGGAACCATATGTGGTCTGTGAAAAAACACACATGCAATGACTCTAGTGCTGGTTTTCGTATAAGAACACACATGCAATGACTCTAGTGGGTCCATATGTGGTTTGTGAAAAGAACACACATGGAATGACTCTAGTGGATCCATATGTGGTTTGTGGAAAGAACACACATGCAATGACTCTAGTGGATCCATATGTGGTTTGTGGAAAGAACACACATGCAATAACCACTGGTTGATCCATATGTGGTTTGTGGAAAGAACACACGTGCAATGACACTGGTTGATCCATATGTGGTTTGTGGAAATAACACACATGCAATGACTCTAGTGGATACATCTGTGGTTTGTGGAAAGAACACACATGCAATGAACACTGGTGGATCCATATGTGGTTCATGATAGGAACACACATGCAATGACATTGGTTGATCCATATGTGGTTAATGACAATAACACACATGCAATGCCATTGGTTAATCCATGTGTGGTTTGTGGAAAGAACACACATGCAATGACTCTAGTGGGTCCATATGTGGTTGTGAGAAGAACACACACGCAATGACTCTCGTGGATCCATATGTGGTTTGTGGAAAGAACACACATGCAATAACCACTGGTTGATCCATATGTGTTTTGTGGAAAGAACACACATGCAATGACACTGGTGGATCCATATGTGCTCTGTGAAAAGGACACACATGTAATGATTCTAGTGCTGGTTTTAGTATAAGAACACACATGCAATGACTCTAGTGGGTCCATATGTGGTTTGTGAAAAGAACACACATGCAATGACTCTAGTGGATCCATATGTGGTTTGTGGAAAGAACACACATGCAGTAACCACAGGTTTATCCATATATGTGGTTTGTGGAAAGAACACACATGCAATGACACTGGTTGATCCATATTTGGTTTGTGGAAATAACACACATGCAATGACTCTAGTGGATCCATATCTGGTTTGTGGAAAGAACACACATGCAATGAACCTTTGGTGGATCCATATGTGGTTCATTATAGGAACACATATGCAATGACATTGGTTGAGCCATATGTGGTTTGTGACAATAACACACATGCAATGCCATTGGTTAATCCATGTGTGGTTTGTGGAAAGAACAGACATGCAATGACTCTAGTGGGTCCATATGTGGTTTGTGAGAAGAACACACATGCAATGACTCTAGTGGATCCATATGTGGTTTGTGGAAAGAACACACATGCAATAACCACTGGTTGATCCATATGTGTTTTGTGGAAAGAACACACATGCAATGACACTGGTGGATCCATATGTGATCTGTGAAAAGAACACACATGCAATGACTCTAGTGATCCTTTTAGTATAAGAACACACATGCAATGACTCTAGTGCTGCTTTTAGTATAAGAACACACATGCAATGACTCTAGTGGGTCCATATGTGGTTTGTGAAAAGAACACACATGCAATGACTCTAGTGGATCCATATGTGGTTTGTGGAAAAACACACACATGCAATGACTGTAGTGGATCCATATGTGGTTTGTGGAAAGAACACACATGCAATAACCACTGGTTGATCCATATGTGGTTTGTGGAAAGAACACACATGCAATGGCATTGGTTGATCGATATGTGGTTTGTGACAATAACACACATGCAATGCCATTGGTTAATCCATGTGTGGTTTGTGGAAAGAACACACATGCAATGACTCAAGTGGGTCCATATGTGGTTTTGGAAAAAAACAAAAATGAAATGACTCGGGGGGATCCATGTGTGGTTTGTGGAAAGAACACACATGCAATGAACACTGGTGGATCCATATGTTGTTCATGATAGGAACACACATGCAATGACATTGGTTGATCCATATGTGGTTAATGACAATAACACACATGCAATGCCATTGGTTAATCCATGTGTGGTTTGTGGAAAGAACACACATGCAATGACTCTAGTGGGTCCATATGTGGTTGTGAGAAGAACACACACACAATGACTCTAGTGGATCCATATGTGGTTTGTGGAAAGAACACACATGCAATAACCACTGGTTGATCCATATGTGTTTTGTGGAAAGAACACACATGCAATGACACTGGTGGATCCATATGTGCTCTATGAAAAGGACACACATGCAATGATTCTAGTGCTGGTTTTAGTATAAGAACACACATGCAATGACTCTAGTGGGTCCATATGTGGTTTGTGAAAAGAACACACATGCAATGACTCTAGTGGATCCAAATGTGGTTTGTGGAAAGAACACACATGCAGTAACCACAGGTTTATCCATATGTGGTTTGTGGAAATAACACACATGCAATGACACTGGTTGATCCATATTTGGATTGTGGAAATAACACACATGCAATGACTCTAGTGGATCCATATCTGGTTTGTGGAAAGAACACACATGCAATGAACACTGGTGGATCCATATGTGGTTCATTATAGGAACACATATGCAATGACATTGGTTGAGCCATATGTGGTTTGTGACAATAACACACATGCAATGCCATTGGTTAATCCATGTGTGGTTTGTGGAAAGAACTGACATGCAATTACTCTAGTGGGTCCATATGTGGTTTGTGAGAAGAACACACATGCAATGACTCTAGTGGATCCATATGTGGTTTGTGGAAAGAACACACATGCAATAACCACTGGTTGATCCATATGTGTTTTGTGGAAAGAACACACATGCAATGACACTGGTGGATCCATATGTGATCTGTGAAAAGAACACACATGCAATGACTCTAGTGATCCTTTTAGTATAAGAACACACATGCAATGACTCTAGTGTTGCTTTTAGTATAAGAACACACATGCAATGACTCTAGTGGGTCCATATGTGGTTTGTGAAAAGAACACACATGCAATGACTCTAGTGGATCCATATGTGGTTTGTGGAAAAAAACACACATGCAATGACTCTAGTGGATCCATATGTGGTTTGTGGAAAGAACACACATGCAATAACCACTGGTTGATCCATATGTGGTTTGTGGAAAGAACACACATGCAATGGCATTGGTTGATCGATATGTGGTTTGTGACAATAACACACATGCAATGCCATTGGTTAATCCATGTGTGGTTTGTGGAAAGAACACACATGCAATGACTAAAGTGGGTCCATATGTGGTTTTGGATAAAAACAAAAATGAAATGACTCGGGGGGATCCATGTGTGGTTTGTGGAAACAACACACATGCAATGAACACTGGCGGATCCATATGTGGTTCATGATAGGAATACACATGCAATGACATTGGTTGATCCATATGTGGTTAATGACAATAACACACATGCAATGCCATTGGTTAATCCATGTGTGGTTTGTGGAAAGAACACACATGCAATGACTCTAGTGGGTCCATATGTGGTTGTGAGAAGAACACACACGCAATGACTCTAGTGGATCCATATGTGGTTTGTGGAAAGAACACACATGCAATAACCACTGGTTGATCCATATGTGTTTTGTGGAAAGAACACACATGCAATGACACTGGTGGATCCATATGTGCTCTATGAAAAGGACACACATGCAATGATTCTAGTGCTGGTTTTAGTATAAGAACACACATGCAATGACTCTAGTGGGTCCATATGTGGTTTGTGAAAAGAACACACATGCAATGACTCTAGTGGATCCATATGTGGTTTGTGGAAAGAACACACATGCAGTAACCACAGGTTTATCCATATGTGGTTTGTGGAAAGAACACACATGCAATGACACTGGTTGATCCATATTTGGTTTGTGGAAATAACACACATGCAATGACTCTAGTGGATCCATATCTGGTTTGTGGAAAGAACACACATGCAATGAACACTGGTGGATCCATATGTGGTTCATTATAGGAACACATATGCAATGACATTGGTTGAGCCATATGTGGTTTGTGACAATAACACACATGCAATGCCATTGGTTAATCCATGTGTGGTTTGTGGAAAGAACTGACATGCAATTACTCTAGTGGGTCCATATGTGGTTTGTGAGAAGAACACACATGCAATGACTCTAGTGGATCCATATGTGGTTTGTGGAAAGAACACACATGCAATAACCACTGGTTGATCCATATGTGTTTTGTGGAAAGAACACACATGCAATGACACTGGTGGATCCATATGTGATCTGTGAAAAGAACACACATGCAATGACTCTAGTGATCCTTTTAGTATAAGAACACACATGCAATGACTCTAGTGTTGCTTTTAGTATAAGAACACACATGCAATGACTCTAGTGGGTCCATATGTGGTTTGTGAAAAGAACACACATGCAATGACTCTAGTGGATCCATATGTGGTTTGTGGAAAAAAAAACACATGCAATGACTCTAGTGGATCCATATGTGGTTTGTGGAAAGAACACACATGCAATAACCACTGGTTGATCCATATGTGGTTTGTGGAAAGAACACACATGCAATGGCATTGGTTGATCGATATGTGGTTTGTGACAATAACACACATGCAATGCCATTGGTTAATCCATGTGTGGTTTGTGGAAAGAACACACATGCAATGACTAAAGTGGGTCCATATGTGGTTTTGGATAAAAACAAAAATGAAATGACTCGGGGGGATCCATGTGTGGTTTGTGGAAAGAACACACATGCAATGAACACTGGCGGATCCATATGTGGTTCATGATAGGAATACACATGCAATGACATTGGTTGATCCATATGTGGTTAATGACAATAACACACATGCAATGCCATTGGTTAATCCATGTGTGGTTTGTGGAAAGAACACACATGCAATGACTCTAGTGGGTCCATATGTGGTTGTGAGAAGAACACAGACGCAATGACTCTAGTGGATCCATATGTGGTTTGTGGAAAGAACACACATGCAATAACCATTGGTTGATCCATATGTGTTTTGTGGAAAGAACACACATGCAATGACACTGGTGGATCCATATGTGCTCTATGAAAAGGACACACATGCAATGATTCTAGTGCTGGTTTTAGTATAAGAACACACATGCAATGACTCTAGTGGGTCCATATGTGGTTTGTGAAAAGAACACACATGCAATGACTCTAGTGGATCCATATGTGGTTTGTGGAAAGAACACACATGCAGTAACCACAGGTTTATCCATATGTGGTTTGTGGAAAGAACACACATGCAATGACATTGGTTGATCCATATTTGGTTTGTGGAAATAACACACATGCAATGACTCTAGTGGATCCATATCTGGTTTGTGGAAAGAACACACATGCAATGAACACTGGTGGATCCATATGTGGTTCATTATAGGAACACATATGCAATGACATTGGTTGAGCCATATGTGGTTTGTGACAATAACACACATGCAATGCCATTGGTTAATCCATGTGTGGTTTGTGCAAAGAACAGATATGCAATGACTCTAGTGGGTCCATATGTGGTTTGTGAGAAGAACACACATGCAATGACTCTAGTGGATCCATATGTGGTTTGTGGAAAGAACACACATGCAATAACCACTGGTTGATCCATATGTGTTTTGTGGAAAGAACACACATGTAATGACACTGGTGGATCCATATGTGATATGTGAAAAGAACACACATGCAATGACTCTAGTGATCCTTTTAGTATAAGAACACACATGCAATGACTCTAGTGCTGCTTTTAGTATAAGAACACACATGCAATGACTCTAGTGGGTCCATATGAGGTTTGTCGAAAGAACACACATGCAATGACTCTAGTGGATCCATATGTGGTTTGTGGAAAAAAACACACATGCAATGACTCTAGTGGATCCATATGTGGTTTGTGGAAAGAACACACATGCAATAACCACTGGTTGATCCATATGTGGTTTGTGGAAAGAACACACATGCAATGGCATTGGTTGATCGATATGTGGTTTGTGACAATAACACACATGCAATGCCATTGGTTAATCCATGTGTGGTTTGTGGAAAGAACACACATGCAATGACTAAAGTGGGTCCATATGTGGTTTTGGAAAAAAACAAAAATGAAATGACTCGGGGGGATCCATGTGTGGTTTGTGGAAAGAACACACATGCAATGAACACTGGTGGATCCATATGTGGTTCATGATAGGAACACACATGCAATGACATTGGTTGATCCATATGTGGTTAATGACAATAACACACATGCAATGCCATTGGTTAATCCATGTGTGGTTTGTGGAAAGAACACACATGCAATGACTCTAGTTGGTCCATATGTGGTTGTGAGAAGAACACACACGCAATGACTCTAGTGGATCCATATGTGGTTTGTGGAAAGAACACACATGCAATAACCACTGGTTGATCCATATGTGTTTTGTGGAAAGAACACACATGCAATGACACTGGTGGATCCATATGTGCTCTGTGAAAAGGACACACATGCAATGATTCTAGTGCTGGTTTTAGTATAAGAACACACATGCAATGACTCTAGTGGGTCCATATGTGGTTTGTGAAAAGAACACACATGCAATGACTCTAGTGGATCCATATGTGGTTTGTGGAAAGAACACACATGCAGTAACCACAGGTTTATCCATATGTGGTTTGTGGAAAGAACACACATGCAATGACACTGGTCGATCCATATTTGGTTTGTGGAAAGAACACACATGCAATGACTCTAGTGGATCCATATCTGGTTTGTGGAAAGAACACACATGCAATGAACACTGGTGGATCCATATGTGGTTCATTATAGGAACACATATGCAATGACATTGGTTGAGCCATATGTGGTTTGTGACAATAACACACATGCAATGCCATTGGTTAATCCCTATGTGGTTTGTGGAAAGAACAGACATGCAATGACTCTAGTGGGTCCATATGTGGTTTGTGACAAGAACACACATGCAATGACACTGGTGGATCCATATATGGGTTGTTAAAAGAACACACATTTAATGACTCTAGTCCTGGTTTTAGTATAAGAACACACATGCAATGACTCTAATGGGTCCATATGTGGTTTGTGAAAAGAACACACATGGAATAACTCTAGTGGATCCATATGTGGTTTGTGGAAAGAACACACATGCAATAACCACTGGTTGATCCATATGTGGTTTGTGGAAAGAACACACATGCAATGACACTAGTTGATCCATATGTGCTTTGTGGAAAGAACACACATGCAATGACTCTGGTGGATCCATATGTGGTTCATGATAGGAACACACATGCAATGACATTGGTTGATCCATATGTGGTTTGTGACAATAACACACATGCAATGCCATTGGTTAATCCATGTGTGGTTTGTGGAAAGAACACACATGCAATGACTCTAGTGGGTCCATATGTCGTTGTGAGAAGAACACACATGTAATGAATCTAGTGGATCCATATGTGGTTTGTGGAAAGAACACACATGCAATGACACTGGTGGATCCATATGTGATCTGTGAAAAGAACACACATGCAATGACTCTAGTGATCCTTTTAGTATAAGAACACACATGCAATGACTCTAGTGCTGCTTTTAGTATAAGAACGCACATGCAATGACTCTAGTGGGTCCATATGTGGTTTGTGAAAAGAACACACATGCAATGACTCTAGTGGATCCATATGTGGTTTGTGGAAAAAAACACACATGCAATGACTCTAGTGGATCCATATGTGTTTTGTGGAAAGAACACACATGCAATGACACTAGTGGATCCATATGTGATCTGTGAAAAGAACACATGCAATGACTCTAGTGATCCTTTTAGTATAAGAACACACATGCAATGACTCTAGTGTTGCTTTTAGTATAAGAACACACATGCAATGACTCTAGTGGGTCCATATGTGGTTTGTGAAAAGAACAGACATGCAATGACTGTAGTGGATCCATATGTGGTTTGTGGAAAAAAACACACATGCAATGACTCTAGTGGATCCATATGTGGTTTGTGGAAAGAACACACATGCAATAACCACTGGTTGATCCATATGTGGTTTGTGGAAAGAACACACATGCAATGGCATTGGTTGATCGATATGTGGTTTGTGACAATAACACACATGCAATGCCATTGGTTAATCCATGTGTGGTTTGTGGAAAGAACACACATGCAATGACTAAAGTGGGTCCATATGTGGTTTTGGAAAAAAACAAAAATGAAATGACTCGGGGGGATCCATGTGTGGTTTGTGGAAAGAACACACATGCAATGAACACTGGCGGATCCATATGTGGTTCATGATAGGAACACACATGCAATGACATTGGTTGATCCATATGTGGTTAATGACAATAACACACATGCAATGCCATTGGTTAATCCATGTGTGGTTTGTGGAAAGAACACACATGCAATGACTCTAGTGGGTCCATATGTGGTTGTGAGAAGAACACACACGCAATGACTCTAGTGGATCCATATGTGGTTTGTGGAAAGAACACACATGCAATAACCACTGGTTGATCCATATGTGTTTTGTGGAAAGAACACACATGCAATGACACTGGTGGATCCATATGTGCTCTATGAAAAGGACACACATGCAATGATTCTAGTGCTGGTTTTAGTATAAGAACACACATGCAATGACTCTAGTGGGTCCATATGTGGTTTGTGACAATAACACACATGCAATGCCATTGGTTAATCCATGTGTGGTTTGTGGAAAGAACACACATGCAATGACTCTAGTGGGTCCATATGTCGTTGTGAGAAGAACACACATGTAATGAATCTAGTGGATCCATATGTGGTTTGTGGAAAGAACACACATGCAATGACACTGGTGGATCCATATGTGATCTGTGAAAAGAACACACATGCAATGACTCTAGTGATCCTTTTAGTATAAGAACACACATGCAATGACTCTAGTGCTGCTTTTAGTATAAGAACGCACATGCAATGACTCTAGTGGGTCCATATGTGGTTTGTGAAAAGAACACACATGCAATGACTCTAGTGGATCCATATGTGGTTTGTGGAAAAAAACACACATGCAATGACTCTAGTGGATCCATATGTGTTTTGTGGAAAGAACACACATGCAATGACACTAGTGGATCCATATGTGATCTGTGAAAAGAACACACATGCAATGACTCTAGTGATCCTTTTAGTATAAGAACACACATGCAATGACTCTAGTGTTGCTTTTAGTATAAGAACACACATGCAATGACTCTAGTGGGTCCATATGTGGTTTGTGAAAAGAACAGACATGCAATGACTGTAGTGGATCCATATGTGGTTTGTGGAAAAAAACACACATGCAATGACTCTAGTGGATCCATATGTGGTTTGTGGAAAGAACACACATGCAATAACCACTGGTTGATCCATATGTGGTTTGTGGAAAGAACACACATGCAATGGCATTGGTTGATCGATATGTGGTTTGTGACAATAACACACATGCAATGCCATTGGTTAATCCATGTGTGGTTTGTGGAAAGAACACACATGCAATGACTAAAGTGGGTCCATATGTGGTTTTGGAAAAAAACAAAAATGAAATGACTCGGGGGGATCCATGTGTGGTTTGTGGAAAGAACACACATGCAATGAACACTGGCGGATCCATATGTGGTTCATGATAGGAACACACATGCAATGACATTGGTTGATCCATATGTGGTTAATGACAATAACACACATGCCATTGGTTAATCCATGTGTGGTTTGTGGAAAGAACACACATGCAATGACTCTAGTGGGTCCATATGTGGTTGTGAGAAGAACACACGCAATGACTCTAGTGGATCCATATGTGGTTTGTGGAAAGAACACACATGCAATAACCACTGGTTGATCCATATGTGTTTTGTGGAAAGAACACACATGCAATGACACTGGTGGATCCATATGTGCTCTATGAAAAGGACACACATGCAATGATTCTAGTGCTGGTTTTAGTATAAGAACACACATGCAATGACTCTAGTGGGTCCATATGTGGTTTGTGAAAAGAACACACATGCAATGACTCTAGTGGATCCATATGTGGTTTGTGGAAAGAACACACATGCAGTAACCACAGGTTTATCCATATGTGGTTTGTGGAAAGAACACACATGCAATGACACTGGTTGATCCATATTTGGTTTGTGGAAATAACACACATGCAATGACTCTAGTGGATCCATATCTGGTTTGTGGAAAGAACACACATGCAATGAATACTGGTGGATCCATATGTGGTTCATTATAGGAACACATATGCAATGACATTGGTTGAGCCATATGTGGTTTGTGACAATAACACACATGCAATGCCATTGGTTAATCCATGTGTGGTTTGTGGAAAGAACAGACATGCAATGACTCTAGTGGGTCCATATGTGGTTTGTGAGAAGAACACACATGCAATGACTCTAGTGGATCCATATGTGGTTTGTGGAAAGAACACACATGCAATAACCACTGGTTGATCCATATGTGTTTTGTGGAAAGAACACACATGCAATGACACTAGTGGATCCATATGTGATCTGTGAAAAGAACACACATGCAATGACTCTAGTGATCCTTTTAGTATAAGAACACACATGCAATGACTCTAGTGCTGCTTTTAGTATAAGAACGCACATGCAATGACTCTAGTGGGTCCATATGTGGTTTGTGAAAAGAACACACATGCAATGACTAGTGGATCCATATGTGGTTTCTGGAAAAAAAAACACATGCAATGACTCTAGTGGATCCATATGTCTTTTGTGGAAAGAACACACATGCAATGACACTGGTGGATCCATATGTGATCTGTGAAAAGAACACACATGCAATGAATCTAGTGATCCTTTTAGTATAAGAACACACATGCAATGACTCTAGTGCTGCTTTTAGTATAAGAACACACATGCAATGACTCTAGTGGGTCCATATGTGGTTTGTGAAAAGAACACACATGCAATGACTCTAGTGGATCCATATGTGGTTTGTGGAAAAAAAAACACATGCAATGACTCTAGTGGATCCATATGTGGTTTGTGGAAAGAACACACATGCAATAACCACTGGTTGATCCATATGTGGTTTGTGGAAAGAACACCCATGCAATGGCATTGGTTGATCGATATGTGGTTTGTGACAATAACACACATGCAATGCCATTGGTTAATCCATGTGTGGTTTGTGGAAAGAACACACATGCAATGACTCAAGTGGGTCCATATGTGGTTTTGAAAAAAAAAATGAAATGACTCGGGTGGATCCATGTGTGGTTTGTGGAAAGAACACACATGCAATGAACACTGGCGGATCCATATGTGGTTCATGATAGGAACACACATGCAATGACATTGGTTGATCCATATGTGGTTAATGACAATAACACACATGCAATGCCATTGGTTAATCCATGTGTGGTTTGTGGAAAGAACACACATGCAATGACTCTAGTGGGTCCATATGTGGTTGTGAGAAGAACACAGACGCAATGACTCTAGTGGATCCATATGTGGTTTGTGGAAAGAACACACATGCAATAACCATTGGTTGATCCATATGTGTTTTGTGGAAAGAACACACATGCAATGACACTGGTGGATCCATATGTGCTCTATGAAAAGGACACACATGCAATGATTCTAGTGCTTGTTTTATTATAAGAACACACATGCAATGACTCTAGTGGGTCCATATGTGGTTTGTGAAAAGAACACACATGCAATGACTCTAGTGGATCCATATGTGGTTTGTGGAAATAACACACATGCATCACCGCAGGTTTATCCATATGTGGTTTGTGGAAAGAACACACATGCAATGACACTGGTTGATCCATATTTGGTTTGTGGAAATAACACACATGCAATGACTCTAGTGGATCCATATCTGGTTTGTGGAAAGAACACACATGCAATGAATACTGGTGGATCCATATGTGGTTCATTATAGGAACACATATGCAATGACATTGGTTGAGCCATATGTGGTTTGTGACAATAACACACATGCAATGCCATTGGTTAATCCATGTGTGGTTTGTGGAAAGAACAGACATGCAATGACTCTAGTGGGTCCATATGTGGTTTGTGAGAAGAACACACATGCAATGACTCTAGTGGATCCATATGTGGTTTGTGGAAAGAACACACATGCAATAACCACTGGTTGATCCATATGTGTTTTGTGGAAAGAACACACATGCAATGACACTAGTGGATCCATATGTGATCTGTGAAAAGAACACACATGCAATGACTCTAGTGATCCTTTTAGTATAAGAACACACATGCAATGACTCTAGTGCTGCTTTTAGTATAAGAACGCACATGAAATGACTCTAGTGGGTCCATATGTGGTTTGTGAAAAGAACACACATGCAATGACTAGTGGATCCATATGTGGTTTCTGGAAAAAAACACACATGCAATGACTCTAGTGGATCCATATGTCTTTTGTGGAAAGAACACACATGCAATGACACTGGTGGATCCATATGTGATCTGTGAAAAGAACACACATGCAATGACTCTAGTGATCCTTTTAGTATAAGAACACACATGCAATGACTCTAGTGCTGCTTTTAGTATAAGAACACACATGCAATGACTCTAGTGGGTCCATATGTGGTTTGTGAAAAGAACACACATGCAATGACTCTAGTGGATCCATATGTGGTTTGTGGAAAAAAAAACACATGCAATGACTCTAGTGGATCCATATGTGGTTTGTGGAAAGAACACACATGCAATAACCACTGGTTGATCCATATGTGGTTTGTGGAAAGAACACCCATGCAATGGCATTGGTTGATCGATATGTGGTTTGTGACAATAACACACATGCAATGCCATTGGTTAATCCATGTGTGGTTTGTGGAAAGAACACACATGCAATGACTCAAGTGGGTCCATATGTGGTTTTGAAAAAAAAAATGAAATGACTCGGGTGGATCCATGTGTGGTTTGTGGAAAGAACACACATGCAATGAACACTGGTGGATCCATATGTGGTTCATGATAGGAACACACATGCAATGACATTGGTTGATCCATATGTGGTTAATGACAATAACACACATGCAATGCCATTGGTTAATCCATGTGGTTTGTGGAAAGAACACACATGCAATGACTCTAGTGGGTCCATATGTGGTTGTGAGAAGAACACACACGCAATGACTCTAGTGGATCCATATGTGGTTTGTGGAAAGAACACACATGCAATAACCACTGGTTGATCCATATGTGTTTTGTGGAAAGAACACACATGCAATGACACTGGTGGATCCATATGTGCTCTATGAAAAGGACACACATGCAATGATTCTAGTGCTGGTTTTAGTATAAGAACACACATGCAATGACTCTAGTGGGTCCATATGTGGTTTGTGAAAAGAACACACATGCAATGACTCTAGTGGATCCATATGTGGTTTGTGGAAAGAACACACATGCAGTACAGGTTTATCCATATGTGGTTTGTGGAAAGAACACACATGCAATGACCTTTGGTTGATCCATATTTGGTTTGTGGAAATAACACATGCAATGACTCTAGTGGATCCATATCTGGTTTGTGGAAAGAACACACATGCAATGAATACTGGTGGATCCATATGTGGTTCATTATAGGAACACATATGCAATGACATTGGTTGAGCCATATGTGGTTTGTGACAATAACACACATGCAATGCCATTGGTTAATCCATGTGTGGTTTGTGGAAAGAACAGACATGCAATGACTCTAGTGGGTCCATATGTGGTTTGTGAGAAGAACACACATGCAATGACTCTAGTGGATCCATATGTGGTTTGTGGAAAGAACACACATGCAATAACCACTGGTTGATCCATATGTGTTTTGTGGAAAGAACACACATGCAATGACACTAGTGGATCCATATGTGATCTGTGAAAAGAACACACATGCAATGACTCTAGTGATCCTTTTAGTATAAGAACACACATGCAATGACTCTAGTGCTGCTTTTAGTATAAGAACGCACATGAAATGACTCTAGTGGGTCCATATGTGGTTTGTGAAAAGAACACACATGCAATGACTAGTGGATCCATATGTGGTTTCTGGAAAAAAACACACATGCAATGACTCTAGTGGATCCATATGTCTTTTGTGGAAAGAACACACATGCAATGACACTGGTGGATCCATATGTGATCTGTGAAAAGAACACACATGCAATGACTCTAGTGATCCTTTTAGTATAAGAACACACATGCAATGACTCTAGTCTTGCTTTTAGTATAAGAACACACATGCAATGACTCTAGTGGGTCCATATGTGGTTTGTGAAAGAAAACACATGCAATGTCTCTAGTGGATCCATATGTGGTTTGTGGAAAAAAAAACACATGCAATGACTCTAGTGGATCCATATGTGGTTTGTGGAAAGAACACACATGCAATAACCACTGGTTGATCCATATGTGGTTTGTGGAAAGAACACCCATGCAATGGCATTGGTTGATCGATATGTGGTTTGTGACAATAACACACATGCAATGCCATTGGTTAATCCATGTGTGGTTTGTGGAAAGAACACACATGCAATGACTCAAGTGGGTCCATATGTGGTTTTGAAAATAAAATGAAATGACTGGTGGATCCATGTGTGGTTTGTGGAAAGAACACACATGCAATGAACTGGTGGATCCATATGTGGTTCATGATAGAACACACATGCAATGACATTGGTTGATCCATATGTGGTTAATGACAATAACACACATGCAATGCCATTGGTTAATCCATGTGTGGTTTGTGGAAAGAACACATGCAATGACTCTAGTGGGTCCATATGTGGTTGTGAGAAGAACACAGACGCAATGACTCTAGTGGATCCATATGTGGTTTGTGGAAAGAACACACATGCAATAACCATTGGTTGATCCATATGTGTTTTGTGGAAAGAACACACATGCAATGACACTGGTGGATCCATATGTGCTATGTGAAAAGGACACACATGCAATGATTCTAGTGCTGGTTTTAGTATAAGAACACACATGCAATGACTCTAGTGGGTCCATATGTGGTTTGTGAAAAGAACACACATGCAATGACTCTAGTGGATCCATATGTGGTTTGTGGAAAGAACACACATGCAGTAACCACAGGTTTATCCATATGTGGTTTGTGGAAAGAACACACATGCAATGACACTGGTTGATCCATATTTGGTTTGTGGAAATAACACACATGCAATGACTCTAGTGGATCCATATCTGGTTTGTGGAAAGAACACACATGCAATGAACACTGGTGGATCCATATGTGGTTCATTATAGGAACACATATGCAATGACATTGGTTGAGCCATATGTGGTTTGTGACAATAACACACATGCAATGCCATTGGTTAATCCATGTGTGGTTTGTGCAAAGAACAGACATGCAATGACTCTAGTGGGTCCATATGTGGTTTGTGAGAAGAACACACATGCAATGACTCTAGTGGATCCATATGTGGTTTGTGGAAAGAACACACATGCAATAACCACTGGTTGATCCATATGTGTTTTGTGGAAAGAACACACATGCAATGACACTGTTGGATCCATATGTGATATGTGAAAAGAACACACATGCAATGACTCTAGTGATCCTTTTAGTATAAGAACACACATGCAATG
The DNA here is from genome assembly GCA_023614405.1 of Avena insularis. NCBI lineage: Eukaryota > Viridiplantae > Streptophyta > Magnoliopsida > Poales > Poaceae > Avena > Avena insularis. The sequence goes on along the minus strand of CM042696.1, from coordinate 210,755,866 downwards.
ACTCTAGTGCTGCTTTTAGTATAATAACACACATGCAATGACTCTAGTGGGTCCATATGTGGTTTGTGAAAAGAACACACATGCAATGACTCTAGTGGATCCATATGTGGTTTGTGGAAAAAAACACACATGCAATGACTCTAGTGGATCCATATGTGGTTTGTGGAAAGAACACACATGCAATAACCACTGGTTGATCCATATGTGGTTTGTGGAAAGAACACACATGCAATGGCATTGGTTGATCGATATGTGGTTTGTGACAATAACACACATGCAATGCCATTGGTTAATCCATGTGTGGTTTGTAGAAAGAACACACATGCAATGACTAAAGTGGGTCCATATGTGGTTTTGGAAAAAAAAAAATGAAATGACTCGGGGGGATCCATGTGTGGTTTGTGGAAAGAACACACATGCAATGAACACTGGTGGATCCATATGTGGTTCATGATAGGAACACACATGCAATGACATTGGTTGATCCATATGTGGTTAATGACAATAACACACATGCAATGCCATTGGTTAATCCATGTGTGGTTTGTGGAAAGAACACACATGCAATGACTCTAGTTGGTCCATATGTGGTTGTGAGAAGAACACACACGCAATGACTCTAGTGGATCCATATGTGGTTTGTGGAAAGAACACACATGCAATAACCACTGGTTGATCCATATGTGTTTTGTGGAAAGAACACACATGCAATGACACTGGTGGATCCATATGTGCTCTGTGAAAAGGACACACATGCAATGATTCTAGTGCTGGTTTTAGTATAAGAACACACATGCAATAACTCTAGTGGGTCCATATGTGGTTTGTGAAAAGAACACACATGCAATGACTCTAGTGGATCCATATGTGGTTTGTGGAAAGAACACACATGCAGTAACCACAGGTTTATCCATATGTGGTTTGTGGAAAGAACACACATGCAATGACACTGGTTGATCCATATTTGGTTTGTGGAAAGAACACACATGCAATGACCTAGTGGATCCATATCTGGTTTGTGGAAAGAACACACATGCAATGAACCTTTGGTGGATCCATATGTGGTTCATTATAGGAACACATATGCAATGACATTGGTTGAGCCATATGTGGTTTGTGACAATAACACACATGCAATGCCATTGGTTAATCCCTGTGTGGTTTGTGGAAAGAACGGACATGCAATGACTCTAGTGGGTCCATATGTGGTTTGTGACAAGAACACACATGCAATGACACTGGTGGATCCATATATGGGTTGTTAAAAGAACACACATTTAATGACTCTAGTGCTGGTTTTAGTATAAGAACACACATGCAATGACTCTAGTGGGTCCATATGTGGTTTGTGAAAAGAACACACATGGAATAACTCTAGTGGATCCATATGTGGTTTGTGGAAAGAACACACATGCAATAACCACTGGTTGATCCATATGTGGTTTGTGGAAAGAACACACATGCAATGACACTAGTTGATCCATATGTGGTTTGTGGAAAGAACACACATGCAATGACTCTGGTGGATCCATATGTGGTTCATGATAGGAACACACATGCAATGACATTGGTTGATCCATATGTGGTTTGTGACAATAACACACATGCAATGCCATTGGTTAATCCATGTGTGGTTTGTGGAAAGAACACACATGCAATGACTCTAGTGGGTCCATATGTGGTTGTGAGAAGAACACACATGTAATGAATCTAGTGGATCCATATGTGGTTTGTGGAAAGAACACACATGCAATGACACTGGTGGATCCATATGTGATCTGTGAAAAGAACACACATGCAACGACTCTAGTGATCCTTTTAGTATAAGAACACACATGCAATGACTCTAGTGCTGCTTTTAGTATAAGAACGCACATGCAATGACTCTAGTGGGTCCATATGTGGTTTGTGAAAAGAACACACATGCAATGACTCTAGTGGATCCATATGTGGTTTGTGGAAAAAAACACACATGCAGTGACTCTAGTGGATCCATATGTGTTTTGTGGAAAGAACACACATGCAATGACACTAGTGGATCCATATGTGATATGTGAAAAGAACACACATGCAATGACTCTAGTGATCCTTTTAGTATAAGAACACACATGCAATGACTCTAGTGCTGCTTTTAGTATAAGAACACACATGCAATGACTCTAGTGGGTCCATATGTGGTTTGTCAAAAGAACACACATGCAATGACTCTAGTGGATCCATATGTGGTTTGTGGAAAAAACACACATGCAATGACTCTAGTGGATCCATATGTGGTTTGTGGAAAGAACACACATGCAATAACCACTGGTTGATCCATATGTGGTTTGTGGAAAGAACACACATGCAATGGCATTGGTTGATCGATATGTGGTTTGTGACAATAACACACATGCAATGCCATTGGTTAATCCATGTGCGGTTTGTGGAAAGAACACACATGCAATGACTCAAGTGGGTCCATATGTGGTTTTGAAAAAAAACAAAAATGAAATGACTCGGGGGGATCCATGTGTGGTTTGTGGAAAGAACACACATGCAATGAACATTGGTGGATCCATATGTGGTTCATGATAGGAACACACATGCAATGACATTAGATTGATCCATATGTGGTTAATGACAATAACACACATGCAATGCCATTGGTTAATCCATGTGTGGTTTGTGGAAAGAACACATGCAATGACTCTAGTGGGTCCATATGTGGCTGTGGGAAGAACACAGGCATAATGACTCTAGTGGATCCATATGTGGTTTGTGGAAAGAACACACATGCAATAACCCTGGTTGATCCATATGTGTTTTGTGGAAAGAACACACATGCAATGACACTGGTGGATCCATATGTGCTCTGTGAAAAGGACACACATGCAATGATTCTAGTGCTGGTCTTAGTATAAGAACACACATGCAATGACTCTAGTGGGTCCATATGTGGTTTGTGAAAAGAACACACATGCAATGACTCTAGTGGATCCATATGTGGTTTGTGGAAAGAACACACATGCAGTAACCACAGGTTTATCCATATGTGGTTTGTGGAAAGAACACACATGCAATGATAGTGGTTGATCCATATGTGGTTTGTGGAAATAACACACATGCAATGACTCTAGTGGATCCATATCCGGTTTGTGGAAAGAACACATGCAATGAACTGGTGGATCCATATGTGGTTCATTATAGGAACACATATGCAATGACATTAGTTGAGCCATATGTGGTTTGTGACAATAACACATGCAATGCCATTGGTTAATCCATGTGTGGTTTGTGGAAAGAACAGACATGCAATGACTCTAGTGGGTCCATATGTGGTTTGTGAGAAGAACACACATGCAATGACTCTAGTGGATCCATATGTGGTTTGTGGAAAGAACACACATGCAATAACCACTGGTTGATCCATATGTGTTTGTGGAAAGAACACACATGCAATGACACTAGTGGATCCATATGTGATATGTGAAAAGAACACACATGCAATGACTCTAGTGATCCTTTTAGTATAAGAACACACATGCAATGACTCTAGTGCTACTTTTAGTATAAGAACACACATGCAATGACTCTAGTGGGTCCATATGTGGTTTGTGAAAAGAACACACATGCAATGACTCTAGTGGATCCATATGTGGTTTGTGGAAAAAACACACATGCAATGACTCTAGTGGATCCATATGTGGTTTGTGGAAAGAACACACATGCAATAACCACTGGTTGATCCATATGTGGTTTGTGGAAAGAACACACATGCACTGGCATTGGTTGATCGATATGTGGTTTGTGACAATAACATGCAATGCCATTGGTTAATCCATGTGTGGTTTGTGGAAAGAACACACATGCAATGACTAAAGTGGGTCCATATGTGGTTTTGGAAAAAAACAAAAATGAAATGACTCGGGGGATCCATGTGTGGTTTGTGGAAAGAACACACATGCAATGAACACTGGTGGATCCATATGTGGTTCATGATAGGAACACACATGCAATGACATTGGTTGATCCATATGTGGTTAATGACAATAACACACATGCAATGCCATTGGTTAATCCATGTGTGGTTTGTGGAAAGAACACACATGCAATGACTCTAGTGGGTCCATATGTGGTTGTGAGAAGAACACACACGCAATGACTCTAGTGGATCCATATGTGGTTTGTGGAAAGAACACACATGCAATAACCACTGGTTGATCCATATGTGCTCTACGAAAAGGACACACATGCAATGATTCTAGTGCTGCTTTTAGTATAAGAACACACATGCAATGACTCTAGTGGTTCCATATGTGGTTTGTGAAAAGAACACACATGCAATGACTCTAGTGGATCCATATGTGGTTTGTGGAAAGAACACACATGCAGTAACCACAGGTTTATCCATATGTGGTTTGTGGAAAGAACACACATGCAATGACACTGGTTGATCCATATTTGGTTTGTGGAAATAACACACATGCAATGACTCTAGTGGATCCATATCTGGTTTGTGGAAAGAACACATGCAATGAACACTGGTGGATCCATATGTGGTTCATTATAGGAACACATATGCAATGACATTGGTTGAGCCATATGTGGTTTGTGACAATAAATCACATGCAATGACATTGGTTTATCCATTTGTGGTTTGTGGAAAGAACAGACATGCAATGACTCTAGTGGGTCCATATGTGGTTTGTGACAAGAACACACATGCAATGACACTGGTGGATCCATATATGGGTTGTTAAAAGAACACACATTTAATGACTCTAGTGCTGGTTTTAGTATAAGAACACACATGCAATGACTCTAGTGGGTCCATATGTGGTTTGTGAAAAGAACACACATGGAATAACTCTAGTGGATCCATATGTGGTTTGTGGAAAGAACACACATGCAATAACCTTGGTTGATCCATATATGGTTTGTGGAAAGAACACATGCAATGACACTAGTTAATCCGTATGTGGTTTGTGGAAAGAACACACATGCAATGACTCTGGTGGATCCATATGTGGTTCATGATAGAACACACATGCAATGACATTGGTTGATCCATATGTGGTTTGTGAAAATAACACATGCAATGCGATCTGTTAATCCATTTGTGGTTTTTGGAAAGAACACACATGCAATGACTCTAGTGGGTCCATATGTGGTTGTGAGAAGAACACACATGTAATGAATCTGGTGGATCCATATGTGGTTTATGGAAAGAACACACATGCAATGACACTGGTTGATCCATATGTGGTTTGTGGAAAGAACACACATCAAATGACACTGGTTGATCCATATATGGTCTGTGGAAAGAACACACTTGCAATGGCATTGGTTGATCCATATGTGGTTTGTGGAAAGAACACACATGCAATGGCATTGGTTGATCCATATGTGGTTCATGATAGGAACACACATGCAATGATATTGGTGGATCCATATGTGGTTTGTGGAAAGAACACACATGCAATGACATTGGTGGATCCATGTGTGGTTTGTGGACAAGAACACACATGCAATGACTACAGTGGATCCATATGTGGTTTGTGACAGAACACACATGCAATGAACACTGGTGGATCCATATGTGGGTAAAGAACACACATTGAATGACTCTAGTGCTGGTTTTAGTATAAGAACACACATGCAATGACTCTAGTGGGTCCATATGTGGTTTGTGAAAAGAACACACGTGCAATGACTCTAGTGGATCCATATGTGGCTTGTGGAAAGAACACACATGCAATAACCTTTGGTTGATCCATATGTGGTTTACGGAAAGAACACACATGCAATGACACTGGTTGATCCATATGTGGTTTGTGGAAATAACACACATGCAATGACTCTAGTGGATCCATATCTGGTTTGTAGAAAGAACACACATGCAATGAACACTGGTGGATCCATATGTGCTTAGTGATAAGCACACACATGCAATGACATTGTTTGATCCATATGTGGTTTGTGACAATACAACACACATGCAATGCCATTTGTTAATCCATGTGTGGTTTGTGGAAAGAACACACATGCAATGACTCTAGTGGGTCCATATGTGGTTGTGAGAAGAACACACAAGCAATGACACTAGTGGATCCATATGTGGTTTGTGGAAAGAACACACATGCAATAACCACTGGTTGATCCATATGTGTTTTGTGGAAAGAACACACATGCAATGACACTGGTGGATCCATATGTGCTCTGTGAGAAGGACACACATGCAATGATTCTAGTGCTGGTTTTAGTATAAGAACACACATGCAATGACTCTAGTGGGTCCATATGTGGTTTGTGAAAAGAACACAGATGCAATGACTCTAGTGGATCCATATGTGGTTTGTGGAAAGAACACACATGCAGTAACCACAGGTTTATCCATATGTGGTTTGTGGAAAGAACACAGATGCAATGACACTGGTTGATCCATATTTGGTTTGTGGAAATAACACACATGCAATGACTCTAGTGGATCCATATGTGGTTTGTGGAAAGAACACACATGCAATAACCACTAGTTGATACATATGTGGTTTGTGGAAAGAACACACATGCAATGACACTGGTTGATCCATATGTGGTTTGTGGAAATAACACACATGCAATGACTCTAGTGGATCCATATCTGGTTTGTAGAAAGAACACACATGCAATGAACACTGGTGGATCCATATGTGGTTCATGATAGGAACACACATGCAATGACATTGTTTGATCCATATGTGGTTTTTGACAATAACACACATGCAATGCCATTTGTTAATCCATGTGTGGTTTGTGGAAAGAACACACATGCAATGACTCCAGTGGGTCCATATGTGGTTTGTGAGAAGAACACACATGCAATGACTCTAGTGGATCCATATGTGGTTTGTGGAAAGAACACACATGCAATAACCACTGGTTGATCCATATGTGTTTTGTGGAAAGAACACACATGCAATGACACTGGTGGATCCATATGTGGTCTGTGAAAAAACACACATGCAATGACTCTAGTGCTGGTTTTCGTATAAGAACACACATGCAATGACTCTAGTGGGTCCATATGTGGTTTGTGAAAAGAACACACATGGAATGACTCTAGTGGATCCATATGTCGTTTGTGGAAAGAACACACAGGCAATGACTCTAGTGGATCCATATGTGGTTTTTGGAAAGAACACACATGCAATAACCACTGGTTGATCCATATGTGGTTTGTGGAAATAACACACATGCAATGACACTGGTTGATCCATATGTGTTTTGTGGAAAGAACACGCATGCAATGACTCTAGTGGATACATCTGTGGTTTGTGGAAAGAACACACATGCAATGAACACTGGTGGGTCCATATGTGGTTCATGATAGGAACACACATGCAATGACATTGGTTGATCCATATGTGGTTAATGACAATAACACACGTGCAATGCCATTGGTTAATCCATGTGTGGTTTGTGGAAAGAACACACATGCAATGACTCTAGTGGGTCCATATGTGGTTGTGATAAGAACACACACGCAATGACTCTAGTGGATCCATATGTGGTTTGTGGAAAGAACACACATGCAAAAACCACTGGTTGATCCATATGTGTTTTGTGGAAAGAACACACATGCAATGACACTAGTGGATCCATATGTGCTCTGTGAAAAGGACACACATACAATGATTCTAGTGTTGGTTTTAGTATAAGAAAACACATGCAATGACTCTAGTGGGTCCATATGTGGTTTGTGAAAAGAACACACATGCAATGACTCTAGTGGATCCATATGTGGTTTGTGGAAAGAACACACATGTAGTAACCACAGGTTTATCCATATGTGGTTTGTGGAAAGAACACACATGCAATGACACTGGTTGATCCATATTTGGTTTGTGGAAATAACACATGCAATGACTCTAGTGGATCCATATCTGGTTTGTGGAAAGAACACACATGCAATGAACACTGGTGGATCCATATGTGGTTCATTATAGGAACACATATGCAATGACATTAGTTGAGCCATATGTGGTTTGTGACAATAACACATGCAATGCCATTGGTTAATCCATGTGTGGTTTGTGGAAAGAACAAACATGCAATGACACTAGTGGGTCCATATGTAGTTTGTGAGAAGAACACACATGCAATGACTCTAGTGGATCCATATGTGGTTTGTGGAAAGAACACACATGCAATAACCAGTTGATCCATATGTGTTTTGTGGAAAGAACACACATGCAATGACACTGGTGGATCCATATGTGATATGTGAAAGAACACACATGCAATGACTCTAGTGATCCTTTTAGTATAAGAACACACATGCAATGACTCTAGTGCTGCTTTTAGTATAAGAACACACATGCAATGACTCTAGTGGGTCCATATGTGGTTTGTGAAAAGAACACACATGCAATGACTCTAGTGGATCCATATGTGGTCTGCGGAAAAAACACACATGCAATGACTCTAGTGGATCCATATGGTTTGTGGAAAGAACACACATGCAATAACCTGGTTGATCCATATGTGGTTTGTGGAAAGAACACACATGCAATGTCATTGGTTGATCGATATGTGGTTTGTGACAATAATACACGTCTGATGCCATTGGTTAATCCATGTGTGGTTTGTGGAAAGAACACTCATGCAATGACTCAAGTGGGTCCATATGTGGTTTGGAAAAACAAAAATGAAATGACTGGGGGATCCATGTGTGGTTTGTGGAAAGAACACACATGCAATGAACAACTGGTGGATCCATATGTGGTTCATGATAGGAACACCCATGCAATGACATTGGTTGATCCATATGTGGTTAATGACAATAACACATGCCATTGGTTAATCCATGTGTGGTTTGTGGAAAGAACACACATGCAATGACTCTAGTGGGTCCATATGTGGTTGTGAGAAGAACACAGACTTAATGACTCTAGTGGATCCATATGTGGTTTGTGGAAAGAACACACATGCAATAACCCTGGTTGATCCATATGTGTTTCGTGGAAAGAACACACATGCAATGACACTGGTGGATCCATATGTGCTCTGTGAAAGGACACACATGCAATGATTCTAGTGCTGGTTTTAGTATAAGAACACACATGCAATGACTCTAGTGGGTCCATATGTGGTTTGTGAAAAGAACACACATGAAATGACTCTAGTGGATCCATATGTGGTTTATGGAAAGAACACACAAGCAGTAAGCACAGGTTGATCCATATGTGGTTTGCGGAAAGAACACACATGCAATGCCATTGGTTAATCCATGTGTGGTTTGTGGAAAGAACACACATGCAATGACTCTAGTGGATCCATATCTGGTTTGTGGAAAGAACACACATGCAATGAACAGTGGATCCATATGTGGTTTATAGGAACACATATGCAATGACATTGGTTGAGCCATATGTGGTTTGTGACAATAACACACAAGCAATGCCATTGGTTAATCCATGTGGTTTGTGGAAAGAACAGACATGCAATGACTCTAGTGGGTCCATATGTGGTTTGTGACAAGAACACACATGCAATGACTGGTGGATCCATATATGGGTTGTTAAAAGAACACACATTTAATGACTCTAGTGCTGGTTTTAGTATAAGAACACACATGCAATGACTCTAGTGGGTCCATAGGTGGTTTGTGAAAAGAACACACATGTAATGACCACTGGTTGATCCATATGTGGTTTGTGGAAAGAACACACTGCAATTACACTAGTTGATCCATATGTGGTTTGTGGAAAGAACACACATGCAATGACTCTGGTGGATCCATATGTGGTTCATGATAGGAACACATGCAATGACATTGGTTGATCCATATGTGGTTTGTGACAACACACATGCAATGCCATTGGTTAATCCCTGTGTGGTTTGTGGAAAGAACGGACATGCAATGACTCTAGTGGGTCCATATGTGGTTGTGAGAAGAACACACATGTAATGAATCTAGTGGATCCATATGTGGTTTATGGAAAGAACACATGCAATGACCTGGTTGATCCATATGTGGTTTGTGGAAAGAACACACATGCAATGACACTGGTTGATCCATATATGGTTTGTGGAAAGAACACACATGCAATGACTGTAGTGGATCCATATGTGGTTTGTGGAAAGAACACACATGCAATGAACACTGGTGGATCCATATGTGGTTAATGAAACGAACACACATGCAGTGATATTGGTGGATCCATATGTGGTTTGTGGAAAGAACACATGCAATGACATTGGTGGATCCATGTGTGGTTTGTGGAAGAACACACATTCAATGACTCTGGTGGATCCATATGTGGTTTGTGACAGGAACACATATGCAATGACACTGGTGGATCCATATGTGGGTTGTTAAAAGAACACACATTAAATGACTCTAGTGCTGCTTTTAGTATAAGAACACACATGCAATGACTCTTGTGGGTCAATATGTGGTTTGTGAAAAGAACACACATGAAATGACTCTAGTGGATCCATATGTGGTTTGTGGAAAGAACACACATGCAATAACCACTGGTTGATCCATATGTGGTTTGTGGAAAGAACACATGCAATGACTGGTTGATCCATATGTGGTTTGTGGAAATAACACACATGCAATGACTCTAGTGGATCCATATCTGATTTGTAGAAAGAACACACACATGCAATGAACACTGGTGGATCCATATGTGGTTCATGATAGGAACACACATGCAATGACATTGTTTGATCCATATGTGGTTTGTGACAATAACACACATGCAATGCCATTTGTTAATCCATGTGGTTTGGAAAGAACACACATGCAATGACTCTGGGTCCATATGTGGTTTGTGAAGAACACACATGCAATGACTCCTAGTGGATCCATATGTGGTTTGTGACAATAACACACATGCAATAACCACTGGTTGATCCATATGTGTTTGTGGAAAGAACACACATGCAATGGCATTGGTTGATCGATATGTGGTTTGTGACAATAACACATGCAATGCCTTTGGTTAATCCATGTGTGGTTTGTGGAAAGAACACATGCAATGACTCAAGTGGGTCCATATGTGGTTTGAAAAAACAAAATGAAATGACTAGGGGATCCATGTGTGGTTTGTGGAAAGAACACACATGCAATGAACACTGGTGGATCCATGTGTGGTTCACGGCAGGAACACACATGAAATGACATTAGTTGATACATATGTGGGTTATGACAATAACACACATGCAATGACATTTGTTGATCCATGTGTGTGGTTATGGAAAGAACACATGCAATGACCCAAGTGGGTCCATGTGTGGTTGTGAAAGAACACACATGCAATGGCTCTAGTTGATCCATGTGTGGTTTGTGGAAAGAACATAGATGCAATGACATTGGTGGAGCCATAAGTAGTTTGTGCAAATAACACACATGCAATGACTCTGGTGGATCCATATGTGGTTTGTGACAAGAACACACATGCAATGACACTGGTGGATCCATATATGTGTTGTTAAAAGAACACATTTAATGACTCTAGTGCTGGTTTTAGTATAAGAACACTCATGCAATGACTCTAGTGGGTCCATATGTGATTTGTGAAAAGAACACACATGGAATGACTCTAGTGGATCCATATGTGGTTTGTGGAAAGAACACACATGCAATAACCACTGGTTGATCCATATGTGGTTTGTGGAAAGAACACACATGCAATGACTCTAGTTGATCCATATGTGGTTTGGGGAAAAGAACACACATGCAATGACTCTAGTGGATCCATCGTGGTGTGTGGAAAGAACACACATGCAATGACATTTGTTGATCCATATGTGATTCGTGACAATAACACACATGCAATGCCATTAGTTAATCCATGTGTGGTTTGTGGAAAGAACACACATGCAATGACACTGGTGGATCCATATGTCGTTTGTGAAAAGAACACACATGCAATGACTCTAGTGGATCCATATGTGGTGCATGGAAAGAACACACATGCAATGACTTTGGTTGATCCATTTGTGGTTTGTGGAAAGAACACACATGCAATGACACTAGTGGGTCCATATGTGGTTTGTGAAAAAAACACACATGCAACGACTCTAGTGGATCCATATGTGGTCTGTGGAAAGAACACACATGCAATAACAAGTGGTTGATCCATATGTGGTTTGTGGAAAGAACACACATGCAATGACACTAGTGAGTCCATTTGAGGTATGTGAAAAGAACACACACATGCAATGACTCTAATGGATCCATATGTGGTTTGTGGAAAGAACACATGAAATAACCACTGGTTGATCCATATGTGGTTTGTGGAAAGAACACACATGCAATGACTTGGTTGATCCATATGTGGTTTGTGGAAAGAACACACATGCAATGACTCTGGTGGATCCATGTGGTTTGTGAAAAGAACACACATGCAATGACTCTAGTGGGTCCATATGTGGTTTGTGGAAAGAACAAACATGCAATGACACTAGTTAATCCATATGTGGTTGGTGGAAAGAACACACATGCAATGACTCTGGTGGATCCATGTGTGGTTTGTCAAAAGAACACACATGCAATGCCATTGGTTGATCCATGTGTGGTTTGTGAAAAGAACACATGCAATGCCATTGATTGATCCATGTGGTTTCTGGAAAGAACACACATGCAATGACATTGGTGGATCCATATGTGGGTTGTGGAAAGAACACACATGCAATGACATTAGTTGATCCTTGTGTGGTTTGTGAAAAGAACACACATGCAATTACGCTAGTGGATACATATGTGGTTTGTGGAAAGAACACACATGAAATGAACACTGGATCCATATGTGGTTCATGGCAGAACACACATGCAATGACTCTGGTGGATCCATGTGTGGTTTGTGAAAAGAACACACATGCAATGACTAGAGTGGGCCATATGTGGTTTGTGAAAAGAACACAAATGCAATGAATCTAGTGGATCCATATGTGGTTTGTGGAAAGAACACACATGCCTTGACCCTGGTTGATCCATATGTGGTTTGTGGAAAGAACACACATGCAATGACACTGGTTGATCCATATATGGTTTGTGGAAAGAACACACAATGACTCTAGTGGATCCATATGTGGTTTGTGGAAAGAACACACATGCAATGAACACTGGTGGATCCATATGTGGTTCAGGACAGGAACACACATGCAATGATATTGGTGGATCAATATGTGGTTCATGGAAAGAACACACATGCAATGATATTGGTGGATCCATATGTGGTTTGTGGAAAAGCACACATGCAATGACTCTGGTGGATCCATATGTGGTTTGTGACAGGAACACACATGCAATGACAGTGGTGGATCCATATGTGGGTTGTCAAAAGAACACACATTTAATGACTCTAGTGCTGCTTTTAGAATAAGAACACACATGCAATGACTCTAGTGAGTCCATATGTGGTTGTGAAAAGAACACACATGCAATGACTCTAATGGATCCATATGTGGTTTGTGGAAAGAACACACATGCAATAACCACTCGTTGTTCCATATGTGGATTGTGGAAATAACACACATGCAATGACATTGGTTGATCCATATGTGGTTTGTGGAAAGAACACACATAATGACACTGGTTGATCCATATGTGGTTTGTGGAAAGAACACATGCAATGACTCTAGTGGATCCATGTGTGGTTTGTGAAAGAACACACATGCAATGACTCTAGTGGGTCCATATGTGGTTTCTGGAAAGAACACACATGCAATGACACTAGTTGATCCATATGTGGTTCTGTAAGAACATACATGCAATGACTCTGGTGGATCCATGTGGTTTGTCAAAGAACACACATGCAATGCCATTAGTTGATCCATGTGGTTTGTGAAAGAACACACATGCAATGCCATTGGTTGATCCATGTGGTTTGTGGAAAAGAACACACATGCAATGACATTGGTGGTTCCATATGTGGCTTGTGGAAAGAACACACATGCAATGCCATTGGTTGATCCATGTGGTTTCGGAAAGAACACATGCAATGACATTGGTGGATCCATATGTGGTTTGTGGAAAGAACACACAATGACATTAGTTGATCCTTGTGTGGTTTGTGAAAGAACACACATGCAATTACGCTGAGTGGATACATATGTGGTTTGTGGAAAGAACACACATGAAATGTATACTACTGGATCCATATGGTTCATGTGGAACACACATGCAATGACTCTGGTGGATCCATGTGTGGTTTGTGAAAAGAACACACATGCAATGACTCTAGTGGGTCCATATGTGGTTTGTGAAAAGAACACATACAATGAATCTAGTGGATCCATATGTGGTTTGTGGAAAGAACACATGCAATGACCACTGGTTGATCCATATGTGGTTTATGGAAAGAACACACATGCAATGACAGTTGATCCATATATGGTTTGTGGAAAGAACACACACATGCAATGACTCTAGTGGATCCATATGTGGTTTATGGAAAGAACACACATGCAATGAACCTTGGTGGATCCATATGTGGTTCATGACAGGAACACACATGCAATGATATTGGTGGATCCATATGTGGTTTGTGGAAAGAACACACTTGCAATGACATTGGTGGATCCATGTGTGGTTTGAGTAAGGAACACACATGCAATGACTACTGGTGGATCCATATGTGGTTTGTGATAGGAACACACATGCAATGACACAGGTGGATCCATATGTGGGTTGTTAAAAGAACAAACATTTAATGACTCTAGTGCTTTTAGAATGAACACACATGCAATGACTCTAGTAGTCCATATGTTGTGAAAAGAACACATGCAATGACTCTAGTGGATCCATATGTGGTTTGTGGAAAGGACACATATGCAATAACCTTTAGTTGATCCATATGTGGTTTGTGGAAAGAACACACATACAATGACCTGGTTGATCCATATGTGGTTTGTGGAAATAACACACATGCAATCACTCTAGTGGATCCGTATGTGGTTTGTGGAAAGAACACACATGCAATGAACACTAGCGAATCCATATGTGGTTCATGATAGAACACACATGCAATGACATTGGATTTGATCCATATGTGGTTTGTGACAATAACACACATGCAATGCCATTGGTTAATGCCTGTGTTGTTTGTGGAAAGAACACACATGCAATGACTCTTGTGGGTCCATCTGTGGTTTGTGAGAAGAACACACATGCAATGACTCTAGTGGATCCATATGTGGTTTGTGGAAAGAACACACATGCAATAACCTGGTTGATCCATATGTGTTTTGTGGAAAGAACACATGCAATGACCTGGTGGATCCATATGTGATCTGTCAAAGAACACATGCAATGACTCTAGTGCTTTGGTTTTAGTATAAGAACACACATGCAATGACTCTAGTGGGTCCATATGTGGTTTGTGAAAAACACATGCAATGAATCTAGTGGATCCATATGTGGTTTGTGGAAAGAACACACACATGCAATGAATCTAGTTGATGCATATGTTGTTTGTGGAAAGAACACACATGCAATAACTTGGTTGATCCATATGTGTTAACGGATAGCATACCATCACAACTCAGTGCATTCTCAGCTTGGCGGCGTTGACACACGGCACGAGCAGCAGTGGGCCGGAGCAGGTGTTGATGTTGAGAGCCCGAGGTGGTGGTGACGAACCAAAGGAGATCTTAAGTAGATCTTGGAAATTGGTGGAGGAAGAGCTGTTTTCATCAGACGGTTCGATATTGATGCCGATGTTTCCACAAGTGTAACAAGCACCAGGTGGGCGTGGAGCATGGCGGGGACTCCACAGCGCTCAGGGTAGTGGTGGTTGTAGCCCCTAGGACGGCGGTGAGGAAGTTTGGTGGCCTTGCTGTAGCTTGAAAAGGTCTTGGTGGAGCGGGGCGGCGGTGGGGTGTTAGGAACCCCAGACCACGGCCTTAGAAGGAGTTGACATGTCGAAGAGCTTGCTGCATCAGCGGTTGTGTTTCTTTGACTCCTCAAACACTTGCCCTACTTGCTTCTTCTGAAGAGCTGTATGCTGAAGTTCAGGAAAAGACGCCCGGCCTTGCATGTGTGATTGCATATTTATTCGGTGCATTGAGCCCTTGCGAACCTCTTTGCTTCTTCTTGTCGCCGGAGATCTCGCCATACCATAACGAGAAAGGTTCATGAAGCTTGATGTAGGTATTGACATTGTCATTGCCACCTTGAGGTTGAAACACATCCTTCATCCTCTCCATGACAATTTCGGCAGAATCTGCTCTTTAAGCTCAGTGAACTGTCCCCAAGTAAGTGAAAACCGGTCGGATTTGCCTTGAATTAATTCTCCCGCCAGAGCTGCATCTCCCTTGAGAGGTGAGTAGCACACTTTACCCATTCTTACTCGAGAACATCAGCGATCATTCATTAGCCTTGACATCTCCGCAACCAATCCATGACATCAAGTGGTTGATCGGAAACATCAAATTGGCGTGGGTTGAACTTCAAAAAGCTTTTTGATGTCTCCTCGCTTGGGAGGTGGAGTGTGCGGAACAAACTCATTCCTCTGACACTTTCTTCAAAAGCAGCTTCTGTTTGCATTCTTTATAGAGCATGGCGATGCTTGACAACAACGCCAGTTCAGGTTGTATGTCCTCCTCGAGCAGCGTGGTGGTGCCATCCTGTTATTGATATAAAAAACTAGTAAGTTCTATTATTGTTATTAATAATAATCCAAAATAGTACCAAGATGGAATAATCAAGATTAAAGGATACAATTTACTAAGATGATATTAAAATATCAACAAAGTTCAAAACACCTAGAAGATATTAAGCATATACTTTGCCGAAAAAAGTGTGGTACGAATATATCAAAAGAAAAATTTTCCATAAATTTGCATTAAAATACCACTAGATCATAAAATCCTTAACGAATGAGATTAGTGACTCTACCAATTCAATATACAAGGCGAATGATAAAAGTAGTGGTATGGTCACGACTCATCACACTCAAATCATTACTCCGCTTGAATAAGTAGAACACATATCCAACACCTTCTTCTCACGAAGAACCTAAAGATTAAACTACGGAAAGCGAACACCCCAAACAAGATAATGTCGGGTAACAAAGGTAAAGGCGGATCGGCGGTATAGAATCGGATAAATCGCGGCCGGTTTGCAAAAGCTTGTCGGTATGGAATGTACCAACAGTTGATAACCAAAAGCGATTGATAACAACTTGGGTGCCTTGGATAGACAAGGAATTACACACACACACACAACCTATGGTACGAGAGCAGAACACGTGAATCCTAGTTTGAATTTTAAGAAGTTGAAAGCGTTACACTTCATTACAGAAAAGGGTGGTGGGTGGGTAAGAAAAAAAAAGTGGAAGCAGTCCTACTCTGCGTTCGTTTTCCCTAGTATACATAGCTACCAAAATATTTGCTAGGCGACATAGCGACCATTTGGCTGAGACCACGAAGGCGGGATGGCTCACTGATACCAATTGTAACTACCTCGGTGAATTCGCTCCCTAGTTACAAGCACCTGGATGACGAAATAGTTAAAATAATGCAGTGGGGCCCAAATGCCACTCCACGGTGAACCTTTGACGCCTAACCATTTCAAACATCGGGACAAAACAGGCGGCGTGTCGGCAGACAAGGGATCAACTACATACACAAATGAGTATGTATGCAAGCCACCATACAGTCCTCGAGCCATGCCATCTAAAAGAAATAGAAATATTACCAGCACCATGCGGCAAATCAAATATCCTAGATAGATATAATAGTTTAGGATATCTCCTCATACATCAAACATCGGTATCAAGTGGAGGCGGAAAACAAAGATCCGATGCGGATAAGAAGCAAATCGGCATAAGATGCCCATAAATAAACACATCCATAGATCTCACGGATCCCGTTCACGGAATCTCTACACGAATGATCGTTGCCCACATAGTCTCTCCTCCACCGGTATCCATCTTGCGAGTTTACCATTCATCTGAATCAAACAATTTATCGTGTTAGACCAGGGTACTCGGCAAGACTTTATGCTCTAAAGGGACACAACAGGGTGACATAATTGCAGCAAAAGATAAACCAAACAATTCTATAGAACCACGCTAACCATCCGCTAACGAGAGATAGATGGATGTCGGTGAATTAATAACAAGTTATCACGGTAATATTAACAGATCCATCCTCCTCACCGCTTACCGGCGAAGCGGATAAACGACCCCCATCGTTGGGTTTTATTATCCATTCCATGAGAGTTGCCTATTTACTAGTCCGGTACTTAGTCAAATTAAGCGGTACTAGTTATACTTGTCTATGATCGGCTGTGCTCCAAGTGCGTCCATAACCGCGGACACGGCTTTGAAAAGTTTTACCTGCGGTGCACAAATAACAACACTCGATCAACCTCGTAAAACCAAATCAAAACTAGAAGCGATCCGACAAAGCGATCGAGTTGAAATATTTGAGGGGCCACCCCATTAAGCTACCAGCATGAAGTTGGCGGACTAAAGCGGACTCAAGGTTTGTGTGGGCTGTAACGCAACGGGAACCCAAAAATGTGGTAGGGCTTGTCGATACAGCGTGTCACGGACCTAAGCAGTCTGGTGCATCCTCGCACAATCTTAAATTAGCGATAAAGCATGGCATAAATGCGAGGATAATAATAAAGCCCCAAACTAATTGTGGCCCCAAGAAATAAGAATGAATCAAGCTCTAGCTCGGGGGTTCATAAGCCTCCGGATGTGGATAGTCTTGAATATTCAAGAAACGAGAATCAAGTACTCGGGGTCTCACAGGACACAAGTGAGCATGAAAAACCAAATAACAAATATTGCTCACGGTGCCACTTTCATTAGTTATCCCATTACTACTAGGTTAAGTTGTTTGGGTACCTCGTTATCCAGGACACTCACATACCCTACACATGCTGTACTACGACTACATAGCTCAAACAACTCCTGTAGTAATGGCTCATGGGATGGAGGAACAAGCTTGATTGGGGTTTAAAGTAAAAGCTATGCAATACTTGGGATTCAGTTTAATGCAATCAGCGACTCAATGATGCAAGAATAAGCCAGAGGCAATAGGTACTGTATGTATGCAAGCATGTGGTAGTGCTTGCTGGCGGCTCAGTTGAAGCGAGAGAAGGATCTGGGTGGTGCTCACAGGTTCTCTTGATATATCCCTTTCGGCGTCTGATCGAAGAAGAACCAAACAAACAAGGGCCAACATAAATAAAGTGCACAAACATATGAATAAAATGCATCAAGCAAACAATCATGCCATGATGAATGATGCACAATTTGCATAGCAATAATAGTAGCATGGCATGGGTGAGGTGTGGAATACAAGAATAAAACCTTTTATTGAGTTTTGGTCACATTTTAACCTCATATAAGTTTCTGTATGCTTTATATTTATATGATGCATGCTAAAACAGAACATGGAATACATAAACAGAAAGGTCTCGTCGAGCTAATCATTTTAGACATATCATTTGTCAAATTTGAGTTATAAACCAAAGTTATTAATTATTTAAGGAAAAGGGCATTTTATTGTAATTTTAATCAACTTGAAATTTAAAGTGTTCAAAATATGTTTTAGAGGCATATTTGAATTCCATATTTTCTGATTTCAAAAATATATTATTTGTATTATTTGAATTTGAAATTAAAAGTTATTTTAAAACAATTTGAATTTGAATTTAAAATAAATTTAGAAAAGTTTGAGTTAAAACAGAAATCTCTGAAATACTTTTCTCACACTCTCCAGATCAGCCACGATCCCAGTGACAAGTGGGCATCTGGCGTGTGCAGGTGACCTGATGGCATGAGCAGGGGTTTTCTAACTTGGCCAGCTAACTCGTGAAGATAGCCAGTGCAGTGGTATTACAGGGAGTCCGGCGTCAACAGGGGTCACCCCGTGGGACGAGGCCCGACAGCGAGGTGGGAGCTGGGAATTTGGAAGGCCTTGAGTTAAGGATTTACAAAGCTAGGTCTCTTTGCAAAACTCCACAGAACACTGAGCCAATTGGGGCTAGCAGTCTGCCCTTGGGTTGGCCCAGGAAGAGAACTGGTATCACAAAAAGCGACAGCGATCTTGTTGTTCTTCTCCAGCGTCACCGAAGGACCCAGTCGGGTCTTGTGGCCATGGCGAGGATCCCGATCCCTGGAGCGTGGGGGGGTGCTTGTCTTTAGGGTCTTGAGCCCGATCTGCAGTGGCGCTTCAGGAGTTAGTGTCCCGGGGAGGGCGGGGCCTAGATAGGAGTTTCTGGCAGCCTGAAGCGAAAGCGGTGGCCTTGATGGCCCGGGCCCATGCGTGAAATCGTGATACCAGGCTTGAGTATGAGCAGGCGGCACTCGGCTGGCTGACAGGTGAATTGGCCGGACCAATAGTCGGGGAAGGAAGAGCATTTCGCGGGAGAAGGCTCAATTCGCGTTCTTGATCGGATCGAGACTAGGAGGGTGGCGGAGAAGCTGAGGGCAGCTGAGAGCGTCGAAGTGAGACTAGGGTTTCAGCCCGGCGTTGCAGTCGCTGCGGCGAGCGGGGTCCTTCTCCCCTCCCTCGCTTGGCGGTCCTTTGAAGCGATCTTGAGGCGAGCCTCCTCGATTACCACCAGGCCACCTCCATGAAGCAAACTGCGCCCGGCTTGGGCGGCCGAGGACAAGAGTAGGCAATGGTGGTGGCCCGGGCTGTTGGTGGCGGGAGCCGAAGAGGAAGGAAGGCCCGGGGAGAGATGTGCTGGGGAGGAGGTCGAGGAGATGGGAGGTGGGGGTAGATAGCGGAGGAGAGAGGGAGGGAGGCGTGTGGGCGGCAGCAGGTAGATGGAAAAGGTGGTCTCGGGTGCCACCTTTCCTCCTCCCTCCTCACGTGGTCGAGCGAACTCGGCTTTGGCTGGCGCTAATCCGAGGAGTGGGAAAGCGGATGCTTGAGGAAAGTAGGTCGAGGTGGGGAATGGTGGCGGGAGGTGGGCTAGGCTGGCGAGGTGAGAGAAAGAAGGCAGGTAGGAGAGAGGAGGCTCGGGGGTGTAACTCGGTTTATGAGCTAGGGTTGGCCTAGAGAGAGAAAGCTCGGGTTAGAAATTTTGCTGGTGCTAGGGTTGAGGGTAGATGGGTGGTGTGGGACCGGGGAAGGGGCAATTGGGGCCATCAGAGGCTCGGCATGGGACGAGGGAGAGGAGCCAGGTGGGGCCATCAAGGGGAACTCGGCATGGTGAGGAGGGATGTGAGGTAGGGGTGTACTAGGGGTTAGATAAGAGTGAGAATGGGTGAGAGATGTGTAGGTAGCTAGTTGGGTTAGAGAGAGAGAGGAGAGATGAGGAGGGGGAGACTTAGGGTTTATATACTTGCATGCATCTAGCTAGCTCATGAAAAGAAGTGCACGAGGTGTAGGGAGGTTATGTAAAAACTCAAGCAAGGAGGTCAACAAAGGGGTGCAGAAGATAGGATAGAGGAATTAGAGGTGTGGTGGTGGATTTTAGCTTAAGACCAGCAGATCAAAGCCAAAAAATTGGTAGAGATGAGAGAGATGATGATCCGCCAAGGGTTCAAAATAAAACAAAATTTAGAATGTGGTGGTGCTTGCCAAGAGCCCATACAAAATGTTAAAATGCCATGTTTATTCTTACATGAAAACAATAATATTAACATAGCATTGACAATTCACTCTCACATTCCCAAATTGTGGAATAAAAAGCCAACAAAAAATAATTAAAGGATGCCCCATTTGAATAGAAATGGGACTTTGCTAGTGTGTATGTGCTAACACTAGGTATTTATTGTCAAAAATATCTCAACATGATAATAACCCCAAAACAACCCATATGGAGAGCTAGGAAGGTTCCCTCACAAGGCAATAAAAGTGCCCATGTGTCTCATAAACCGATCAATGTGGGCGTGGGTGCATATGTGAGAGCATGTGGGTAAAGGATGCCCCATATGAGTAGATGGAATGACCATATTTGAATAGAAATGGGACTTGCTAATGTATGTACCACTAGGTATTTAGTAATCCAAAATATCTCAACATGATAATAACCCCAAAACAACCCATATAGGAAGCGGGAAAGGTTCCCTCTAGGGCAATACAAAAGGTATCATGGCTCTCATAAACCAATAATGTGAGACAATATAATTTGCATATGTAAGGAAGCATGTGGAAATAAATTGGATCCATTCCAGCCCCCATGAGCTAGAAATTAAAACCAAATAAAGTTACTATGCTCATATATGAATGGGAATGGTGAAATGATGCAGTGATGACAAGAAGGTGGTGGAGTTAATAAAAGATATGCCCCCCAACTCAACTTGGGCATTTTAAACATGTATCAAGACCAAATACAATATCAAGAGGCAAAACAATTTAATGCATATGAGAGAAGAACCAACACAAAGGGTTTTTTATATGATGCTCAAATGCAAGGTGGCACATGATAAACATGGGCATGATATAATGATGATGCTGTAATTGTATATATGGAAGTAGCCGATGGCATTATATTACTAGCCCAAGTAGCATTACAATTGTTAACCAATTGGGATGCTACAACTCTCCCACTAATAGGAATCCTAAGCGAGATTCTAGGAAAGAAGAAGACTCAAGAGGGGTAGGATACTTAGCTTTTTGGAGCTCATCTTCCGTTCCCAAGTAAGGCTTCAACTAGCCAGATAGTGCGACCATTGCACCTTCGCAGCAGAACTTGATGAGACTTGTTGCGAGTCCTTGCTTTACTGCGAAGCTTCAAAAGGAGATTTTTGTGAGGTGTTCTTGATAAGACGGAGTCTTCTTGGAGATTGATAAGCTCATTAGTCCACCCAGTCCTTTGCCGGGATCCTTGACTGCAAACCTTCTTGAAATTTGAGAGATGCTGGAAAACATCATGGACCTTGAGTTTTCCAGGAGCTCCAAGAGCATAAATAACTTCTTCCTCTTCTTCCACCCAATTTTGAATGGACCCGATGTATCTAGGAGCCAAGCTTTCACTTTGAGTACCAGCCCGGTGTGTGCCTCTCATGGGAGTGACACGAAGGTAGCAGATCACCGAGGGACATACTCCATGTCCGTGTGCTTTCTGTCATAATTGCTCTTCTGGCGACTTTAGAAAGCGATCTTGATTTTCAAATGAATGTGAACTGTTTCTCCTCGCTTGATTCCACGATGTAGGGCCAAACAATATTCTTTCCACACTGAGACCAACCAATCGGAGTGCACCTTGCACGACCATAGAGGAGCCTCAAATGAATACTGCATCTTTAGACTTTACTGGAAGCTATTGTTGAAGTGAAGAATTCAGCATAAGCAGAAGACATTCTTCCCACTTCATGCCAAAAGAGATGACATGTGAAACGCAGACCTTATCCTCCAGAATCGATTGATCCTCCAGCAACTTGTCCTTTCTTGGCCGAGGGTGATAGCGTGCTGAAGTTCAACTTTGTTCCCAAAGCATTTTGGAAACTTTCCCGACACAAAGATGAAGTGCTTCCACCAGTGCAGGCGATCTCAGAGGGACCCCATACGGAGAGGGCAATTACGTTGATGCTAGAAATCAATAAGCCATTTGAATTGCAAAAATTGTGTTTCCTTGGCATGGGGAAGAAGTGAGCCACTTTAGAAAGCTTGTCAATGACAGCAAAAGATTGCATTATTTGCCCTCTCTGCGAGCCTTGGAAAACCAGATTATGAAGTCCATCTCACCCATTTTCCCGACCATTCCGGGGTTTCAATGGTATGTGAGAAGCACGGAAGGTTTTGATGGGCAAACTTGACTTTAACTTCTGCGGCCGGACATCACCTCAGAAGGACATACTTGGCACAATACTCGTTTCAAACCAAGCGAGCTACCAATATTGTGTTTTCAAGTCCATGTACATCTTTTGTCTTTGAGGGTGGATAGAAAGAAACAGAGGTCGATAGCCTCCTTGAGAACTTGCTGCTCTCAAGCTTCGGGTGATTAGTTGAACAACATCCGGTGTTCAAGAAAAGCGATGCCTTTATCATCGGACGATGGGGAGGACTCATACTTGAAAGCTGAAGTTTGGAGATGATGCTTTCTTGTTGTACACGGATCACCAAGGTGAGAGGGCGAACCTTTTCTTCAAGAGGGGGGGTTGCTAGAAGGTTGAAGATACCCTTGATCCACAATCTCAAGGTTGAGGTGTGCCGAATTCCCTCGCACTTTAAGAGGCGTTTGTTGTTCTTCCATCATGAGGTTGTTGACATAAGCTGCGGACTGAGAGCATCGGCCATGACATTAACTTTGCGGTGTAGTTGATGAGTGAGATCGATAAATCATTGAATTGCTTGATCCACCTCCTCTTGAAGATTGAGATCGAGGCTGGATGATATGTCTTGAGACTCTTGTGATCGAAAAAGATTTCTAGCGGTTTGCCAAGACAAGTAATGCCTCCATGCTTTCAGAAAGCAGAACAATTGCCTGCTTCACTGAGCTCGAGGTCGTAATGGCAGGATAGTTGATCTCATAAATGCGTCTTACAAGCTGGCCGAGGCATAAGCAACAACTTGTTTTTTTCTTGCATAAAATTGCACCCCTTTTAATCCTTGCAAAAGAAGGCGTCCACAGAAGATCTGGAAAGAACTTGGATGTACTCCAGGAAGACAAAAGGCGGTAATGGAAGTGATCTTTCTCTTTGAGTGTCTCAAAGCTTGCCTTGACATCACGAAGTCAAAGGTATTTCTTGCCTTTCTTATGGAGGAGATCGGTAGAGGAAAACGCTATCTTGAAAGTTACGAATGATAAGCGGACGGCAATAACTAGCCAAACCAAAGGAAGCTCGCACTAACACGGCTTGACATTTACGGGGAGGAAGCCATTCAACAATTGTCTTTACCGTTTTCGGGTTGTGCCAGCAATGCCCATGGCGAGAGATAAGCGTGACCAGATGGAAGTTGCCAGAAGCCAAAACTCACATTTGGAGAACTTTTGCATACTAAGCGGTTCTCGAAGCTTATTTAGACCTGCGAAGGTGTTCTTATGTTCTTCCTTTGACTTAGAATAGACTGGGATGTCCATCCGGTAAAACCTGACGAACTTATCAAGATACTCCGCTGAAAACCGAGAGTTCATTCGAGCCTCCGAGGAAGGTTGGCGGTCACGTTGAGGTGAGACAGAAAAGACATGGCCGTGTAACCTCCATACGGGCCATAGCGGGTGGTGAAAGGCTGTTTAAGAACATCTTCCTATGCCCGAATCTTGATTTGGTGATAACCACTTCTCAAGTCAAGCTTAGAGAATACACGCAGCTCCATTCGACGTTGATCGAAGAGATCATTAATCCGCGAGGAAGGGATGTTATTCTTGATGGTTTTAGCATTTTAGAGGCATGATAGTCAACACAAAGTCCTATCGGTTGCAGGTCTCGCTTCCTTCCACCAAAGAGGGTTGAAATTCTTACGAAGAAATCTTGTGTTGAATGAAACCCAACTTCTCTTGTTCATCAATTTGGCCGTTTGAGTTGATGAACTCAATGAGACCCATTTTATAAGACCCACTTGGAGACTAAAGCCTGGTTCGGGAGTTTCAAGCTCAATTACAAACTCAACCTCACGATCCGGAGGCATGCAGCAACTCTTCGGAAAGACAGCCGGGAACTCACGAGGATTACGGAACACTAAAATAGCTTCGCATAACATCATCATTCGGAGGCCTTGAAAGCAAAGAAAAGCTGGATGGCGAGTCGGACTTGGAGAATAGACTATATGGCCTTGAGGAATCTTAAAGGAGCAAAGCGTTCGGCCTGATCAATCCACAGCTACATTTCTGTGACCAATCCATGCCCAGATGACATCAATGTCCCGAGTGCCCAGGGAACAATTAAGAACCTTAGCGCCGAGAACGAAGAGCCACCAATCTCAATTTGATTGCCATAGCATTTGATATGAGCGACCCTCATGTGTTCGAACCGGAGATTGTACCTGCAGACGATGTGATAAGTAAAGAACCATATCTAGATCATGCTCGCCATGCGATGACTTATCTTGAGCAACAAAAGAATGCGATGCACAGAATCAAACAAAACTACCGTGCTGAGGTACGGAGTTAACGGATAACATGCCATCTACAACTCCAGTGCATTACTTTCGACTTGGCGTCGTTGACCACCAGTTAGCGCGAACAACATGATGAACCGGAGCTTGGTGTTGATATTTGAAACCCGGCAGGGTCAGTGCACGAACCAAAGGAGGAAGCTACCGCCAGAGATCTTGGAGGTGGTGGAGGAAAACTTTGTTTTCATCGGACGGATTCGGTATTGATGCGGAGAATGTTTCTACAAATGTAACAAGCACCGGCGGTGGAGCGTGGAGACAAGCATGTAGCCAGGGGACTCGCCCGAGCTCCGAGGTAGTGGTGGTTGTAGCCCAAGGCTGCGGCGATGATGAGGAAGTTTGGTGGCGCTTGCGATGTATGGCTTAAAGGTCTTGGTGGAGCTTGGGAGAAGCGGCGGTGGGTGTTGAACCCAGAACTGCGATGCTTAGAAGGATTGACGCTTATCTGAAGAAACTTCTTTGCATCAGCAGTTGTGTTTTCTTTGACTCCTCAAACACTTGCCTCGCCACTTGCTTCTTCACAGTTTTGTATGCCTGAAGTTCGAGAAAAAGGCATGACCTTCATGTGTGATTGCATATTTAATCGATTACATTGAGCCCTTGCGGGAGACCTCTTTTGCTTCTTCTTGTCATCGAGAGATCTCGCCGCCATACCATAACGAGAAAGGTTCATGAGAGTTCTCCCGATGTGGGTATTGACATTGTCATTGCCACATGCCAGGTTGGAAACACATCCTTCATCCTCTCCATGACAATTTACAGCGTAGGAATCTTCCTCTTTGAAAGCTCGATTAAACTGTCCCCAAGTAGAACTTGAAAACGAGTGCGGTTTGCCTTCAATTAATTCTCCTACCGCAGGTTACATCTCCTCCGAAGGTGAGTAACACTTTGCTTTACCCATTCTTGCTCGGGGAATTGTCGGCTGATCATCGATATGCCTTGACATCTCCATGACCAATCATACGACATCAAGTGGTTGATCCCGGAAACATCAGATTGGCGATGGGTTGAACTTCAAAAACTTTTGATGTCTCCCTCGCTTGGGAGGTGGAGTAGCGGTGGAGACAAACTCAATATCCTCTGAGCACTTTCTTCAAAAGCAGCTGTTGATTCTGCTTGCATTAGCACTTAAAGCGTGGCGATGCTTGGCAACCAGCACCCCGAGTTCAGGTTATGTCCTCCTCGAGCAGTGGTGGTGCCATCATTGTTGATATAAAACCTGAAATCAGTACTATGATGGAGAATAATATGTCAAAATAGTATTGCCAAGATGAGCCAATCCAAGATTAAGATACAATTTACTGAATGATAGTAAAATCAACAAAGTTCAGCACCTAGAGAATAATAAACATAGCCCCTGACTGAAAAAGGTGTATTTAGAATATATCAAGAAAAATTTTCCGCCAAATTTGACATTAAAATACCACTAATCTTAAAATCACTTAACGAATGAAATTGATGACTCTACCAATTCAATATGCAAGAGCGAATGATAAAAGTAGTGGTATGGGACTCCATCTCAAATCATTACTCCAAGTTAGAGTCATTGCATGTGTGTTCTTCTCATGAACCATAGCTAGAGTCATTGCCGTGTGTTCTTCTCAATAACCGTATCATGAACCGAACCCAGTGTCATTGCATGTGTGTTATTCTCATTAACCACACATGGAACCACCAGTGTCATTGCATGTCTGCTCTTTTCATGAACCACAGTTAGAATCATTGCATGTATCTTCCTCTCATAGACCACACATGGATCCACCGGTGTCATCGCATATACATTCTTTTCATGAACCCCAGTTAGAGTCATTGCATGTGTGTTCTTTCTCATGAACCACAGCTAGAGTCATTGCATGTGTGTTCTTCTCTGGCTCATATCATGAACCACATGTGTTCTTCTCATTAACCACACATGGATCCACCGGTGTCATTGCATATCTCGCTCTTTTCATGATCCACAGTTAGAGTCATTGCATGTACATTTCCTTTCACAAACCACATATCACGGTGTCATTGCATGTGTGTTCTTCTCAGACCACACATGGATCCATCATTGCATGTGTGTTCTTCCCATGAACCACACATGGATCCACCGATGTCATTGCATGTGTGTCCTTCTCACAAACCACACATGGATCCACAGTGTCATCGCATGTGTGTTCTGTTCTTGAACCCACAGTAGAGTCATTGCATGCGTGTTCTTCTCATGAACCACATCTAGAGTCATTTGTGTGTTCTTCTCACAAACCATATCATGAACCACACCCGGTGTCATTGCATGTGTGTTATTCTGATTAACCACACATGGATCCACGTGTCATTGCATATACGCTCTTTTCATGAACCACATTAGAGTCATTGCATGTTTGTTCCTCTAATAGACCACACATGGATCAGCCGTGTCATCGCATGTATGTCTTTTCATGAACCAAGTTAGAGTCATTGCATGTGTTCTTCTCATGAACCACAGCTAGAGTCATTGCATGTGTTCTTTCACAAACCATATCATGAACCACACCCGGTGTCAATGCATGTGTGTTCTTCTCATTAACCACACATGGATCCACCAGTGTCATTGCATGTCTGCGCTTTTCATGATCCACAGTTAGAGTCATTGCATGTCTGTTCCTTTCACAAACCACATATCACCAGTGTCATTACATGTGTGTTCTTCTCACAGACCACACATGGATCCACCAGCGTCATTGCATGTGTGTTCTTCCCATGAACCACACATGGATCCACCGATGTCATTGCATGTGTGTCCTTCTCACAAACCACATGGATCCACCAGTGTCATCGCATGTGTGTTCTATTCTTGAACCACAGTTAGAGTCATTGCATGCGTGTTCTTATCATGAACCACATCTAGAGTCATTACATGTGTGTTCTTCTCACAAACCATATCATGAACCACACCCAGTGTCATTGCATGTGTGTTATTCTGATTAACCACACATGGATCCACCAGTGTCATTGCATGTCTGCTCTTTTCATGAACCACAGTTAGAGTCATTGCATGTTTGTTCCTCTAATAGACCACACATGGATCAACCGGTGTCATCGCATTAACCACAGTTAGAGTCATTGCATGTGTGTTCTTCTCATGAACCATAGCTAGAGTCATTGCATGTGTGTTCTTCTCACAAACCATATCATGAACCACACCCAGTGTCATTGCATGTGTGTTATTCTCATTAACCACACATGGATCCACAAGTGCCATTGCATTTCTGCTCTTTTCATGAACCACAGTTAGAGTCATTGCATGTCTGTTCCTTTCACAAACCACATATCACCAGTGTCATTGCATGTGTGTTCTTCTCATAGACCACACATGGATCCCAGATGTCATTGCATGTGTGTTATTCCCATGAACCACATATGGATCCACCAGTGTCATTGCATGTGTGTCCTTCTCACAAACCACACATGGATCCACCGGTGTCATCGCATGTATGTTCTTTTCATGAACCACAGTTAGAGTCATTGCATGTGTGTTCTTCTCATGAACCACAGCTAGAGTCATTGCACGTGTGTTCTTCTCACAAACCATATCATGAACCACACCCAGTGTCATTGCATGTGTGTTTTACTCATTAACCACACATGGATCCACCAGTGTCATTGCATGCATGTCTGCTCTTTTCATGAACCACAGTTAGAGTCATTGCATGTTTGTTCCTTTCTCAAATCACATATCACCAGTTTCATTGCATGTGTGTTCTTCTCACAGACCACACATGGATCCACCAGTGTCATTGCATGTGTGTTCTTGCCATGAACCACATATGGATCCTGATGTCATTGCATGTGTGTTCTTCTCATGAACCACAGCTAGAGTCATTGCATGTGTTCTTCTCACAAACCATATCATAGACCACACCCGGTGTCATTACATGTGTGTTATTCTCATTAACCACACATGGATCCACCGATGTCATTGCATATACTGCTGTTTTCATGAACCACAGTTAGAGTCATTGCATGTCTGTTCCTCTCATAGACCACACATGGATCCACTCGTGTCATCGCATGTCTGTTCTATTCATGAACCACAGTTAGAGTCATTGCATGTGTGTTCTTCTCATGAACCACAGCTAGAAGCATTGCATGTGTGTTCTTCTCACAAACATATCATGAACCACACCCAGTGTCATTGCATGTGTGTTATTCTCATTAACCACACATGGATCCACCAGTGTCATTGCATATACGCTTTTTCATGAACCACAGTTAGAGTCATTGCATGTCTATTACTTTCACAAACCACATATCACAGTGTCATTGCATGTGTGTTCTTCTCACAGACCACATGGATCCACCATGTCATTGCATGTGTGTTCTTCCCATGAACCACATGGATCCACCAAGTCATTTCATGTGTGTTCCTCCCATGAACCACACATGGATCCACCAGTGTCATTTCATGTGTGTTCCTCCCATGAACCACACATGGATCCACAGTTAGAGTCATTGCATGTCCGTTCCTTTCACATTCCACATATCACCCATTGCATGTGTTCTTCTCACAGACCACACATGGATCCACAGAGTCATTGCATGTGTGTTCTTCCCATGAACCACACATGGATCCAAAAGTGTCATTGCATGTGTCCTTCTCACAAACCACACAAGGATCCACCAATGTCATCGCTTGTGTGTTCTTTTCATGAACCACAGTTAGAGTTATTGCATGTGTGTTCTTCTCATGAACCACAGCTAGAGTCATTGCATGTGTGTTCTTCACAAACCATATCAGAACCACGCCCGGTGTCATTGCATGTGTGTTATTCTCATTAACCACACATGGATCCACAAGTGTCATTGCATGTGCTCTTTTCATGAACCATAGTTAGAGTCATTGCATATACATGTTCCTCTCATAAACCACACATGCATCCACCGTGTAATGCATGTTCTTTTCATGAACCAAATTAGAGTCACTACATGTGTGTTCTTCTCATGAACCACAGCTAGAGTCATTGCATGTGTGTTCTTCTCACAAACCATATCATGAACCACACCCAGTGTCCTTGCATGTGTGTTCTTCTCATTAACCACACATGGATCCACCGATGTCAATGCATATGCTCTTTTCATGAACCACAGTTAGAGTCATTGCATGTACGGTCCTTTCACAAACCACATATCACAGTGTCATTGCATGTGTGTTCTTCTCACAGACCACACATGGATCCACCAGTGTCATTGCATGTGTGTTCTTCCCACGAACCACATATGGATCCACTAGTGTCATTGCATGTGTGTCCTTCTCACAAACCACACATGGATCCACCGGTGTCATCGCATGTATGTTCTTTTCATGAACCACAGTTAGAGTTATTGCATGTGTGTTCTTCTCATGAACCACAGCTAGAGTCATTGCATGTGTGTTCTTCTCAATAAGCATATCATGAACCACACCTTGTGTCATTGCATGTGTGTTATTCTCATTAACCACACATGGAACCACCAGTGTCATTGCATGTCTACTCTTTTCATGAACCACAGTTAGAGTCATTGCATGTATGTTCCTCTCATACACCACACATGGATCCACCTGTGTCATCGCATGTATGTTCTTTTCATTAACCACAGTTAGAGTCATTGCATGTGTGTTCTTCTCATGAACCACAGCTAGAGTCATTGCAGGTGTGTTCTTCTCACGAACCATATCATGAACCACACCCAGTGTCATTGCATGTGTTATTCTCATTAACCACACATGGATCCACCAAATGCCATTGCATTTCTGCTCTTTTCATGAACCCAGTTAGAGTCATTGCATATACATTCCTTTCACAAACCACATATCACCAGTGTCATTGCATGTGTGTTCTTCCCATGAACCACATATGGATCCCCTAGTGTCATTGCATGTGTGTCCTTCTCACAAACCACACATGGATCCACCGGTGTCATCGCATGTATGTTCTTTTCATGAACCATAGTTAGAGTCATTGCATGTGTGTTCTTCTCATGAACCACAGCTAGAGTCATTGCACGTGTGTTCTTCTCACAAACCATATCATGAACCACACCCAGTGTCATTGCATGTGTGTTATACTCATTAACCACACATGGATCCACCAGTGTCATTGCATGTCTGCACTTTTCATGAACCACAATTAGCGTCATTATATCTCTGTTCCTCTCATAGACCACACATGGATCCACCGGTGTCATCGCATGTCTGTTCTTTTCATGAACCACAGTTCGAGTCATTTCTTGTGTTCTTCTCATGAACCATAGCTAGAGTCATTGCATGTGTGTTCTTCTCACAAACCATATCATGAACCACCCGGTGTCATTGCATGTGTGTTATTCTCATTAACCACACATGGATCCACCAGTGTCATTGCATGTCTGCTCTTTTCATGAACCACAGTTAGAGTCAATGCATGTTTGTTCCTTTCACAAACCACATATCACCAGTTTCATTGCATGTGTGTTCTTCTCACAGACCACTCATGGATCCACCAGTGTCATTGCATGTGTGTTCTTGCCATGAACCACATATGGATCCACAGTGTCATTTCATGTGTGTCCTTCTCACAAACCTCACATGGATCCACAGTGTCGCATGTGTGTTCTTTTCTTGAACCACAGTTAGAGTCATTGCATGTGTGTTCTTCTCATGAACCACAGCTAGAGTCATTGCATGTGTGTTCTTCTCACAAATCATATCATGAACCACACCCAGTGTCATTACATGTGTGTTATTCTCATTAACCACACATGGCTCCACTAGTGTCATTGCATGTCTGCTGTTTTCATGAACCACGGTTAGAGTCATTGCATGTTTGTTCCTCTCATAGACCACACATGGATCCACTGGTGTCATCGCATGTCTGTTCTTTTCATGAACCACAGTTAGAGTCATTGCATGTGTGTTCTTCTCATGAACCACAACTAGAATCATTGCATGTGTGTTCTTCTCACAAACCATATCATGAACCACACCCAGTGTCATTGCATGTGTGTTATTCTCATTAACCACACATGGATCCACCAGTGTCATTGCATGTCTGCTTTTTTCATGAACCACAGTTAGAGTCATTGCATGTCTATTCCTTCCACAAACCACATATCACCAGTGTCATTGCGTGTGTGTTCTTCTCACAGACCACACATGGATCCACCAGTGTCATTGCATGTGGGTTCTTCCCATGAACCACACATGGATCCACCAGTGTCATTTCATGTGTGTTCCTCCCATGAACCACACATGGATCCACCAGTGTCATCGCTTGTCTGCTCTTTTCATGCACCATAGTTAGAGTCATTGCATGTGTGTTCTTCTCATGAACCACAGCTAGAGTCATTGCATGTGTGTTCTTCTCACAAACCATATCATGAACCACACCCAGTGTCATTGCATGTGTGTTCTTCTCATTAACCACACAAGGATCCACCAGTGTCATTCCATGTCTGCTCTTTTCATGAACCACAGTTAGAGTCATTGCATGTTTGTTCCTTTCTCAAACCACATATCACCAGTGTCATTGCATGTGTGTTCTTCTCACAGACCACACATGGATCCACCATGTCATTGCATGTGTTCTTCCAATGAACCATATCGATCCACCAGTTTCATTGCATGTCTGTCCTTCTCACCAACCACACATGGATCCACCAGTGTCATCCCATGTGTGTTCTTTTCATGAACCAAAGTTAGAGTCATTGCATGTGTGTTCTTCTCACAAACCATATCATGAACCACACGGTGTCATTGCATGTGTGTTATTATTAACCACACATGGATCCACCAGTGTCATCGCAGGTCTGCTCTTTTCATGAACCACAGTTAGAGTCATTGCATGTCTGTTCCTTTGATAGACCACACATGGATCCACTAGTGTCATCGCATGTCTATTCCTTTCATGAACCACAGTTAGAGTCATTGCATGTGTGTTCTTCTCGTGAACCACAGCTAGAGTCATTGCATGTGTGTTCTTCTCTACCATATCATGAACCACCCGGTGTCATTGCATGTGTTCTTCTCATTAACCACATGGATCCACCATTGTCATTGTATGTCTTCTCTTTTCATGAACCTGTTAGAATCATTGCATGTTTGTTCCTTTTTGTTTTTGAGCAACCGGCAGGAGCTCTGCCTTTTCAAATAGATAGAGGGAAAACGATCCACACAGTACATGAGCATGTTTTGGTTAAGGTGAAAACATGCCGGGAAAAAAACACCGGAAAGAAAACAAAACTGAAAAAAGCCTAGTCAGGCTCTGCAGGAATGGCAGGCCCGAAGGCCACAAAAGCCCGTTGCTGATTTCTCCCTTGCGATCTCAGCCACCTCAACATAAGTCAGCTGGCGGTGAAGATTCGTCTGTTTCTCTCTTTCCATGCGTTCCATAGGACATATAACTGCGACCACTTAAAGTACTTTTTTTCACGATGGTCTTCCGTCAATCGAGTGTCCCACCATTCGAGGGAGTGGAAGTCGTTGCCATGGACCCCCAGCGGCATTGTCCGAACACAGGTGAGGTTCGAACCATAGAGTGAAAGGCGCGTCTTTGCAGATGATCGGCCGTCTCGCGCGCTTAGGCAAAGAGCGATGTCGGGTCGTCGTCCACCCCGGTGGCTAAGTTATCGCCATGAGCGAGCTTATGCAAGGCCACCAGCCAAAAATCTTGCATTTGGGTTCGGTGGGCCCACAACTTCCGGGCAATGAACTTGGGGTGACTTACGTGGAATTGCGCAAATGCAGAGGTAGCACTATAATTACCATCCCAAAGTCCAAACTATCCCGTCTTTTTGTCAGTCGGTGTGTGCTCCACCACGTCCCAAACTTTTATGTATGTGGGCGAGCTACACCGGAGTGGTCGAGGCTAGAAATGGCACGTATCCATTCCGTTAGCTAGTTCTTTGACGCTCCTGGTTTTTCTTGAAGCAATCTTGAAAAGGTCTGGCGCCCAAAGGCATATGGGGCCATGCTGAGACCAACTGTCGTGCCAGAACGAGGCCGTCTCCCCATCGCCTAGGGAGATTTTTGTGGAGGCTCTGAAGAGGTCCATGTCGGCATCATCGCAGGGGAGTTTAGAACCCGCAAGTGTCTTTGAGGGATCCCTGTAGCCACGGCCATATGGTCGAGTGCCGTCTGTCCATTGCGGTGAGGCATCCCAAGCCCTCAAAATCTTTTTGGTCTGTGAAGCGTCGTCCAGCTAACCAAAGCTTTTCCTCTTGCACGTGCTTTCGTCACCGGTCCGCGAAGTTCAGCAATGCGAGTAATCTTATCTCTAGCCCATTTGGATAAGGGAGGACGGTAGCGTGGTAGACGACAATGTCCATTAGGACGGACTTAGCAAGGGTAATTCTTCCAGGGCGAGCAAGAAACTTCCCTTTCCAGCCAGGAAGCTTTCCTGCAATCTTGTCGATGAGGGGCTGGAGATCGACTTTACGGAGCCGCCTGAAGTGCAGGGGGAGACCCAAGTATTTCCCAGGGAACGAAACAATCTTAGCCTGGAAAGCCTAAGGACATTGAAGGTCGATGTTGTCGGAGGTCCTCCGTCTTGTTTAGGTTGGTGATGAGGCCACTTTGGCTTTTCGAAGCGATCGAGAATGTCGGAGATAGCCTTGAGCTCATCTTTCACGGGGTTGACAAAAATTCGGCATCATCCGCCAAATGGAGATTCTGCATATGGCATGCGATCGGAGGGCTAAGGATACGCGTTGACTTACTGGCGAGAGGATGCGTTGCAAAGGGTCAATGGCGAGGATGAATAGCATGGGAGAGAGAGGACCACCCTGTCTTAAACCCTTGGCATGCCGAAATGGCTTTCCCGGATCTCCATTAAGAAGCACTCTGGAGGAAGCCGAAGATAAGGACATACAGACCCAGTCACGCCACAATTGTCCGAAGCCAAGGGCCGTCATTACCTCGATGAGATAAGCCCAACCCACGGAGTCGAAGGCTTTTGAGATGTCAAGTTTTAGGAAGAGGCTTGGTGTTCTTGAGGAATGAAGCTCTTTGATGAGGTTTTGCACGTGAAGAAAGTTGTCATGGATGCTCCTTTTCTTCACGAAGGCACTTTGGCATTTGGAAACAATTTCAGGCAGGATTGGAGCCAGACGGTTTGCAAGAAGCTTGGAGAAAATCTTTGACAAACTGTGGATGAGACTAATAGGCCTATAGTCACTTATAGTCGCCGCATCCTGCTTCTTAGGGATTAAGATGATGTTTGAAGAGTTTATCAAGTTTGTGCATCCCCCTTCAAGCCAGCCATATGGGAGATAGCGGCCACAATGTCATTTTTGATAACGTCCCAAGAGCTCTTGAAGAAAGCACCGATGAAGCCGTCCGGGCCTGGCGCTTTGACGGAAGGCAAGGAGAAAACAGCCTCCTTAATTTCATTCTCATCAAAAGGGGCTTCGAGTTCGGAGAGGTCACGCTGGACATACTGCAGGGCGTACCAATCAAGGCTCGGAAGCCGTTGAGCTTTAGAGCCAAGTGCTCTTGAAGTCTTTGGAGGATCACCTCCTCTTTGTCCTCTTTAGTGATGGCGGCGCCTAAAGGCGGTGTTGATAGTTTGGATGTGGACCTTCCCTCGGCCCATTGGCTCTGGCGTGAAATAACCGTATTAGCATCACCTAAGCGTATCCAAGTCGGGATCTTTGGCGGAGTTTGATCTTCTGAATTGCAAGGAGGCGAGATATGAAGATTTCAGTTGGCGTCTAAGGTTCGCTCTTCATCCAAAGCATGCGGGACTCTTAGCATGTAAATGAGCTCCTTTGCCATGGCAATTTGGATCTTGAGATTACCAATGCTTTGTCTTTGCCATTTCTTTAGAGCCTTAGCC
Organism: Avena insularis; assembly: GCA_023614405.1. Classification (NCBI taxonomy): domain Eukaryota; kingdom Viridiplantae; phylum Streptophyta; class Magnoliopsida; order Poales; family Poaceae; genus Avena; species Avena insularis. The sequence continues at coordinate 210,719,048 of CM042696.1, read as the reverse complement.
GTACGAGAAAGCTTGATGTGCACCCGTCGTAAGGGGTCGACGGCCTGGATAGGCTTGTTCCAGGCAGTAGAGACCGTGTCTCGAAAGCCATGCAACTGAAGCCAGAACTCTTCAAACTTGAAAGACGGCTTTCGAATAGAAGCGACCGAGCCTTGGAGAAACAGAGGCGCATGGTCCGAGCAAGCCGACGTTATTGCTTGGAGATGGGCATCGGGGAAGAGTTCATCCCAATCAGCGGAGAAAAAAACATGGTCTATCTTGGTGAGGACGGGGTCGTCTTGAGCGTTGGACCAGGTGAAACGGCGACCATCCATTCTCATGTCTTTTAGATCGAGGAAGTCTCGCGCCGCTCGAAACTTCCCAATAAGACGTCTATTTATGTTGAGGTTGTTCTTGTCAGATGCCTTAGTGATAAGGTTGAAATCTCCAAGCAGGATCCATGAGGCCCTCACGAGAGACTTCAACGCCCGGAGCTCCTCAATGAAAACAATCTTCTCGGGCTCAGTCTGGGGGCCATAGACGCAAGTTATGGTCCACATTGCTCCCTCGTTCAGCATGGTAATGGTGGCCGAAAGCGTGTGAGCGGTGAGGTGGACGTCCGAGAGAGAAAAAAGGCCGATGAAGCCGCGAGAATCATCCCTCCACGGGTACCATCCGCGGGAAGGAAAAAGTAGTTGTCGATGAACGAAGGTCCAAGCGTGGTAGAAATGGTAGCGTCGTTAACTTCTTCAAGTTTGGTTTCTTGGAGGCAAACGATTGTCGCATGAGTGTCCCTGACAATATCGCGACGGCGTCACGCGAACCTTGCTATTCAGGCCACGTGGGTTCATTGAGCAAATTCACATTACTTTGTGCCATTAGAGCACACATGCAGACACAGTTGTGGAGGCTGAAGCCCGAGGGCCGATTGCCTCATGTATTTTTTGAAGCGAAACGTTGGAAGAATAAAGATGGGATAAAAGCGAGGAGGGCATCGGCGGCGACTTTAGGCGAAGCGGAGGAGTAAAAATGAAGCTTGCGGCATAGTCTTTCATCGGAGGAAGAGCGCTACTAAAACAACAATAATGAGGAGTGCGACAGTCTCGGCGTCTTCTTCTTGATTTTCTTGACTTGTTTGACCCGGGCGTCGAGGGCCTGGAATTGCCGAGGATGCTAGCGGTCCACTAAGGAACAGCTGGCGGAAAGCCACCGTGAGGCGTCGTTGAAGGAGGCTGAAGGGCGAGGATGCCTGAGCCTGAGCTATGATCTCTGGATGGCTTCCGCTCCCTCCGAGAGGCGCGTCTTCTTCTTAGTGGCGATCCGTCTGCTGCGCCTAGGTGAAACAGCAGCATCAACGCCTTCTTTTCTTCTTGGTCACCGGCGTGCTCAAGAGCTGGCTGCACGAGCGGCGATGTCGGACATGTAGAATATCATGATCATTCTCCGGCGGAGAGAGAAGCGGGCGAAGCCGTGTCGCTCACCATGCGGTCTGCTGGCTACCGAAGAGGAGAGGAGGGCTCCTTGTGAAAGGGCCGGCGGTGAAGCCGCTGCGGCGAAGAAAGCCCAATGACACCGTCGGGCTTCATTCCAGGCTCGATGACCAGCTGGTTGAGAAGACACATCGTCAACCCCTTCTTGGAGCCCCAGGTGCCCAACAACACTTCAGCCATGGGCGGCATGGGCGACACCTCAGCGGTGGCGGCGAGCCAAAGGATCCCGTGGCGATGAAGGCATCCCATCTTGAGGCGGTGAAGGCAGCTGGGATGCACACCCACCTACACCCTTGGGCGTTGCTGCCAGCGGTAGCGATCCGCGAGCCGCCACAGCAGGGCAAGACGGTGCGCAGCTGGCGTAAGCGGCAACATGGAGGAGGTCGGCCCTTGCCGAGCGCAGCTCACGAATCCTCAGACAGGCCTAATCATGCCACTCACGCACTCCAGGAGCTCCTTCTTGAGCAATGCAGCTTGCTCAGTCAGCAAAGCCCGGAGCGCCTCCGCCGAAGGGAGCATCTGGCTGCGCACCGCATCAGTCGGGCAATGCTCGATGCAGTCGATGATCATTACGCCGGGCCCAGCCACCGCGACGATGGCCATGGTTGCTGCCAGCTTGCTCATGGCGCCCGTGGCGTAGCGTCCGCTCCGCCGATGGATCCCACAGGCATCCCATCTGCTCGGTCTTCTGCGGCGGCAGCGCATCATCCCTATCACGTCGTCTTCGCGGTCATCATGGCGTCGATGCTACGAGCGAGGATGGTTGTCATGAGGCCGCGTCTCGTGTCATTCGCGCCGCCGCCGACGGGCAGCCGTCCCGTCGTCTTCAGCCAACACAGGTTCCGGTGGCATGCCATCCACCGTCAGGAAGTGCCATTCGAAAGCGATAGGCGTCGGCTTGAAGGCGTTGGCGTCGTTGTTTGACCCGAAGAATTCCAGCGGCGCCATGGAGTAGTCCTCCATCTTGTCGAGGTGCACGATCACCTGGTAGCTCCCCTCTTGGAGCAGATGGCCGCTTGACCAGCGCCGCCGAGGCCGTTCCCCAGTGAACATGAGCCACACCACCTTTGGGGTTAAACTTGGGTTGGCTGTCCATGCCCAAGATCAGCGAGAGGTGTCGTCGAGGCGGTCGAAGGAGCACCACGATGATCCTCTCGGCGATGAAAGGCGTGTGGCCATAGGCCCACCTGGAGCTTGGCGAGAACGACATGGCGGCACCGGCATTTTCGAGGCCGCCATGACCCAGAGCACCGTCGGGCACGTTGATGTCGCGGTGGCTCAGCCTGAAGTCCTTCCTGATGGCGCGGTCGATGGCGAGAGCCTCCACCTTGCGGTTGCCGCTAACGACCCAGGCAATGGCAGCCGTGGCCTCCCAGCACTTGATGTCTTGGTCGATCTCGAAGGAAGTGGTGATGATGACGGTGTCCTCCTCCGGGCGAATCGGCGAGCCGATGCCGTTCAGGTTGGCCATGGCAGGAGGCGGAGGCAGCACGGTCTCAGCGGCCGATGAAGTGGGCGGGGCGCAACTTGGTGGAGCGGACGGATGGCGACGATGGCCTCGAGAGCGGCCGGGCGGAGGGAGGAGCGAGTCGGCGGCCGAGGCGAAGGAGGAACCACGCGCTTCTTTGAGGCCTTGGCAGCAAGGCGTGGCACCCTCTCCTTGTGGCCGGAGAGGTTGCAGGTAAGGCACCTGAAGGGGTCGCGGCAAGCAGCAGCTCTGTGGTGGTGAGCAGGGGCAAGGCAGCGGGCACACAGTCCCTCCGTGCGCCTTTTGAAGCGAAGAGCAACCTTCTCGGCACAGGTGGAGCGCCGAGGTACAGCCGCCCGTCGCGTCGCAATGAAGCCCGTCCGTCGCGGGCGGCTGCGCTCTGTAATCCACCCCAAAACTTGATGGGCAGCATGGGCAGCGGTGACGCATCTTGAAGACGGTTGGACTTTCAATAGCCGGGAGGCACAACGAGGAGAGAGCGCACAACGAGGCATAACTCTCATCGCGCACCGCCGCATTGAAGACGATATGCTCACGTGGGGAGCGAGGACGCGGAGGAGCGGGCAAAGCCCGTGATGGAGTCGGGGACCACCTCGGAGCCAGAGCTTGCCGCCACAGACGACCGAGGAGGGGTGGTGGCCGGCGGCGTCTGGACCAGATCTTGATCCAGGTCAGAAGCCAGGGAGGAGGCACGCAGGGCACGACGCTGCACCTCCGAAAGGAACCACGGGGATTGGGGGGCTAGGACTACTGTTTGGGGGCTGGGGAGGTAGGAGAGGGTGTGGGGAGGAGGCGCCACGGAGGGGACGGGGGCAGGTCACCTCCATTTCTTGCAGCATTTTCTCTTCTTATATCATGTCTGTTCCTTTCACAAACCACATATCAGGTGTCATTGCATGTGTGTTCTTCTCACAGCCACACATGGATCCACCAGTGTCATTGCATGTGTGTTCTTCCCAAAGACCACACATGGATCCACAGTGTCATCGCATGTGTGTTCTTCTCACAGACCATATCATGATCCACACCCCGAGTCTTTGCATGTGTGTTCTTCCCAAAGACCACACATGGATCCACCAGTGTCATTGCATGTGTGTTCTTCTCACAAACCATATCATGAACCACACCCGGTGTCATTGCATGTGTGTTCTTCCATGAACCACACATGGATCCAGTCATTGCATGTGTGTTCTTCTCACAAACCACACATGGATCCACCCGGTGTCATTGCATGTGTGTTCTTCCATAGAACCACATGGATCCACCAGTGTCATTGCATGTCTGCTCTTTTCATGAACCACAGCTAGAGTCATTGGATGTGTGTTCTTCTCACAGACCACACATCACCACTGTCAGTGCATGTGTGTTATGCCCACAGACCACATGGATCCACAGTGTCATTGCATGTGTTCTTCTCACAAACCACATGGATCCACAGTGTCATTGCATGTCTGTTCTTCTCACAGACCACATGGATCCACGGTGTCATTGCATGTGTGTTCTTCCCATAGACCACACATGGATCCACAGTGTCATTGCATGTGTGTTCTTCTCACAGACACACATGGATCCACAGTGTCATTGCATGTGTGTTCTTCCATGAACCACATGGATCCACCAGTGTCATTGCATGTGTGTTCTTCTCCCACAAACCACACATGGATCCACCAGTGTCATTGCATGTGTTCTTCCCATGAACCACACATGGATCCACAGTGTCATTGCATGTACTGCTCTTTTCATGGATGTGTGTTCTCCTCACAGACCCCACATGGATCCAGTGTCATTGCATGTGTGTTCTTCCCAAATACCACACATGGATCCACCGGAGTCATTGCATGTGTGTTCTTCTCACAAACCATATCATGAACCACACAGTGTCATTGCATGTGTGTGTTCTTCCCAAAACCACATGGATCCACCAGTGTCATTGCATGTGTGTTCTTCCATGAACCACACATGGATCCACAGTGTCATTGCATGTCTGCTCTTTTCATGAACCACAGCTAGAGTCATTGGATGTGTGTTCTTCTCACAGACCACACATGGATCAAGTGTCATTGCATGTGTGTTCTTCCAGACCACACATGGATCCAGTGTCATTGCATGTGTGTTCTTCTCACAAACCATATCATGAACCATACCAGTGTCATTGCATGTGTGTTCTTCTCACAGACACACATGGATCCACATGTCATGTGTGTTTTTCTCATAGACCATATCATGGACCACACCCAGTGTCATTGCATGTGTTTTCTTCCCATGAACCACACATGGATCCACAAGTGTCATTGCATGTGTGCTCTTTTCCCACGAACCACACATGGATCCACCAGTGTCATTGCATGTGTGTTCTTCGCATGAACCACATGGATCCACGGTGTCATTGCATGTGCTCTTTTCATGAACCACAGCTAGAGTCATTGGATGTGTGTTCTTCTCAGACCACATATCACAGTGTCATTGCATGTGTGTTCTTCTCGCAGATGGATCAGTGTCATTGCATGTGTGTTCTTCCCAAAAGACCACATGGATCCACAGTGTCATTGCATGTGTTCTTCTCTGGGCTCATATCATGAACCACACCTGGTGTCATTGTGTGTTCTTCCCAAAGACCACACATGGATCCACCATTGTCATTGCATGTGTGTTCTTATCACAAACCATATCATGAACCACACCAAGAGTCATTGCATGCGCACAACTTCCATGAGCCACATGGATCACGAGTCATTGCATGTGTGTTCTTCTCACAAACCACATGGATACAGTGTATACATGTATTTCTTCCATAGACCACATGGATCCACAGTGTCATTGCATATACACTCTTTCATGAACCATAGCTAGAGTCATTAGTGTGTGTTTCTTCTCACATACCTACATGGATCCAATTAATCGTGCATGTGTGTTCCTTCCCAAAAGACCACATGGATCCACAGTGTCATTGCATGTGTTCTTCTCTACAAACCATATCATGAACCACCCGGTGTCATTGCATGTGTGTGTGTTCTTCCCAAAGACCACACATGGATCCACAGTGTCATTGCATGTGTGTTCTGTCACAAACCATATCATAGTCACACCTGCAGAGTCGTGCATGTGTTCTATTCCATAGACCACACATGGATCCCATGAGAGTCATTGCATGTGTGTTCTTCTCACAAACCACACATGGATCCACCCGTGCCATCATATGTGTTCTTCCCATGAACCACACATGGATCCCCGGAGTTCATTGCATATGCACTCTTTTCATGAACCACGGCTAGAGTCATTGGATGTGTGTTCTTCTCCCGCAGACCCATGGATCAGTGTCGCCATGTGTTCTTCCAAGACTACACATGGATCACGGTGTCATTGCATGTGTTCTTCTCCCTGAAACCATATCATGAACACACCAGTGTCTGTGTGTGTGTTCTTCCTGCAGACCATGGAATCCACAGTGTCATTGCATGTGTGTTTTTCTCATAGACCATATCATGAACCACACACCTGATGGCATTTGCATGTGTGTTCTTCCATAGACCCCCACATGGATCACAGTGTCATTCCATGTCTTGCTCTTCCCACATACCACACATGGATCGGTGTGTCATTGCATGTGTGGTCTTCCCAGACATGGATCCCACCGGTCTGGTGCATGTTCTTCCCTGAACCACACATGGATCTGATGTCATTGGCATGCACTCTTCCCATGAAACACGGCTAAGTCGCCATGTGTGCTCTTTTCACAAACCACAGCTAGAGTCATTGCATGTGTGTACTTCTTACAAACCATAGACCACACCCAGTAATGATGCATGTGTGTCTTCTCACAGACCACACACTTGGTCACAGTGTCGTGCATGTCTGCTCCCAGCTCATTAACCACGGCTAAGTCATTGCATGTGTTCTTCTCTGACCACATATCACCGAGTCATTGCATGTGTGTTTCTTCCATGAACCACATGGATGCACGAATCATTGCATGTGTTCTTCTCACAAACCACAGTATAGATCACCTAGTGTCCATTGCATGTGTGTTCCACTGAACCACACATGGATCACAGTGTCATTGCATGTACACTTTTCATGAACCACTTAGCTAGGTCATTGGATGTGTGTTCTTCATGAGACCACACATGAATCCAGTGTCATTGCATGTATTTCTTCCAAAAGACCACACATGGATCACCGATGTCATTACTACCACCGACCATATCCTTAGAACCACACCTAGTGTCATTGCATGTGTGTTCTTCTCACAGACCACATGGATCTACGGTCATCATTGCATGTGCGGTTTCTCGAGACCATATCATGAACCACCCGGTGTCATTGCATGTGTTCTTCCCATGAATTACATGGATCACTTGATGTCATTGCATATACTTGCTCTTCCCATACCACACATGGATCCACCCGGTGTCATTGCATGTCACATTTCTTACCATGAACCACACATGGATCTACGTGTCATTGCATCATATTTCTTTCCCACAGACCACACATGGATCACCGGTGTGTGCATGTGTGTTCTTCCCAAGAACCACACATGGATCACAGTGTCATTGTATGTGTGTTCTTCTCACAAACCATATCATGAACCACACCAATGTCATTGCATGTGTGTTCTTCCACATACCACATGGATCCACTAGTGTCATTGCATGTGTTCTTCCCATGAACCACACATGGATCCACTGTCATTGCATGTGCTCTTTTCATGAACCACAACTAGAGTCATTGGATGTGTGTTCTTCTCACAGACCACACATGGATCCACGTGTCATTGCATGTGTGTTCTTCCCAAAGACCACACATGGATCCACCATTGCATGTGTGTTCTTGACAAACCATATCATGGATCCACCCGGTGTCATTGCATGTGTGTTCTTCTCAGACCACACATGGATCCAGTGTCATTGCATGTGTGTTCTTCTCATAAAACATAAAATGAACCACACCCAGTGTCATTGCATGTGTGTTCTTCCCATGAACCACACATGGATCCACAGTGTCATTGCATGTGTGTTCTTCCCATGAACCACACATGGATCCACCAGTGTCATTGCATGTGTGTTCTTCCCACGGACCACACATGGATCCACCGGTGTCATTGCATGTCTTCTCTTTTCATGAAGCACAACTAGAGTCATTGGATGTGTGTTCTTCTCACAGACCACATATCCAGTGTCATTGCATGTGTTCTTCCCAAAGACCACACATGGATCCACAGTGTCATTGCATGTGTGTTCTTCTCACAAACCACACATGGATCCACGGTGTCATTGCATGTGTGCTCTTCTCACAGACACACATGGATCCAGTGTCATTGCATGTGTGTTCTTCCCACAGACCACACATGGATCCACTAGTGTCATTGCATGTGTTCTTCTCCAGACCACACATGGATCCACCAGTGTCATTGCATGTGTGTTCTTCCCATGAACCACACATGGATCCACCGGTGTCATTGCATGTGTGTTATTCTCACACCACACATGGATCCACCGTGTCATTGCATGTGTGTTCTTCCCATGAACCACACATGGATCCACGGTGTCATTGCATATCTGCTCTTTTCATGAACCAGCTAGAGTCATTGGATGTGTGTTCTTCTCATAGACCACACATGGATCTAGTGTCATTGCATGTGTGTTCTTCCCAAAGACCACACATGGATCCACCAGTGTCATTGCATGTGTGTTCTTCTCACAAACCATATCATGGACCACACAGTGTCATTGCATGTGTGTTCTTCCCAAAGACCACATGGATCCACCGTGTCATTGCATGTGTGTTCACAAACCATATCATGACCACAGAGTCATTGCATGTGTGTTCTTCCCATGAACCACATGGATCCACATCATTGCATGTGTGTTCTTCTCTGAACCACATGGATCCACAGTGTCATTGCATGTGTGTTCTTCCCATGAACCACACATGGATCCACTAGTGTCATTGCATGTGCTCTTTTCATGAACCACAGCTAGAGTCATTGGATGTGTGTTCTTCTCCTGAGACACACATGGATCCGGTGTCATTGCATGTGTGTTCTTCCCAAAGACCACACATGGATCCACCAATGTGTGTTCTTCTCACAAACCATATCATGGAACCACACCCAGTGTCATTGCATGTGTGTTCTTCCCAGACCACACATGGATCCACAGTGTCATTGCATGTGTGTTCTTCTCACAGACCATATCATGAACCACACCAGTGTCATTGCATGTGTGTTCTTCCATGAACCACACATGGATCCACCTGTGTCATTGCATGTGCTCTTCCCACATACACATGGATCCACAGTGTCATTGCATGTGTGTTCTTCCATGAACCACACATGGATCCACCGGTGTCATTGCATACGCTCTTTTCATGAACCACAGCTAGAGTCATTGGATGTGTGTTCTTCTCACAGTGTCATTGCATGTGTGTTCTTCCCAAAGACCCACATGGATCCACAGTGTCATTGCATGTGTGTTCTTCTCACAAACCATATCATGAACCACACCCGGTGTCATTGCATGTGTTCTTCCCATGAACCACACATGGATCCACCATGTCATTTCATGTACTGCTCTTTTCATGAACCACAGCTAGAGTCATTGGATGTGTGTTCTTCTCATGAACCACATATCACGGTGTCATTGCATGTGTGTTCTTCGAGACCACATGGATCCACCAGTGTCATTGCATGTCTGCTCTTCTCATTAACCACCCTAGATCCACCCGTGTCATTGGATGCATGTTCTATTCATAAACCGCATATGGATACTAATTAACCTTAGGAGAGCCCTAACCTTAGCGTTACCGAGTCTTCTAGAAGCACGCCCTAACACGTTGTTCTTCTTGTCGATTGTTACATACTGCGTCCGATCAGGCGCTTGGACGATTGGGATGGTTTTTTGTGAGATCGATCCGAGTAGTACATTACGTGGCATGATTGGCCACGCTTGCTCTGGACAAACTGGCAACACTGGGGGCTCCCCTATTGCGAGTGTCATGACTCACGAGTTGAGCGGGCCATATCCCAGTGTCACGTCCCCATTACTTCTCTTCCACCCAGTACTTCACTTCCTTCCCCTCGAAGCCACATTCACCACTTCAATCCCATTCTGACGTAGCCGAAAGCCGACGGCACCGCCAACCCAATCCCCTCTCCGGCAGCCACCACCCCCGCCACTCGCCATGGGTTCAAGGGAGGCGGCAAAGCAGCGTCGTGGCGATAGGGCGGTGATTTGATGTGAGTCGTCTCATCTCTATCTCTATCATCCATGGCCGATTATCTATTTTTGAGCCCGATCTACTCCGTTTACTCATGCGCGTATGATGTGTTAGGCCAACCGGATGATGTATGGCCCGACTATCACGGTTTAGCGGATGAAGACAGTCCTACGCTATGTAAACATGGATATGTGCCCGCTAAATTTGTAGCGTTCGAAGGGCGAAACACAGGCATGAGGTTTCTCTATGGTGTCAAGGACATCATGCAATGATGCGGCGAAGTTGCGGTGTTGTCAAATGGGTAGATCGAGTGGCCCAAATCGATGCTGACGATGGAGACAAACTATGGGAAATGAATTGAGTTGAAAGAATCCGCATTCAGCTCACTTCTTGTGATGTTGAGATGAAGCTATGGGAACAGTTGACACGACCAAGCATAAGCGAGATCTCATGGGGGTGGAAGACAAGGTTAGCAAAGTCGAGAAGGAGAGGGGCGTTGGCCTGAAGGCTAAGCGAGCAACAAGCGACTCAAGCAAGGAAGGATCTTCACCGGGCCAAAGTCCTGCAGTTCACAACTACAGTATTGACAAGTGCATGAGGAAAGATGCGAGAAACAATTGAAGCTGTGCAAGGAAGATGCTAAAAGGAAGGGAGCGATTTGATCCTTGCTCTCGCAGGAAGATGCGCATAAGGTAAGATTAGGAAGATCAAGGAGATGTGTGTTAACTAGTTCTATTTAGCTTAAGCCCGTGCCTTTTTAAGTTGTAATAGTTGTACTTGTTGACCTAGTGGTCTGAACTATTGGCCCGAGTCACAGGAGTAAAAAAAATTGGTGATTAATCTGTCATCTTGCTGCATTACTTCCTTTTATCGACCAATGCCCTTGGATATTCCGCCCGTCGCTTGTCCTCGTGTACAAATAGGGCGGCCCTCTCCAATCTCCACCGCGTCCACCCCTCCCTCTCCAATCTCCACCGCGCCATGGAGATGCCCTCGCTGAACTTCTGGCGGTGATGTTCTCGCGCCGACATCCTCGCGCCCGGGCGGTGCCCCACGGATGGCGCATCAGCTATCGAGGGTGCGGTGGCTCGCTCCTCTTCCCGGTGAGCCCGTGATGGAGAGCGAAATCGCGTGGCGCCGCCTCCGGATGCCCGCATGGAAGAGGCGCTGCCCGCAGTATGGCGGCCAGCCGTCTTGGCGGCGCTGTTCAAGAAGGCGGAAGGCCAAGATTGGCAACCGCATCGTTTTCAGAGCGTGGTGCACGGGATCTCGCATAAGAGAAGGGCGGAGAGGTTACGGTTCCGTCCTGAGCGGACCAAGTTCACCGTCATCGCCATCGCCGCTCTCTCGAAGAGGTGCTCCGTCTCGCGTTACAATGCGAAATCGTGGAGGTTCCGTCCGACGAAGCGAGGAAGCGGCGGCTCGGAGGACGGCAGTGAAATTGTTGACTAGTTGGTTGAATTAATGTAGGATGTGAAATCGCACCTTTGTTTAGAAGAATTTGTGGTTGAATTAATGAAATGCCTCGATTTAGATCTCTGTCTCGATTAATTTGTGGAAGAATTTGTGATTTAGATCAATTTCTGCCTCGATTTAGATCTCTGTCCCGGATTGGGAACATAACCGTGGACCAAAGACACCTTTTCTACTAGTGTATTCGACCTTTGGTGGTTTGTTTGCGTAATCTCGTGGATTGTGCGCATGCAAATGGCACAACCACAATTTATAAAGTGGAAGCACGTACACCCGATTCTTTGGAGATCCGGGAGCTTCGCCGGATCACGGGGATGCAGGAAGCGGCGGTGAGATAGGCGGGCTCAAGATTAGGCAGAAAGTGGTACCCATTTCCTCCTCATCTGGGTATTATCGGTGAGAACATTGTTGTTTATGTTGCCACGTCGTTGTGCAACATCTGAAATAAGTTGCTGCTTCGTGGAGTGTGGCAGCATAAATAATTTATTTATGTGCCACTTACATTCCGTCGTGTTTGGAGACCTCCGCCCTCAGCAATCATGGAACGGTGGATCATTGTTTTCGGATAGCGTAGCACAATCACAATTTCAGATTCAACTCTTGACTCGGCGTTTCCAAACCCTAAGTCGCGGTACATTTTACTCGGAAGGCATTGGGTAGATTGTTTGGCAACAACGTGCCACACAGCGCGATTTAGAATTACATATATAGGTTCAAGTTCAACACATTACTATGCATCTTCATTGCCGGCGACCTTCTTCCGCAGGTGCCAAGCCTTCACGTCACTGGCTTCTTCATTTCACCTTCTTCCTCTTCCTCGGTGCCAATTTTCTTAGCTTCACGTACTCTGCATCGCCGGGACAATGGGCACAGAATCGTATCGAACATCATCTTTCCACTCGTTTTAATTTCTTGAGCAAAATCAACGACCCGGCAGGTCATGTTTCTAACCTTGCGGCGCTTCTGTCAAAGAAACAAGACTGTTGCATAACTACCTAATATCTGAGTAAATAAAACAAAAATTACAATTCAGCACAAACATCACGAACCCCAGCGACCTTTGCTTACCAGGAGCTAATTGGGTTGAGCAACCATCTGTCCAAGAATAGAAGGCGACTCCCGATTCAGCGGCTTCCACATCTAGTACATGACATTTCAGGTCAAACATGGCGCGAGCATACCTTTTCATCAACCCAATTAGTATTGTGCGTTATAGGAACCATGATGCCGTTCATCCATGAAGCTGAACTTTGTTTATGCAGCTTGGCCATAATTCAACATGATTACGCAGCGAAACCATAGATATAGTGCAGATCTGTGCGGTGCTTCTTCCATCGTGAAACAATGGCTTCCATACCACTTGCCATTAGAGTCATACGAGGACTACCATAACCAGGTAAGAGGGGTAGATCCACTT